>CM062297.1:36307969-36759127 GCA_031216915.1 Pictodentalium vernedei
TGTGCCACAGATGGATTTTTTCGAAACTTTCTACACATTAATAAATACTGTTGTGTTTGCGTGCGCAGTTCTTATCACCAATGTTTGTTGTTTTTTGTGACAGTGAGTTCTGTATTTTACCCAACTTTCCATGCGACCTGGTTGTTCCATAATACTTGATTGAAGATTTGTTGTTTTAACACTTGCGTCCATCTTGTCAAAGTTTCTTTGTTAAAATTGTCCTTGGTTGCGGATGAATGTAGTTCATTAATTTGTCTTCGAAATGTTGCAATATTGTTACTATTCAGAGACTGACTTCTGAAGTGTAATGTTTCTTCAATCGGAATTCTTAATATTGTTGTAATGTCTTGTGTAGTTAGAAGTGTATTGTTCTTTGTTATTGGTTTCACAATTTGCTGTTTGACAGTGTAAGTTGTTGGTAAGGCAGGTGTTATGCCTTGATTTGATATGTTCTTGTCATTTTCATCCCACCATTCCGGTCCATTGTTGTTCATATTTGAAAATCCATCATCATCACTTACATCTGAAAAGTCCTCTTCCCCTTCGTCATGTGTATCTGAATTTTCCCATTCGCCATCGTTGTTTACATCTAAACATTCCCCCTCGTCATCTTCGTTTACATTTAAACATTCCGCCTCGTCGTCTTCGTTTACTTCTGAACAGTCTCCCTCGTCGCCGTCATTTGCATCTGAACATACCCACTCGTCGTCATCTACATCTGCAAAGTCCCCATCCTTATCGTCATTTACATCCGAAAAGCCCTCCTTGTTGTCATTTACATCTGAATATTCCTCCACATCATCGTCATTTACGTCCGAACATTCCTCCTCCTCGTCATTTTCATCTGAATATTTCTCCTCCTCTTCATTTGGATCTGAACATTCCTCATCCTCCTCCTCCTCTCCCTCCTCCACCTCGTTGTTATTCATATCTGAATATGCCTCCTCATCAGTTACACACGGCAGTCTATCCTCCTCATCATTCACAGGAGCACGTCTCTCCAGATCTGTACGTTGTTCAGCGCCATCATCATTATTATTTACCTCCGAATATTCCACTCGGTTATTTATATTTGAATACCAGAACTCCTCGTTATTTACATACGAACATTCGTTCTCTTCACAACTGACATATGGGCATTCGGTATGTTTGCTATTCACACTCGACCATTCCTCCACATCTTCATTAATAGTGGAAAATTCCTCATCCTCTTCATCGTCATTCACAAACGAACTTTCCTCATCCTCTTCGTCGTCATTCATAAACGAACATTCCTCATCCTCGTCATCGTCATTCACAAACGAACATTCCTCATCCTCGTCATCGTCATTCACAAACGAACATTCCTCATCCTCATCCTCGTCATTCACAAACGAACAGTCCTCTCCGTTGTTATTTACATCAGAATATTCCTCCTGTTCATTTATATATGAAAATTCTTCTTCCAAGACATTCACATCAAAACACTCCCCATCAACACCATTTTCATCCGGAAATCCTTCATAGTTAATGGGAATTGGAAATGTTGTCATTTCATCAGGTGTTGAGATATCATTAATCGTTTTTGTTTGTGACGAGATCGTAAAATCCAACGTCAGCTGCACTCCCCCTTTGTAGACATGAAAGAACCATTCCAAGCAGGAATTTGCATTCAGCGTTTTCAAAAAGGAATATGCTTCTTTGGGAATTAAATGTCGGGAGTCCATTGTAATGGACTTGGTTCCAACGGCGTGAATGAATGAATCGAAATATAATTATTTTGGTGATTCAGTCCAATTCTGACCAGAGATATATTTGTGCACTGAAGTGTTGCACGGACATTTCATGTGGACCTTTTATAGGGATTGTCCATCATATGGACAATGGTCAATTAATTGCGTTGTTTATAACTGTGTCAATATGAACTTCTTGAGAAAGTGAGATCAGTTAACAGTGTACTCAACCACATCACATCAATAAAAAGTTGTTTCTCATGACACTTCTCACAAACAGTAAGCAAGAGTTGTGCAAGGTTGTGAATATTAATTGTTATTTTTAATCAATCAAATAAACATTAACGTATATGTAGAAAGTAAACACAAAATGTAATTTGTTTTTGTAGAAAACACGAAGCCAACTGTCAAAAGGCAGTTGGGGACAGAGGACGCTTTGCGGGAGATGGGGTTTAGTGACAAAAACTGTTTCTCTACATACAGATTGGCACAATGGTATACTTAACACTTAGTCTAGCTGAAAGTAGGCAAATAAGTGATTGTGGGAGGAGAGTCCTACGTTCCCGCGAAGAAGTGAATGAGAAAGTTAAACAGTAAAGCAGGAAATGGATTGAGAACGGAAGAATGCGAGGGGGGATAAAATTACACACGTTGAGACAGATATCTCAAGTCCCTTCGAACAAAGTACAATATGTGGAAAGTGGACTGCAACCAAACCACCCGCGGAGCGTAAACATCACCAAAGAAACACTTTTTCGAATTCAGTGCACACGGAACACAAACAATGCCCCAGCCAATGAACCTGCGGGGTTAACCACATCAGCGCCCGATACGCTTTGCAACGAATGTGCAAATATTGCACGGGTGAAATCCCCATGCACGGGCGAGTCAGCGACAATACAATCTCCATGCACTGTAGTTATCACACAGCCGCATTTACAAATAGCAGAAGTTTTGTTTAAATGTTAATCGAGATATAGTTGTGACTTCTCAAAAGGCCCAGCAATCAGAGTAGGCCTCGAGTGCCCTCAGCAGTCGAAACAAGTGGCCAAGTGGCGGTACTTCATTAGCATTGTATAATTATCAATTCAAGTTTATCCATGCTAATTACTCATTAATTGATCATGACTTTCTGCACAATTACTCGAAAATAAACATGCTCTCTCCCTCATAATCACCATCTACATATTTAGTTTGATTATGATTCGCCGAGCTGAACTTTAGTTATAGAGCGGAAACTAGCTCGCTTATCAGCCGGACTTACAGCGCCACCCCTCTACACTCGATATCTGTTATCGCATGTTGGGGGGGGGGGGGGGGGGGTTAAGAGTACGAAAAGGTCGACAAAAGGTGGAATCATACAGAAACAGAAGAGTTAATTCAAGTTATGTCCGGTGTAAAAACAATGTTTAACCGAGGATGTAATTCCTTATTAATGTGGCACGTGCTTCAGAAGAGGATATAGTGTTTATAAATACATGCATAATGCACCCGACCGACTCGGCCAACCTACAAAGATAAAGTTTGTAGTCATATCCCCCACTCCTCTCCCTCTATCTAACAACATTCTCTCTTCACTCTCTCCCTCACCCAGTTTTCTTTCTCTCTCAGTTTGTAACGGCCACATTCTCTCTCTCTCTCTCTCTCTCTCTCTCTCTCTCTCTCTCTCTCTCTCGATGGTTTTACCGTAGCTGTGGGGACATCGGCCTCAGACCTGCACTGTGGGGACCAAAAATTGTTGTGAGCCTTTTCAATGAGTTAACACCGGATTAGGTTAAATTTGATCATAATTAACCTTATCTATCCAAAAGAAGTTGTATTTAGCCATGTTTAGAAAAGTGAGAGAAAAGTGAGATAATAATTACAGAGGCAATAGTATTTGGTCACCCAACACACTATACGTTAATACCGATGCCCACCAACAAGGGAATAAACAAGATGGCAGGGGCGGTCAGGACCCTCCCAACCAGCACGGGGAATTTTTCGGTAAGCAGTGAGAGAAACACTGTGAGGACATCTGAGAGAAGCACTGCGGGGACATGACATTTGTTAATAATTACCGAGACAACAGTATTTTATTACCGTACACACTATAATTGTATACTTTAGTCCCGGCGCCCACGCAAAAACAATATGGCAGGGGCGGTCTGGCCCCTTCCAACCGGTACGGGGAATGTTTCGGTAAAAAGCCCACTTCCAATGCATACCGACATTTACCAGGCGCAAATTGTCACGCCGGGAAGGGTTTTTAGAAGAGAAGAACCGCGATGATTCAATCTAAAATTAGTGGTATCTATATGCTTTTAAGCCCTTTTGGACGGAAATATGCCGAATAATTCTGAGCTATCATGTACAATTGGTCTGAGGAGCCCTCAACTATGGGTGACCCACTCCCAAAATGGATCGACCCACCCTCAATACTGGGTCGATCAGTTCCTAACCCTAGGCGGCCCTACCCTCAAAACAGGATGATCAATAGTCAGCAATAGGATAGTTCACACTCAAGAGTCTTCGACCATGAGCCGGCTCATCTCAAGACTAGGCCGACTATCCCTCATGGGCAGGCCACTAACATCCACACCCCTCCCTAATCCTGAACCATTGACTATCTAACACCTGGTCAACATGAAACTGGAGTTCACATCGACAAACAGTTGAGGTCGCCAGACCCGCGCATGGCCAAGTAATGGCAAAGGTCCGATACACTAGACTGGTAAGATCTCCGAACGAAACGTCGTCTGTAATATTAACTGAGAATTTTCCTCGGAATGGGCTCTGGCCTATCTTGGAATCTCCCAGACTCTCGTTAGGCCAGTACCTGTTGAAGTGGTGTTAATCGCGCACCAAAGGCTCGCGGTTAACACCACTTCACAACTCGTGATGAACATTTGGCACACCAAGCTACTATGAGTATATTCTATATGTCGTAGAAAACCTTATATGAACAAAATATTATTTGCATTTGACTGGATAAGAAACATGAGCAAGGAAAATGTTGGGTTTTACTCTGGTACATTTGAAAGCCCTGATAGTGGCTTCTAGCATTCAATCAGTCAATGAATTCGTCGAAAAAATATCACATCAAAGCGTGACTCATTCCCTCCCCATCAGCCAAACCTACAAAATGCCAGCAATGTTAAAAGGCATGCTCTTCAAAACATCAACCCGTAACTGAACGCTGACTATGACCTTTACTGTTGTTATATTTTATCTTTCAGCTTTGATAAAATATATGGCTACAATTGTGTCTGATTATACCATTAGTTTACATTATGCGTTAAACTTTAAACCCTTGTATTTAACGGAATCGCCGATATGACATAAAAGTTTCTTCTATTTGTTTATAGGCCTAGTTGGCCTAAGTACACTGAATACAGGCATTTAATCTATTATATCTTATTTGACAGAGCTCACGGAGCTCTGTCAAACAAGATATAATAGAATAAGTGCTAAGTTTATCTCTAGAATACAGGAAAGTGACAATCCCTGTTAACTGAATACTCCTGTTAACTGATTAATTTTCATTGGCAAAGCGTCTATTCAATAAACAGGGTTCCACTGTACTGTATATACAGAGTCCAAATGTGTGTATAAACAAAACAGATGTCCTTTAATTTTAAGCCCTTGTATTTAATGGAATCGCCGCTATGACATAGATGTTTCTGTTTTCAACTGGTGATGTACAAGCCGGAACATTTTTCCCAGCACCGTTTATACTAGTTCCTTTCCCATCGAGTCATTATTAACATTTCTAAACGTTTCCAAATTTCGTTATACAGTTATCGATCGTCTTCGCTAAGTGTGAAAATGAAAACGTCCAAAACAAAATAGAGTCGGTTCACACAAAAATAGTTAACCAAAAATGAGATAATATAAAATTTTTCACCCTTCCGGGTCCACAAAGCATCACCCAAAAAAGGAAGGGAATTATTTTCGTTATATGGGCTATTATCAGTTTTTCTCGTTGTTTGTCTGCGAAAGAAGCAATAAGTTTGGTATTTCCAGATTTAAAGGGTAGGTGTCTTGCTAACCACAGTGGTTCTGTCTGCCCCCCCACCCCCGACTGAATACCGACCTAATTGACCCTTTCTCTAACAACATTTCAGACAAACCGATAATAGATTGTAAACCCCAAAATGATAGAATCCCTTTTGGGAGCCTTATGGCACAAAAGGGGTGCATATTTTGGCTTCCAGCAGAGCATCACCATGCTTTCCAAGGCGCCACTTCTAAATTTGGAAAATACCAAGCAGATTGCAGATTGCCCCTTTCACTAACAAACAGTCAGAAAAACTGATAATAGTCCATATAACAAAAACATTTCCCTGCCTTTTTTTGGCATGCTTTGTGGATCGAGATTGGTGGAAAAGCTGAGGAGCCCGCCCAGAACCACTGTGGTTAGCAAGGCACCTTCTGTGTATTTCGGATATACCGAGCTAATTGATCCATTCTATGACAAGATGCCACACAAACTGATAATAGACTGTAAAGGAAAAAAATACAGAACCCTTTTTGAGAGACTTATGGCACAAATGGGATGCATATTTTGTGGGGCCTGCAAAGTACCACTATGTTTCCAGGGCACCGTCTATAAATTTGGAGAATACCCAGCGGGTAGCCCCTGTCGATAACAAACAGTCAGAAAAAAACTGATAACAGCCCATGTAACAAAAACATTTACCCTCCTTTCTTGGGATGCTTTTTGGACCCTGAAGGGTGCAAAATTTGTGGGGCTCGCACAGAACCACTATGGTTAGCAAGACACCTACTGTTTATTTCGAGAATACCGAGTTAATTGACCCTTTCTCTAACACGATTTTAAGTTAAGATATAATAGATAGTAAATCCCGAAATGACAGAACTCTTTTTGGGAGCCTTATGTCACAAAGAGGTGCATATTTTAGGGGCCCGCAGAGCACCACCATCCTTCCAAAAACACCATCTATAAATTTGGAGAATACCACGCAGATTGCTTTTTTCGCTGACAAACAGTCAAAAAACTGATAATAGCTAATATAACAAGGACATTTTATTCTTTTTTGGATGCTCGTGGACCCAGAAGGGTGCAAAATTTGAGGGCCCCCACGGAACCACTGTAGTCACAAGACACCTACTGTTTATTTTGACAGTACCAAGCTGATTGGCCCTTTCTCCATCAAGCTTTTAGAGAAAGCGATAACAGATTGTTAATAAAAAAATGACAGAATGCCTTTTGGGAGCCTTATGGCACAAAAGAGGTGGATATTTTTGGGGGCCCACAGAGCACCACCATGCTTCCGAAGGCACCTTCTATAAAGCTGGAGAGTACCAAGCAGATTGCCTATTTCGTTAACAAACAGACAAAAACTGATAATACTCCCTATGGCAAAAACATTTCCCACCCTGGACGAACCGATAATAAACCATACAGCAAAAATGTCAGAACATTAAGTTTGGGAATACTGAGCTAATTGACCGTTCCTCTAACAAGGAATCAGACAAACCTGATGTGATACTCCTTATAGAAAAAATGCTAGAACCTTTGTTGGAAGCATTTTGGCACAATGGGGTGCAAATCTTGGGGGGGGGGGGGGGGTGTTCAGAAAGGCACCCTCTGTTCCATTAATGAATGCCGAGCCAATTGACTATTTCTCTAACACGTGGTCAAAGAAACCCATGTAATAGCCCATTTAGGCTAAACGTGTAAATATCTTATCAAGTCCTTTTTCGTGCTCTGTTATACCCAATGAATGCATATTTTGGTGCGTCCAAAACTAGGCACCGCGAATACATTTTTTTAATATCCAACAATTGCGTCTTTCTCTAACAAGTACCGAAAGAAACCGACAGTAGCCCAGCAAGAGAGTATAGTAAATTCCTTTTGGATCTTGGTGCCACCACAACGGTGCACTCTGTTTAGTAATCCACTCACTACAAATTTCGTGAATAACAAACCGATTACAATCTCATCGAACAAACAGTTTGAGAACTATTAATAACACATCCTGCAATAAAATGCAAGAATATATATTTATTTGTTTGGTTGCGATGTGGTCCAAAGAAGATACTTATTTTAAAGGATGGTGGTTGAAGGCAAATGGACATTATAAATATAGACGTTCAGTACTCTTTAGTACACAGCGCTACAGTGTCCCCACGTGGGCATTGGGGATTAAGCGCCTTACCAAAGGACGCAATTACTGTGTTGTATTGTTGGGACGAATGAGACGAGAATCGATTATCGGAGTGAACAAAATGCATTTGCTGATGTAGGGAAGATAACTCTTCCATGTGTATGTCATTGATAAATTATGTGAACTCTTTTACAAAAGAAAAGAAAAAGAAGTGCAATGTTTATGAAAACGCAAAGAAGGCTGAATTATACTAGTTTATTTGAAAATGAAGATTTATTGTTTAATTAAGAAATATCTACCAATTCCCCAACATGGTGGAGAATCCTAAATTTGTGTTCTTCCTTCACTGTATTCTATTGACAATGCTAAGTGACAGTGATCCGATGTATGGTGGTTCTCATCCCAGTCATCGTGATGTTCTTGACACCGAATGGCATGATCCAGGCCGAGTGCCCCACGGCGTTGACAGTGTTGTTGGACTTACAAATTCATTCGCACCGCTGATAAATTAATCAGCTAATCCAATTTTAAACAGTTCTGTTCCACCTACCCTTGGTTCGACCATCCAGACACACACGTGTGCAAGTCCGCGTCCGATTGTTTACACGCCTTTCGCCAGTGACAAGCTCATGAAAAAGATTTATGTGTTTTTACATGACGATGCCAATAAGATTCTTACAGAATTTCAGTCAGTGTTGTTATTGTCAAATATTGATGAACAGTCTTTACAAGCCGCAGCCGCTTTCCATTTGTACATGCATGGTCCTGCCTTAGTTTGGTCCAATTCAATATCTGATGAAAACAAACAGTCATGGACAACAATCAAACAATTGTTCAGAATTGAATATTGTGACACTGTGAATCACCCTGCATTAGTAGCAGAGGACGCTGCTTTCAGAACATGACTTTACAAGCATCACAGCAAATAGAGGACTTTCACTCTCTTGTAACAGAAAAAGCAAGACGTCTCGGAAAAATGCAAGGAAATGTAATATGTAAATTTGTTGATGGCTTGCCGAGCCAACTTGCCTTTTTTAGATATTTTTTAGAAAAGCGCTTCATTCAGCAAAATAGGTGAAGCCTATGGATATCGGACACATTCTGAGGTAACCATCAATGCAGCATCTACATATGCATCTCGCCCAGAAACTTCCATCCAGAAACAGTTAGATGAAATAACTACACGTTTGGGTGCAACAATTGAAATGGCAAATAAAACTTCTAAAACTTTCCCGAAACGAACTGATCGTGCTTGAACAAATCATGTTTTAATTGTTTAGGCAGTGGGCATTTCAAAAGACAGTGTAATTGGAATGGGGTTGGAGATAAACCTAGTGAGTGTATTTGCCAGCTTTGTAACCAGCAGAGCCATGGTGCCAAAAATTGTTTATTGAGTAACAAATCATCTATCAGGAGGTCCGATCATGTTTCATGTCAGTTTTGCGATCAATCGGGACACACTGCATGTTTATGTCCATAGTTAAACGACAGAGGCCCGAAAGCGTAGGCCAATTTTCGGGCCCTCTGCCATTTAACTCTGAAATTGAACAGGGCAATCATAATTTGAATGATTCACATTTTGTTGCAAGTGACCCATCTTCAATTTCCGATGATAGTTCTATTGGTGATGGCCAAATACTCGGTCATAAAAATAATTTTATGTATTTGAGGCTTTATGCAGGATCTCCTTGTATTGAAGTTACTGTTTGCTTGATTCAGGAAGCATTATCAATATTGTTTCGAAGAAGTTTTTTGACTCACACTGTATTAACGCCAAAGACCTTCAGCCCTCAGGTGCTCAATTTTTGTTAGCTGGCAATAAGTTTTTTTTAATATATATGGTACTGCCAAGATCAGACTTAGCAATACCACTCGAGTCATCTGCTCAGACAAAAAAATATCGCCCATTTCATGTGTTTGTTTATATTATTGAGGACACATCCCATCATCTAATTTTAGGAACAGAACACATGAGCACTCATAAAATTAAGTTAAATTTCAGTAAGCAAACTAATTTATTTTTGTTACCTCAAGAAAAATGTAAAAGTTAAATGTCAAAAAGAATTTGTTGTTGAACCTAGTTCGGAATGTGTGGTATATGGGGAAGTTCCAGAGTATGTCTCTGTGGGATCTGTGACTGAAAACTTAATTTACATATTTATTTATTTATTTATTTATTTATTTATTTATTTATTTATTTATTTATTTATTTATTTATTTATTTATTCATTTATTTATTTATTTATTGATGTTTAAGGTCACATATTTATGCACAATGGCTAATCATGACCGTGACAGTTTTACGGGTGGAGGAAGCCGGAGTACCCGGAGAGAACCACCGAGCAACGACGAGCAGCTGCCAGCTCCCCAACATTGTAACTACACACTGCAGCACAGGCAGGGTTAGATTGGTTGAAGACATGCGCTCCATCGACGTGCAGTACGCCTTAGTATACGGCGTCATCGTGCCCCCACGCGGGCAATGGAGATGAAGTGTCTTGCCCAAGGACACAACGCGGTTGCCGCAGGTGGGATTCGAACCGAGGACCTCTCGGCTTGCAGCCTGCACCTCTACCTACTTAATTTACATTATTACTTTCCAAAATGTGATTTACTGGGATTTCCGGGTTTGATTACAAACGATAACTTCACAAGTGAATTATTCGATCAACAATTGGGTCATGTAAACGATGACGCTTTGCCGTGGGCGTGATGGGGATTTCATTGTTTTGGGGTTTAACCCTTTACCAAACATGAAAAGCAGACGACACTTGCAAAAGCAAATTCTTGAATAACTATTATTTTCATTTTTTATCTCAAAAACATAGGTTCATAATTCAATAATTCATTCGAGGTGAGGGACTATATTGTAAAACACTCGTGCGCACTCGTGTTTGTACAACGTCCCTCACTTCTCATGAATTATTTCACGTAACCAGTCCAGTCAGGCGATTACCCTCTATTTCTTCGAATGGAAGGGAACATTTTTTTCAGTAAGTAATGCAGAGGATTAGTAACAGCGTTATAATTTGGTATGTATTTCTTAAACCAGTTGAACATTTCAAGCAGACGTTGCAGTTGTTTTTTAGTGTGAGATTGAGGATAATCTGTGAGATATCAATCCTGCTTCTTGGTGGTTTTATACCATCTTTAGATATTTCATGACCGAGAAATACACAATTATCTCGGTATTCTCGAAATAAGTGGGCCAGTATCTGACATAGTTATTATTTTTTCAAGAAAATAAGCTCGAAAATTGCGAGAAATTAGCTGAGTGAAAACTGGGTTAAGTGGGCTAGAATTTTCTTTTAAACTCTACTAGCGTCTTTAGAAAAAAGTCCGCAGTTGCTTTTGTTTAGCCAGAAATCCGCAGGTTCCGTTGTTCACCTTCACCTGGGGAGGGGGGCTTCATCACAATTTAAATGTATAGTAAGTAATCTTGTTACTCGTCTTTTTTCAGTTACCACTTCTACCGCGGGCACTGCGTTCTCCGATTCTTCACAGGAAATCATGACGTTACGAGTTCCTGTTGATTACCAAGACATACAAGAATCTAAGACATTCATTTAATGTTTAACACAAGTTTGTGTTTTTAAAATAAATTCTTACTGTTACAAACTACAAAAGAATCTAAGACATTCATTTAATGTTTAACACAAGTTTGTGTTTTTAAAATAAATTCTTACTCTTACAAACTGTTGAAAATTATCTCCGTATAACACTGCCTTTGGCCAAAATACCCCCCCCCCCCCCTTCTCCTCCACCCCCCCCCCCACACACACAAAAAACACTGACCCAGTGCAACGTTCACATAACAAATAGCCCTAAAATGGTCTCCAATATCGGGCTAAACACGCAACAAGTGCATTAGAATCAACATTTTCCACCTAACTAGGACCCTCCGGTCATTACTTCCTCCTCTTCCCTGAAAGGAAAGTGGGCGGAGTGAGTAACGATCAGAGGGCGTTAGTTAGTACTAGGGGTAATAGGGGAGTTTCCGATCCCCAATGGCTTTCAAATATCATGTTTGGCTCCTTAAAAACTGGCTATGGCTGCCCTGTTATAGAATCATAGCTTCGCGCCTGCTATTTGGAGTGGGGTGTTGGTTGACTTTGAGGCCACTGTTCTTCCGGTAAGCAGACACCCTAAACCTGTTGCTCTGTGATGGTGACGGTAGTGTAGAGCATCTATGAAAGAGGTGGTCCCGACACAGGGGTGGCGGAACCGGGAGCGGGGGTGGGGTGCTTCAGCCCCTCAACATTTTGCCGGGCCATGTTTTTTTTTGTATGTATGTATTTTAACACAACAAATGATTGGTGAAACAAGAGGCGGGTCCAGAGCCTCCCTCCATATTTTCGCCAGCTATGTTTCTCTCGTACTGGTTCAGTTTCGATGGATTTCGGATCATTTTTTTGCAGTAAGTGGCAGCAAACGCTAAAATGTATAAGTCTGTTTAAAAATTGGTTAACTGAAGTAGATCGTAATCTTACAGACATACAAGTACCAAATCCACCCCAGACAAGATAATCACATTTTAATCTCAGTTTCATATACTAAAGCGAAATATTTCAGCTCCAGCAACCCTGCATATCCGGTTCACTCGCAATGAATCAGAAGGTTTATATCATTTGTTACCATGATAGTGTCATTGGCTGTTCTGAAGATTTAGACATAATTTGAAAGTCTTTCACGTCTTTTTGGACGTTTTTGGTAGTCTGTTTGCAGTGTCTGAACTTCTGAACGCTTACAGGATTTTGAATTTCCTGCACATCGTGGAGGTTGTTACTATTTATAACCGACCAATGAACGAGCGGGGGAGAATTCATTGCGAGTGAACCGGATAAGCAGAGTTGCCGGAGCTGAAATATTTCGCCTGAATATATGAAAATGAGATTAAAATGGTGATAAAATCTAATTTTTGCCCAATTCGGTGCCAAAATGGCAGTGGCTTCGTGAAAAGAACGCCAAACTGACATTTATTTGATCAAAATCGGTAAATTATTCGCTATTTCCCCGTTTTTTGAAAATCCTGGTCTGAAGAGTGTCTGGCCTGCTAGTGTATTAGTATAGATAGTATGGACCTAATATTAATTTAAAATGTAAAATTCTGAAAATACGACGAGCACCTGTGATAACATGTCGCTGTTCGTCATTGTGTATCTGGTGAAGAACATAGTCAATACCCTTGGAACTGGTGTGCACAGCCAAATGAAATTCCGAATTAGAACCGTGGAAATGCAAGCACTGGTGAATTTATGAGGCTATCTTCCAGTGACTGAAAACTTATTTTACATTATTACTTTCCAAAGTGTGATTTACTGGGATTTCCGGGTTTGATTATAAACGATAACTTCACAAGTAAATTAAGCAATCAACAATTGGGTCATGTATCCGTGCGCGCAAACGACGACGCTTTGCCGTGGGTGTAATGGGGATTTCATTGTTTTGGGGTTTAACCCTTTATTAAACATGAAAAGCAGACGACACTGGCAAAAGAGAATTCTTGAATAACTATTATTTTCATTTTTTATTTCAAAAATATAGGTTATGACCCCTCATTGGAACGAGCTCGATGAGCTCGTTCCAATGAGGGGTCATAAACTATGTTTTAGAGACACAAAAAAAGAGAAACGATAATGAAAATTAATTGGCGATTTTTGAAAATAGCGTTGGCCGATTTTGGCCGTTACGTTAGGTAAATGGTTATATAATATAATTATCGTTAATAATGAAAAGTAACAAACAGATTAATCGCTTGACTGGACTGGTTACGTGAAATAATTCATTCGAGGTGAGGGACTATATTGTAAAACACTCGTGCGCACTCGTGTTTGTACAACGTCCCTCACCTCTCATGAATTATTTCACGTAACCAGCCCAGTCAGGCGATTACTCTCTATTTCTTCGAATGGAAGGGAACATTTTTTTCAGTAAATAATGCAAAGGATTAGTAACAGCGCAGTAATTTGGTATGTATTTCTTAAACCAGTTGAACATTTCAAGCAGACGTTGCAGTTGTTTTTTAGTGTGAGATTGAGGATAATCTGTGAGATATCAATCCTGCTTCTTGGTGGTGTTATACACATGAAGCTTTTGCAAACTTACATTTTTAGGTCCTAACTTTAAACCTGCATTTGTAAGTCTTAACAACACTTCTGTCGAATCAGTTAAATGTTGCTCAAAAGTTTCAGAAATAATCCATATGTCATCAAGATAACAAAGTACTGATTCAAATGCCAACCCGTTAATGACCCTATCCATCAAGAGTTGAAAGGAATTGGGGGCTGTTTTCAATCCCATGGGGAGACGTAAAAATTGAAAAGTACTGAAATAGGTATTGAAAATTGTATACTTAGCAGACTGTTCATCGATGGCCATCTGGAAGAAACCCGAACTAAGATCAATAGAGGAAATGAAATTTGGAGTTAGATTTGAAAAAGATTCGATAAGATCTTGCAAATCAACTATTGTATATCTAAAGTCAGATTTTTGGCTATTTAAATACCGAAATCACAGCAAAATCGAAAAGAAGACAAACTTTCCACTCTGGAAATATCATTCGGATCACTTTTAGGTTTATTTCCTTTGGCCACTAGCACAATTGGACTCGATATCGGTATATCGTCATCCACTAACACCGGGGAAATGATGCCTTGCGTCAGCAACTCGTCGAGTTGATGTCGCAACACAATCTTCTTATCTGAAGGTAAACGATAAAGCTTTTGATGCTTGGACAAAAGGTTTGGATTTAAATGAATCCGGTGTTTAAAGCTTTCAGTGAACCCAAGAGATCGATTCTCCTCTGTTACAAAACACATCACGATTTCGATATAGACAATGGAACAACTCATCCGCTTGCTTGTCCGACAAATCACTTCCACTGTATACATTGAAATTGGAGTGGAATTTCACAAAATTATCAGTGTCAGAATCTAAATCTACTTCAGATAAATGGTCTCTTTCTGTAGTGGCATGTGCACATGATAATGGAATTAACTCCACTGAATTGTCACAAGGTTGAAACGAAGTAAGAATTACGCCCTTATTGATAGAAATTATATCCTTACCAGGGCATAATAAATTAATGGATAGAGTGCTGGAAGCCCATATTTGGGCTTTATTATAAAGGGCTGGTACTGTAACATAAAAGTTTCATATTCTGTGAACATGCTTCATATTTTCTTAAAAGTGAAATTATTTAGTCTGTGTGTATTTTCCTTGTTACAATTTATGTGCACTCTCCCATAAATAGTAACAAGGCAAATACATGTGAACAAATTCTGCCGACCAAAAATAACTTTGCACTCTACAAGTTAACTGATACAAGTCCATGAGTACAGAAGTAGCTACTGTTTTAGCTACAAATAACCCTTTGTGAAGTAATTCGGAATGTGCCAATGTAAATGTAAGTTTGCAAAAGCTTCATGTGTATTTCTCGGTCATGAAATATCTAATGATGGTATAAAACCACCAAGAAGCAGGATTGATATCTCACAGATTATCCTCAATCTAACACTAAAAAACAACTGCAACGTCTGCTTGAAATGTTCAACTGGTTTAAGAAATACATACCAAATTACAGCGCTGTTACTAATCCTCTGCATTATTTACTGAAAAAAATGTTCCCTTCCATTCGAAGAAATAGAGGGTAATCGCGTGACTGGACTGATTACGTGAAATAATTCATGAGAAGTGAGGGACGTTGTACAAACACGAGTGCGCACGAGTGTTTTACAATATAGTCCCTCACCTCGAATGAATTATTGAATTATGAACCTATGTTTTTGAGATAAAAAATGAAAATAATAGTTACTCAAGAATTTTCTTTTGCAAGTGACGTCTGCTTTTCATGTTTGGTAAAGGGTTGAACCCCAAAACAATGAAATCCCCATTACACCCACTGCAAAGCGTCGTCGTTTGCTCGCACGGATACATGACCCAATTGTTGATTGAATAATTCACTTGTGAAGTTATCGTTTATAATCAAACCCGGAAATCCCAGTAAATCACACTTTGGAAAGTAATAATGTAAATTAAGTAGGTAGAGGTGCTGGCTGCAAGCCGAGAGGTCCTCGGTTCGAATCCCACCTGCGGCAACCGCGTTGTGTCCTTGGGCAAGACACTTCATCTCCATTGCCCGCGTGGGGGCACGATGACGCCGTGTACTAAGGCGTACTGCACGTCGATGGTACGCATGTCTTCAACTAATCTAACCCTGCCTGTGCTGCAGTGCAGAGTTACAATGTTGGGGAGCTGGCAGTTGCTCGTCGTTGCTCGGTGGTTCTCTCCGGGTACTCCGGCTTCCTCCACCCGTAAAACTGTCACGGTCATGATTAGCCATTGTGCATAAATATGTGACCTTAAACATCAATACATAAATTAATAAATATGTAAATTAAGTTTTCAGTCATTGATCCCACGGGGACATACTCTGGAACTTTCCCATATACCACACATTCCGAACTAGGTTCAACAACAAATTCTTTTTGACATTTAACTTTTACATTTTTCTTGAGGTAACAAAAATAAATTAGTTTGCTTACTGAAATTTAACTTAATTTTATGAGTGCTCATGTGTTCTGTTCCTAAAATTAGATGATGGAATGTGTCCTCAATAATATAAACAAACACATGAAATGGGCGATATTTTTTGTCTGAGCAGCTAACTCGAGCGGTATTGCTAAGTCTGATCATGGCAGTACCATATATTTTAAAAAAAACTTATTGTCAGCTAACAAAAATTTAGCACCTGAGGGCTGAAGGTCTTTGGCGTTAATACAGTGTGAGTCAAAAAACTTCTTCGAAACAATATTGATAATGCTTCCTGAATCAAGCAAAGCAGTCACTTCAATACAAGGAGATCCTGCATAAAGCCTCAAATACATAAAATTATTTTTATGACCGAGTATTTGGACATCACCAATAGAAGTATCATCGGAAATTGAAGATGGGTCACTTGGAACAAAATGTGAATCATTCAAATTATGATTTCCCTGTTCAAATTAAGAATTAAATGGCAGAGAGCCCGAAAATTGGCCGACGCTTTCGGGCCTCCGTCGTTTAACTATGGACATGAATTTGCAGCGTGTCCCGATTGATCGCCAAACTGACATGAAACATGATCGGACCTCCTGATAGATGATTAGTTACTCAATAAACAATTTTTGGCACCATGGCTCTGCTGGTTACAAAGCTGACAAATACACTCACTAGGTTTATCTCCAACCCCATTCCAGTTACACTGTCTTTTGAAATGCCCACTGCCTAAACATTTAAAACATGATTTGTTCAAGCACGATCAGTTCGCTTCGGGAACGTTTTAGAAGTTTTATTTGCCATTTCTATTGTTGCACCCAAACGTGTAGTTATTTCATCTAAATGTTTCTGGATGGAAGTTTCTGGGCGAGATGCATATGTATGTAGATGCTGCATAGATGGTAACCTCAGAATGTGTCTGATATCCATAGGCTTCACCTATTTTGCTGAATGAAGCGCTTCTCTAAAAAATCTCTAAAAAGGCAAGTTGGCTCGGCTAGCCATCAACAAATTTACATAATACATTTCCTTGCATTTTTCCGAGACGTCTTACTTTTTCTATTATAAGAGAATGAAAGTCCTCTATTTGCTTGGATGCTTGTAATGTCATGTTCTGAAAGCAGCTTCCTCTGCTACTAATGCAGGGTGATTCACAGTGTCACAATATTCAATTTTGAACAATTGTTTGATTATTGTCCATGACTGTTTGTTTTCATCCGACATTGAATTGGACCAAACTAAGGCAGGACCATACATGTACAAATGGAACGCAGATGCGGCTTGTAAAGACTGTTCATCAATATTTGACACTAACAACAATGACTGAAATTCTGTAAGAATCTAATTGGCATCGTCATGTAAAAACACAGAAATCTTTTTCATGAGCTTGTCACTGGCGAAAGGCGTGTAAACAATCCGACGCGGACTTGCACACGTTTGTGTCTGCATGGTCGAACTAAGGGTAGGTGGAACAGAACTGTTTAAAATTGGATTAGCTGATTAATTTATCAGCGGTGTGAATGTATTTGTAAGTCCAACAACACTGTCAACACCGTGGGGCACTCAGCCTGGATCCTGCCATTCGGTGTCAAGAACATCACGATGACTCGGATGAGAACCACCATACATCGGATCACTGTCACTTAGCATTGTCAATAGAATACAGTGAAGGAAGAACACCAATTAAGGATTCTCCACCATGTTGGGGAATTGGTAGATATTTCTTAATTAAACAATAAATCTTAATTTTCAAATAAACTAGTATAATTCAGCCTTCTTTGCGTTTTCATAAACATTGCACTTCTTTTTCTTTTCTTTTGTAAAAGAGTTCACATAATTAATCAATGACATACACATGGAAGAGTTACCTTCCCTACATCAGCAAATGCATTTTGTTCACTCCGATAACCGATTCTCGACTCATTCGTCCCAACAATACAACATAGTAACCGCGTCCTTTGGTAAGGCGCTTAATCCCCAATGCCCACGGGGGACACTGTAGCGTTGTGTACTAAAGAGTACTGAACGTCTATATTTATAATGTCCATTTGCCTTCAACCACCATCCTTTAAAATAAGTATCTTCTTCGGACCACATCTCAACCAAACAAATAAATATATTTTCTTTCATTTTATTGCAGGATGTGTTATTAATAGTTCTCAAACTGTGTGTTCGATGAGATTGTAATCGGTTTGTTATTCACATAATTTGAAGTGAGTGGATTACTAAACAGAGTGCACCGTTGTGGTGGCACCAAGATCCAAAAGGAGTTTACTATACTCTCTTGCTGGGCTACTGTCGGTTTCTCTCGGTACTTGTTAGAGAAAGACGCAATTGTTGGATATTAAAAAACAATGTATACACGGTGGCTAGTTTTGGACGCACCAAAATATGCGTCCATTGGGTATAACAGGGCACGAAAAAGGACTTGATAAGATATGTACACTTTTAGACTAAATGGGCTATTACATGGGTTTCTTTGACCACGTGTTAGAGAAATAGTCAATTGGCTCGGCATTAATTAATGGAACAGAGGGTGGCTTTCTGAACACCCCACCCCCCACCCCCAAGATTTGCACCCCACTGTGCCAAAATGCTTCCAAAAAAGGTTCTAGCATTTTTTTCTATAAGGACTATCACATCAGGTTTGTCTGATTCCTTGTTAGATGAACGGTCAATTAGCTCAGTATTCCCAAACTTAATGTGCTGACATTTTTGCTGTTTGGTTTATTATCGGTTCGTCTGACTTCCTTTAGCTGAAGGGTCAATTAACCCGATGTTCCTAAAATGAATAGTAGGTGTCTTGCTAACCATAGCTGTGTGGTACGGTTTCCCTAAATGTTGAACTCTTATATATATGGGCTATTTTCTGTCTGTTTTTAGAGAAAGGGGCAATAAACTCGGTATTCTCAAATTTCATAGATTGTGCCTTGGGAAGCATGGAGGCCTTCTGTGTGGGCCTCCATATTGTACACCCTCCTGGATCTACAAAGCTCCCAAAAATGGAAGGGAAATGTTTTTGCCATAGGGAGTATTATTAGTTTTTGTCTGTTTGTTAACGAAATAGGCAATCTGTTTGGTACTCTCCAGCTTTATAGAAAGTGCCTTTGGAAGCATGGTGGTGCTCAGTGGGCCCCCCAAAATATCCACCCTTTTGTGCCATATGGCTCCCAAAGGCATTCTGTCATTTTTTTATTAACAATCTGTTATCGCTTTCTCTAAAAAGCTTGTTGGAGAAAGGGTCAATCAGCTTGGAACTGCCAAAATAAACAGTAGGTGTCTTGTGACTACAGTGGTTCCGTGGGGCCCTCAAATTTTGCACCCTTCTGGGTCCACGAGCATCCAAAAAAGGACAAAATGTCCTTTTTATATCAGCTATTATCAGTTTTCTGACTGTTCGTCAGCGAAAAAAGCTATCTGCTCTATATTCTCCATGTTTATAGATGGTGTTTTTGGAAGGATGGTGGTGCTCTGCGGGCCCCTAAAATATGCACCTAGTTGTGACATAAGGCTCCCAAAAAGAGTTCTGTCATTTCGGGATTTACTATCTATTATCTCTTAACTTGAAATCATGTCAGAGAAAGGGTCAATTAACTCGGTATTCTCGAAATAAACAGTAGGTGTCTTGCTAACCATAGTGGTTCTGTGAGAGCCCCACAAATTTTGCACCCTTCAGGGTCCAAAAAGCATCCCAAGAAAGGAGGGTAAATGTTTTTGTTACATGGGCTGTTATCAGTTTTTTCTGACTATTTGTTATCGAAAGGGGCAACCCGCTGGGTATTCTCCAAATTTATAGACGGTGCCCTGGAAACATAGTGGTACTTTGCAGGACCCACAAAATATGCATCCCATTTGTGCCATAAGTCTCTCAAAAAGGGTTCTGCATTTTTTTTCCTTTACAGTTTATTATCTGTTTGTGTGGCATCTTGTCATAGGATAGATCAATTAGCTCGGTATTTCCGAAATACACAGAAGGTGCCTTGCTAACCACAGTGGTTCTGGGCGGGCTCCTCAACTTTTCAACCAATCTTGATCCACAAAGCATGCCAAAAAAGGCAGGGAAATGTTTTTGTTATATGGACTATTATCAGTTTTTCTGACTGTTTGTTAGTGAAAGGGGCAATCTGCAATCTGCTTGGTATTTTCCAAATTTAGAAGTGGCGCCTTGGACAGCATGGTGGTGCTCTGCTGGAAGCCAAAATATGCACCCCTTTTGTGCCATAAGGCTCCCAAAAGGGATTCTATCATTTTGGGATTTACAATCTATTATCGGTTTGTCTGAAATGTTGTTAGAGAAAGGGTCAATTAGGTCGGTATTCAGTCGGGGGAGGGGGGGGGGGCGGCGGGACCACTGTGGTTAGCAAGACACCTACTCTTTAAATCTGGAAATACCAAACTTATTGCTTCTTTCGCAAACAAACAACGAGGAAAACTGATAATAGCCCATATAACGAAAATAATTCCCTTCCTTTTTGGGTGATGCTTTGTGGACCCGGAAGGGTGAACAATTTTATATTATCTCATTTTTGGTTAACTATTTTTGTGTGAACCGACTCTATTTTGTTTTGGACGTTTTCATTTTCACACTTCGCGAAGACGATCGATAACTGTATAACGAAATTTGGAAACTTTTCGAAATGTAAATAAAGACTCGGCGGGAAAGGAACTAGTTTAAACGGTGCTGGGAAAAAAAGTTCCGGCTTGTACATCGCCAGTTGAATACAGAAACATATATGTCATAGCGGCGATTCTATTAAATACCAGGGCTTAAAATTTAAGGACATCTGTTTTGTTTATACACATATTTGGAATCTGTATACACAGTACAGTGGAACACTGTTAATTGAATAGCCGCTTTGCCAATGAAAATTAATCAGTTAACAGGAGTATTCAATTAACAGGGATTGTCACTTTCCTGTATTCTAGAGATAAACTTAGCATTTATTCTATTATATCTTGTTTGACAGAGCTCCATGGGCTCAGTCAAACAAGATATAATAGATTAAATGCCTGTATTCAGTGTACTTAGGCCAACTAGGCCTATAAACAAATAGAAGAAACTTGTATGTCATATCGGCGATTCCGTTAAATACAAGGGTTTAAAGTTTAATGGATATTGTGTACTAATGGTACAATCAGACACAATTGTAACCATATATTTTATCAAAGCTGAAAGATAAAATATAACAACAGTAAAGGTCATAGTCAGCGTTCAGTTACGGGTTGATCTTTTGAAGAGCATGCCTTTTAACATTGCTGGCATTTTGTAGGTTTGGCTGATGGGGAGGGAATGAGTCACGCTTTGATGTGATATTTTTTAGACGAATTCATTGACTGATTGAATGCTAGAAGCCACTATCAGGGCTTTCGAAGTTACCAGAATAAAACCCAACATTTTCCCTGCTCATGTTTCTTATCCAGTCAAATGCAAATAATATTTTGTTCATATAAGGTTTTCTACGACATATAGAATGTACCCATAGTAGCTTGGTGCGCCAAATGTTCATCACGAGTGGTGAAGTGGTGTTAACCGCGAGCTTTTGGCGCGCGATTAACACCACTTCATAAGGTACTGGCCTAACGGGAGTCTGGGAGATTTCCACATAGGCCAGAGCCCATTCAGAGGAAAGTTCTCAGTTAATATTACAGACGACGTTTCGTTCGGAGATCTTACCAGTCTAGTGTATCGGACCTTTGCCATTACTTGGCCACACGCGGGTCTGGCGACCTCAACTGTGTTGGTCGATGTAAATTCCAGTTTCATTTTGACCACGTGTTAGATAGTCAATGGTTCATGATTAGGGAGGGGTGTGGATGTTAGTGGCCTGCCCATGAGGGATAGTCGGCCTAGTCTTGAGATGAGCCGGCTCATGGTTGAGGACTCTTGAGTGTGAACTATCCTATTGCTGACTATTGGTCATCCTGTTTTGAGGGTAGGGCCGCCTACGGTTAGGAACTGATCGACCCAGTATTGAGGATAGCTCAGAATTAGTCGGCATATTTTCGTCCAAATGGGCTTAAAAATCATATAGATACCACTAATTTTAGATTGAATCATCACGGTTCTTCTCTTCTAAAAACCCTTCCCGGCGTAACAATTTGCGCCCGGTATATATCGGTATGCATTGGAAGTGGGTTTTTTACCGAAAAATTCCCCGTACCGGTTGGAAGGGGCCAGGCCGCCCCTGCCATATTGTTTGTGCGTGGGCGTCGGGACTAAAGTATACAATTATAGTGTGTACGGTAATCAAATACTGTTGTCTCGGTAATTATTAACAAATGTCATGCCCCCGCAGTGCTTCTCTCAGATGTCCCCAAGTGTTTCTATCACTGCTTACCGAAAAATTCCCCGTGCTGGTTGGGAGGGACCAGACCGCCCCTGCCATCTTGTTTATTCCCTTGTTGGTGGGCATCGGTACTAACGTATAGTGTGTAGGGTGACCAAATACTGTTACCTCTGTAATTATTAACAAATGTCCCCACAACGCTTCTCTCGGATGTCCCCACAGCGCTTCTCCCAGATGTTCCCACAGCGTTTCTCTCACTTTTCTAAACATGGTTAAATACTTCTTTTGGTTAGATAAGTTTAATTATGATCAAATTTAATCTAATCCGGTGTTAAGTCATTGAAAAAGCTCACAACAATTTTTGGTCCCTACAGTGCAGGTCTGAGGCTGATGAGAGAGAGAGAGAGAGAGAGAGAGAGAGAGAGAGAGAGAGAGAGGGAGAGAGAGAGAGAGAGAGAGAGAGAGAGAGAGAATGTGGCCGTTACAAACTGAGAAAGAAAGAAAGAGTGGGTGAGGGAGAGAGTGAAGAGAGAATGTTGTTAGATAGAGGGAGAGGTGGTGGGGGTATGACTACAAACTTTATCTTTGTAGGTTGGCCGTGTCGGTCGGGTGCATTTTGCATGTATTTATAGACACTTTATAATAATAATAATAATAATAATAATAATAATTGATTTTGTAAAAGCGTAAAACCACGAAGAGTGCCCTAAAACGCTTCACAGAAATAAAATTTACTTTTCTGAAAATAAAGAGTCACATGTTTCAGTTTCCTCAGGAGGTTTTCAGAACTAGGGAGGTTCAGGAGAATGCTTCAGTAAATAGGAAAGTTTTAAGATTTCTTTTGAAGATGTTGATAGTTTCTGAATTTCTGACACTAATAGGCAACCCATTCCACAATCTTGGACCCACGATGGAGAACAGACGACCATCAGCCATATTAGATCTGCTAAAAGGTATGACTAGTTGAATTTGATCTTTAGATCTCAAACTGCGTGATGGAGTGTATACAGTGATGAGCTCTTGCAGGTAAACTGGAGCCAGTTTGTGGATACATTTGAATACTAAGATCAACATTTTGAAATTAATTCTCTGTTTAACTGGAAGCCAATGTAATTGTCTTAAAACAGGTGTTATGTGTTCAGAGCATTTGGTACCAGTAATTATCCTAGCAGCAATATTCTGAACTGTTTGAAGCTTCTGAATCAAATACTGCGCAGCCCCACTAACACTGAATTACAATAGTCTAGTTGTGAGGTGATGAAAGAATGCACAAGTTTTTCAAGTTCTGACTGGTTAAGATAAGTTCTCAGTCTTCCAATATTCCGAAGCTGCCAGTAACATTGTTGACATATTTTATTGATATGGATGTCTAGCTTTAAATTTGAGTCCATAATCAGTCCAATATTCCTGGCCGATTCACTTTTCATGGTGATGTTGTTTCCAACCTGAATTGAGGTAACAGTGGGTGTAGGCATGCGAACCCCGGATATCACTAAGAATTCTGTTTTAGAGTCATTCATTTTCAGTTTAAAATCTATCATCCATTCCCGCACCAGATTTATGCAAGTTTCCATGTTTCTGACTGCAGTGATTGAGTCACTTTGAAGAGATTAATGTACAGTTGGGTATCATCAGCATACAGATGATATGATATGCCATGCCTTTTAAGACGACGACCCAGAGAAGTGTACAGAGTAAACAAAAGAGGACCAAGAACTGAGCCCTGAGGAACACCACACTTTAACATCTTGCTTTCTGAACCGGTCTTGTTGATATATATTTGTTGACTGCGACCTTCTAGATATGATGCAAACCATGATAAAACAGTTCCACATATGCCATGCTGTGTCAATGTCTGCAAAAGAATATCATGGTCGACTGTGTCGAATGCTGCTGACAAATCCAAGAGAACAAGCAGTACAGCCTTACCCCCAGACACTGATTTAACAATGTCGTTGTTGACTCGCAGTAAAGCTGTCTCTGTACTGTGATTGGCTCTGTATGCAGACTGGAAAGGCTCTAAAAGATCATTTTCATGCAGATGTTTTTTGAGTGATGAAGCAACAACCTTTTCCAACAATTTAGACAGGAAGGAGAGGTTCGATACTGGTCGATAATTCTTCAGGTTGTCAGGATCAAGAGATGGCTTCTTGATGAGTGGAGTAACAAGTGCTTTTTTCAGTGGGCGTGGAACAAATCCCTCATGAAGGGATGCAGATATAATAGATGATATGGCTGGCAGAAGATGATCAATTGTCTCTTTCAGAAGGAATGTTGGAATTTCATCTAGATCATTGGTTTTATTGGATGATGACAAAATCATTTTTCGAATATCTTCTTCCAAGACAGTGTGAAAACTGGAAAAATCTCTTTTTATGTCAAGTTGATCAAACTCTGGTGGTTCACGTGATGGTGTACTATCCAGGATTAATTGAATTTTGGTTATGAAAAAAATCACTCAATTTTTCCAGAATTTCATTGGTATTTAGATGATCTGGGAGAATGACTTTTTATTCTTTACAAAGGAGACTATTGGTTACCGAGAATAACACCCTAGTATTTGATGACCCCTCTATCAGAGAATTGTAGTACTCCCTCTTCGCTTTTTTGATGATCTTATTAGTTGTATTTCTTTGGTGGCAGAACATCTGCCGGTGAATCTCAAGCCTCGTTTTGTTGTATAGACGCTCAAGTCTGCGACGCTGTTGTTTAGCAGCTCTATCCTCTTCTGAAGCACATGCCACATTAATAAGGAATTACATCCTCAGTTAAACATTGTTTTTACACCGGACATAACTTGAATTAACCTTTCTGTTTCTTCATTATTCCACCTTTTGCCGACCTTTTCGTACCCTTAACCCCCCCCCCCCCCCTCCAACATGCGATAAAAAATATCGATCGAGTGTAGAGGGGTGGCGCTGTAAGTCCGGCTGATAACCGGGCTAGTTTCCGCTCTATAAATAAAGTTCAGCTCGGCGAATCATAATCAAACTACATATGTTGGTGGTGATTATGAGGGAGAGAGCGTGTTTATTTTCGAGTAATTGTGCAGAAAGTCATGACCAATTAATGAGTAATTAGCATGGATAAACTTGAATTGGTAATTATACATTGCTAATAAAGTACCGCCACTTGGCCACTTGTTCCGACTGCTGAGCGCCCTCGAAGCCTACTCTGATTGCTGGGCCCTTTGAGAAGTCCCAACTATATCTCGCTTAACATTTAAACAAAACTTCTGCTATTTGTAAATGCGGCTGTGTGATAACTACAATGCATGGAGATTGTATGGTCACTGACTCGCCCGTGCATGGGGATTTCACCCGTGCAATATTTGCAAATTCCTTGCAAAGCGTAACGGGCGCCATTTTGGTTAACCCCGCAGGTTAATTGGCAAGGACATTGCTTGTGTTCCGTGTGCAATGAATTCGAAAAAGTGATTCGTTTGGTGATGTTTACACTCCGCGGGTGGTTTGGTTGCAGTCCACTTTCTACATATTGTACTTTGTTCGAAGGGACATGAGATAGCTGTCTCAACGTGTGTAATTTTATCCTCCCTCTCATTCTTCTGTTCTCAATCCATTTCCTGCTTTGCTGTTTAACTTTCTCATCTCTCATTCACTTCTTCGCGGGAACGTAGGACTCTCCTCCCACAAACACTTATTTGCCTACTTTCACCTAGACTCAGTGTTAAGTATACCATTGTGCCAATCTGAATGTAGAGAAACAGTTTTTGTCACTAAACCCCATCTCCCGCAAAGCGTCCTTCGTCCCAACTGCCTTTAGACAGTATGCTTCGTGTTTTCTACAAAACAAATTACATTTAATGTTTACTTTCCACATATACTTATATGGTGTTAATGTTTATTTGATTGATTAAAAATAACAATTAATATTCACAACCTTGCACAACTCTCGCTTACTGTTTGTGAGAAGTGTCACGAGAAACAACTGTTTATTGATGTGATGTGGTTGTGTACACTGTTAGCTGATCTCACTTTCTCCAGAAGTCCATATTGACACAGTTATAAACAACGCAATTAATTGGCCATTGTCCATATGATGGACAATCCCTATAAAAGGTCCACATGATATGTCCGTGCATCGCTTCAGTGCACAAATAAATCTCTCGTCAGAATTGGACTGAATCACCAATATAATTATATTTCGATTAATTCATCCATGCCTTTGGAACCAAGTCCATTACAATGGACTCCCGACATTTAATTCCCAAAGAAACATATTCCTTGTTGAAAACGCTGAATGCAAATTCCTGCTTGGAATGGAGCTTTCATGTCTACAAAGGAGGAGTGCAGCTGACGTTGGATTTTACGATCTCGTCACAAACAAACACGATTAATGATATCCCAACACCTGATGAAATGACCACATTTCCAATTCCCATTAACTATGAAGGATTTCCGGATGAAAATGGTGTTGATGGGGAGTGTTTTGATGTGAATGTCTTGGAAGAAGAATTTTCATATATAAATGAACAGGAGGAATATTCTGATGTAAATAACGATGGAGAGGAATGTTCGTTTGTGAATGACGATGACGAGGATGAGGAATGTTCGTTTGTGAATGACGATGACGAGGAATGTTCGTTTGTGAATGACGATGACGAGAATGAGGAATGTTTATTTGTGAATGACGATGACGAGTATGAGGAATGTTCGTTTGTGAATGACGATGACGAGGATGAGGAAAGTTCGTTTGTGAATGACGATGAAGAGGATGAGGAAAGATCGTTTGTGAATGACGATGAAGCGGATGAGGAATTTTCCACTATTAATGAAGATGTGGAGGAATGGTCGAGAATGAATAACACACACACCGAATGTTCATATATCAGTTGTGAAGAGAACGAATGTTCGTATGTAAATAACGAGGAGTTCTGGTATTCAAATATAAATAACCGAGTGGAATATTCGGAGGTAAATAATAATGATGATGGCGCTGAGCAACGTTCAGATCTGGAGAGACGTGATCCTGTGAATGATGAGGAGGATAGACTGCCACATGTAACTGACGAGGAGGCATATTCAGATATGAATAACAGCGATGAAAATGACGAGGAAGAGGAATGTTCGGACGTACATGACGATGATGTGGAGGAATATTCAGATGTAAATGACGACAAGGAGGGCTGTTCGGATGTAAATGACGATGAGGATGGGGACTTTGCAGATGTAGATGACGACGAGGGGGAATGTTCAGATGCAAATGACGGCGACGAGGGAGACTGTTCAGAAGTAAACGAAGACGACGAGGCGGAATGTTTAAATGTAAACGAAGACGACGAGGAGGAATGTTTAGATGTAAACAACGATGGTGAATGGGCAAATTCAGATACACATGACGAAGGGGAAGAGGTCTTTTCGGATGTAAGTGATGATGATGGGTTTTCAAATATGAACAACAATGGACAGGAATGGTCGGATGAAAATGATAAGAACATCTCAAATCAAGGCATAACACCTGCCTTACCAACAACTTACACTGTCAAACAGCAAATTGTGAAACCAATAACAAAGAACAATACACTTCTAACTACACAAGACATTACAACAATATTAAGAGTTCCAATTGAAGAAACATTACACTTCAAAAGTCAGTCTCTGAATTGTGACAATATTGCAACATTTCGAAGACAAATTAATGAACTACATTCATCCGCAATCAAGGAAAATTTTAACAAAGCAATTTTGACAAGATGGACGCAAGTGTTAAAACAACACATCTTCAATCAAGTATTATGGAACAACCAGGTCGCATGGAAAGTTGGGTAAAATACAGAACTTACTGTCACTAATAACAACAAGCGTTGGTGATAAGAACTGCGCACGCAAACACAAGAGCATTTATTAATGTGTAGAAAGTTTGGAAAAAAATCCATCTATGGCACATGGAAACTCCTTTTAGTTTAAACAATATTTATGTGTGAAAAGAAGTATGAATACAAAATAATAACTCTTTGGCCAGCCGCTGATTTGTCGCGGTCCTCATAAGAGAAGGCCATCATTCCCCCTGCACCCCACCCCCTCTTCCCTTCCTCTCCTCCCAGCATTCAGATATAAACTGCTTAATAGTGTCCCTCACTTCCTCTTTTTCAATTTCTTCAATAAGCATTCCTACCCTCTCCCTCGTGTCCCCCTTCAGCCATCTATCCTTTGTTTCTTCACCCCACTTCTGCATTATTCTTCCAGTAAATTTTATTCTATGAGGTATATACTGTGGGCATTCCAAGAGAAAATGTTCCAGGGTCTCCACTACTCCAGAGTGGCACATTTGGCATCCCTTTTCCCCATCTCTCCCAATTTTTCCAAAAAAACAATGGTGCAATGAGTAACATGAACAATAATGTCATACAGACTAGACACTAGATAGGATTAGGCATCAAGCATTTTTGCTTTTGTAAACCGTCTTCGGCACACAATTTGCAATCTGTGATAGTCATGACGAGGCAGTAGATTTATGTATATTTGAAAATAATAATTTATTTTCACCCTGCAATAGATTCAAACAATTGCAGCTTTCGATGCGTTGTTGGCAAAAGGAGATCAAATAAACAGGAAGACTGTTAACTGGAGGAATTGAGGGGAAGGGATGCTCAGGAGGAATTAACAGCAACTCAGGCACATGTGAAGTGAATATTTTTTCCTTTTGATTTGTGCATTGATGAAAATAAAGGTGAACATTGATGATGATATCAAATTGGAATTGAAATTAAAAATCCCTATGTACAGTACTTGGAGAGTGGATTGCAACTAAATCACCCGCGGAGTGGAGTTATCACCCAAGCTATATCTTTCAAATTGTGTACATATCGACAAAAACACAGGCAAATTTTCAGCCAATGCACCCTCGGGTTTAACCCGGAGGTCCATTGGCTGAAACCTTGCTTCTGCTGGTAAAGCTTTGCAACAAATTTGCAATTATTGCTTGGGTGGAATCTCCACTCTGCTTGTGATTTAGTGATAATACACTCTCCACGTACTGTATGTCGCAACAATTCTGGTCCAAAACTTTTAACCGTGAATTTTATTATTGATTTTAATGAGATGATAGACAATAAGTATAGAATCTAAAATGTAATATAATGAAATAATTAGTGATTATATTTTTATCACACCTGTCACAACACCCGACACTCGTACAAACCCAGCAGTATACCCCGGGTAAATTCTTCTCTCAGTTGTTTGTATGATACTTGTAGTTTTTTAATGCTATTTCCGATTCTAAGATAACAGAGAGTATAAGACCTCTTAAAATATTCAAAACGTTCATTCACAAAAACGACATTGCCACCCCTTTTAGCGAAAAGACATCAACCTTGCGGGGAAATATATTTCATCACCATATCGTTGTCTGACCGAGATAATGACAGACTTTTCTTAATGATACATTTTGCACATTGTAGCTCTCAACATAACGTCGTGTGAGAACCATAATGTTCTATCTTCCACCGAACGGTAGAACCTTATGCTTCTCAAACAACGATAAGGCTACTTATTATATTGAGGAAAAGATGGACTAAATGTGAGTAATGCGATATACTGGATGAGAAATGTCGACAAAATTGCTGATTTTATCGAATTCATGGCCCAAATGCAGATATATTGTTTCCACAAATTTCCACGGAAGTGGTCTTGAAAGACTATTTCTGGAAGTGGTCTTGAAAGACTATTTTCATGGAAAGTTATAGAAATAAAATATCTCTCAATCAATACGTGCGTGGTTTGTTCTATGATGTTCTGAAGAAACCAAAATGTCACAAACATATTCCGAAAAATATAAATATTGGAGTAATTTTCAGCGAATTTAGTTTATGTCACTCTCACCCCTGGACGAAGACTAAATGTAGAAAAAAATAGGTGCTAGGACCTGCACGGGGTTCTGCAGAGTGGATAAAACTCTTATTCTGCGAGTGGTTTAAATATGATTATCGACCCTAGTACCTATTTGTTTTAGTTATACCATACTCTTAATAAATAATCGACTTTGTCACTTAAAATGGAGAAAAAAACGATACTTTCCATCGCATCCAAGGGCTTATTTTGTGTGCCGGTGGACAGTAGATCCGGCTGTACCTGGATGCTTGATTGACAGCTAGACACAGCGTCAAACTTGATTGAATTAATCCTTGTCTTTCGAGTCAAATTATTATTGACAATTCTTAAAAGTTATTTTAAATATTTCATTGTTGGTATTTTAAACTTAATAAGTCATTACAGGCAGTAGTACCGCAAAACGTCGTTTGAATGAATCATCGCAAAATGTACCTCTATAGGTGTAACTTTTGTAATAGAATTCCTATTGAAAACATTTTGCCCGCAGTAGAAGCTTTACACCGGTAGTGGAGTTGAAAACTAAACTTTAACACACGGGCTTTTCACGGGTAGTGACGTAGGTGAGCATGATATAAATAAGTTTTACGTGTCTATTGTGGCGTTAACACGATATATTGTACGTTGTTGGGTGTGCTGTGTGCTTGTTTTAACATTAAGATTCAAATATAAAATATAGCAAGGGAGACGACTCACATAAGCTTTCCGCTTTCTGTCGAATCCCTTCTTTACATAGCAATCTAATTCTTCGTATATCTATGTTATTTTGTGTACTATTGTATTCCGTATTATGCTTTTTTACCATCTACTGTGTAATGTATACAGATAACAAATTCAAATAAATATTGTTTAAACTAAATATAAAATATCATACTATTCGAACTAGGATCAAGTTAAGCGGATGATTCAGGACAGGAAGTCTGAGGTGGTACGAGATATCCAACAATTCGTTGCAGAGTACTATGACTGTGGGTGCTAAGGGAGAGAGGTGGCACGGGTAATAGATTCCGTCTCACATGAAGACCACAGTAAATCAATCGCTGACAAAAGTGATATGACTTTGTCGAAAAGGCAAGCGGTAATACACAGCGAGCGTCCACATTATCACACAATGCGCCTTCGAATCTGTAGGCAAGCGTTATTATCTGAATAATATTTTCACAATTTTTCAATAAAACCATACATATATGGATATCATTAGAACCGCCTCGACGAGCCGGTTCTAATGATATCCATATTTGTATTGTTTTATTGAGACAATTGTAAGATATTTGAGCATGTGGTAGGCTTAGTTTGGTCAATTTCCTGACCGTTGTGGCCGCTGTTTGGTAAAGGGTAAACTCCCAGGTGCACTATAGGAAACAAATTGCGACATGAAATGTTGGTACCTTGACGTCAGTGTTCTGAGAGGTAATTAGCACTGAAGGTTAAGTATGTAGTAAAAAGACTATAGAGACATCTCTTATGTTTGATTCATCGTTTATTCCACACATTTACATTTCTCCTTTGAAAATGATTATGTATAGCTACCAAAGAGTTAATATTAAGGCGTGCTATCATGATGAATCGCTATATCGAACAAAAATATTTTGACATGTAGAATATATAGAGAGTAATCGCTTGAATCGTCTGGGTCGGAGCGAGAGACTATATTGTAAAACACTAGTGCGCATTCGTGCACTCGTTTTTGAACAACGTCCCTCACCTCTCATGAATTATTTCTAGTAACCAGTCCAGTCAAACGATTACTCTGTTTATTATTTTTTCATTATTAAGGATAATTATATTATTTAACCCTTTACCTAACGTAACGGCAAAAATCGGCCAGCGCTGTTCTCAAAAATCGCCAACTAATTTTCATTATTTTTCCAGTTTTTGTCTCTAAAACATAGATTTTTGAGACAAAAAATAAAAATAATAGTTATTGAAGAATTTTTTTTTCAAATGTCGTCTGCTTTTCATGTTAGGTAATGGGTTAAAGAAGAAAAAAAACAATGAAGTTCCCATTACACCTACGGCAAAGCGTCTTCGTTTGCGCGCACAGATACATAACACAATTGTTGAATGGATAATTCACCTGTCAAGTTATCGTTTATAATCAAACCCGGAAATCCCAGTAATTAACACTTTGGAAAGTAATTAAGATTAAAACGTAAAGCTCTGAATGTTGTCACCACATGAACTACAGGAAACTGGACGAGTTTGTTTTCTATTGGTGGGGGATTCAGTAATAATTCAATGGACTGTGGGATAAATTAGACAAATTATAACTGACCTCTCTGTCCATTTCCCTAATTACTTTTTTGCCCGTTAGTGGGCGGGATACTTCATCTTTACTGACTGTATGCATACCGGGTTGAAACAGTTAACGCATTAGAAATGGGACTGGGCTATGGTGGAGAGCCCCCAATTAACGTTGGTTGGAAAAAAACTGTATTCTTGCTTATATCTAGCCTATATTTTCGATTGCCGGTGCTGGTAAAATTGCGGTCTTTTTAACATCCCTCTCAAGTTTTTTCATTGCAGATGAGAACACGCACGCTCTCCCCTAATAAAGCTCTGACGTCATAATATAGTCACTTATCTGAAATAACTTACACATACAGAGTGCGCCACCTGCGACGGGCGTCGATACAATAAACAGATAAATTGTTGTTGAAAAGTCTTTAGTCTCAGTCCAGCACCAGAAAAAGCTGTCAGAGCTATTGTTAGTTCGCCACGAACAGTGCCATTTGTTTTTCAGTTGCCAGGTAGGAGAACATTAACTAAGACCCTCAGTCGCTAAGGACTCATCAAACACACGTTTTTGTTTATGTGCTAGTGCGGGTGGGGGTGGGGTTATTCCGCGTTCCATGAACTCGATACTTCTATGTTGAAGGTCCCAAGGACATGCCTCTGGTTGTGCGATTACCGCATAGCATTCTGGGTAATTTAGTTATAATTTAGAAAATGTGAATTCGGTTTTTAAACCGATTCATGATGTTGGTATAATCATGCGCACTCGAAAAACATTTCCTGTTTGTGCTTTGTCATCGATGTTTTCATTTTATTGAAACGCAATTTGTGTAACCTGAATTAAAATCACTCAGTACGTTATCAAAACAATGTTTGTTCATGTTATTGACAAATTATGCATATTTTGAAGAAATAAATTTTTCTTGCCTTTTATTTTTCCTTCGTATTTATGTATCCAAAATAAGTAAATATATAAAGGATACCTAGTGTTTTTGAGTGGATACCGAAAATTATCTCATGAGTGACCGAAACAAATATTTCTTTTTCCCGAGCGCTTGCGTGAGCAAAAATAACCATTTGTCTCGGTTACAAGTGAGATAATTTTCGGTATCCACTCAAAAACACTAGATTTTCTTTTTATTATACGATTTTTATAAGAATCTGATAATTTCACTCGTTTCAACCTTGAATTGATGCATGAAAGTAAACAGAGCATTGAATCATTGATACGCGGAAGTGAGTTGATTGATAATCGGAACAGACGACAACGTTTTGCAATCTAATTCAGCTGGCGGTTTTCTAGACCAAACATGGCCTGAAAGTCCGTAATTGGTACGTCTTTTGAAAAGACGTACCAAACCAAAAACTAATATTATGGACTTTCAGGCCATGTTTGGACAAGCGGGCTTCGTGCAACACTTCAAGGTGAATACGCGTTGAATTATTGCATGAAATGATCGGTATGCACTTAAAACACTAGATTTTCTTTTCATTATATGTTTTTAGAACAAATTGATCATTTCCAGTGACAATTTGACTTGCATTCTTTTTGACGTGATGCTTTGGAAGCCGCCATTTTGATTGATACCGTGAACGTGAAAAATCCTATATCTTCACAGCGGGGGACACGATTTCTATCTTTCCGCAGTTTATTCGATAATCTATCGTTTAGCGTAAAATATATTTAGTATATTTAGGTAGATGACGACAATGTTGCAATTCACTGGAATCTCCTACTTAATAACTCGTTTAAATATAACTATGTGGGCTGTGTGTACTGGGACCGTCACCATAACCTTCTCCACATTACACCGACTCTCCCTTGTTACCATAGAAAATCACCATAGGTATTGCATTCTACCCCAAAGCTTGGTGTTTTTGTTTCTTGTGTTGCCTTCCTTTGTTGCTATACCATTCCAATGTGGTTTGACAGGTGTACTCCTACTTATAATAGACGCATCTATACGTCTATAGAAGAACTCCCATTTATAACAAACGAATCTATACTTCGAGAGATGTAACCATATTTATAACAGACGTATCTATACTTCCATATACGTACCCATATTTATAACAGACGTATCTAAACTTCTATAGATGTACCCATATTTATAACAGACGTATCTATAGTTCTACAGATGTAACCATATTTATAACAGACGTATCTATACTTCTATAGATGTACCCATATTTATAACATACGTATCTATACTTCTATAGATGTACCCATATTTATAACATACGTATCTATTCTTCCATAGATGTACCCATATTTATAACGGACTTATCTTTACTTCTATCAATGTACTCATATTTATAACAAACATATTTATGCACAGGACAAATTGTACGGAGGGGTAGGAAAAACGGTATAGGAACAGATGGTATGGGGAGGGGGTAGGATATGTTGCGCAGGCAAAATGCCCATAGATGCAATACCCATGGACAAAATGGCTATCAAACAAAATGGCCATCCAGAAAACATAAAATAGACAAAGGCCCATGACATTTTTTTTTGTCATCATAATTGTCTTTAGTGATGTAGTTTTTTAGTGATTTCATTCCGTAGGCACTAGGTTATTAAAATATTAATATATATTTATTTTGTTACAATGTGTTAAAATGAGCCATGTGGCAATAGCCAATATATTATAGCAAAACAATTGTTTATGGACAGTTTCTTGCTAACCTCGGGAACCTTTTACTGATAAATAAATAATAAGCAATGAAATGATGAAAATGAAGAAACTAACAATTTTAAATTTCAAAAAGACACTATGCAGTGGATTTGAGATTTAAAATTGGTTACCTCTTTATTTTAGGTGTCTGGGATATGAATAACTCGCCGTAGCCACTACTCGTTGTAAAAAGCACCTTGTTCTCGCGTGTTGTTCATCTAAAGACCATAGATAACCGGATCCCAGATTGTTGAGGTCAACAATGACCCTGGCTGGGCAATGTTCAACACATTCACTGAGGATGCTCTCCAATACAACCTTGGCCCGTAGGTCTTGGCAGACAGATGGCGATAGGCTCGGTTTCAAAAATGAGTAAAGGAAAAAAGAAACAATGAAAAAAATCCTATTCGCAAAAAGATGGATGGAAAATCCCCTATGGAAAAAAATAACCCTAGTTTTTATTTCTTGTTAACCCCTAATATATGTTGACAACATTTGTATTTGCAATTCCAATTCTAAATTAAATTTTGTCATTACTTTCCTAAGTGTGATTTACAGGGATTTCCGGGTTTGATTATAAACGATAACTTCACAAGTGAATTATGCAATCAACAATTGTGTCATGTATCTGTGTACGCAATCGAAGACGCTTTGCCGGGGATGTAACGGGGACTTCATTGGTTTTTTTTTTTTTTTTTTTTTTGTTTAACCCTTTACCTAACATGAAAAGCAGAAGACACTTACCAAAAAAATTATTGAATAACTATTATTTTTATTTTCTGTCTCAAAAACATAGGTTATGGCCCCTCATTAGAACGAGCCCGGCGAGAATGTTCCAATGAGGGGTCATAACCTATGTTTTAGAGACAAAAAATGAAAAAAATAATGAAAAGCAATCGGCGATTTTGAGAATAGCACTGGACGGTTTTGTTTGACCGTTAAGTTAGGTAAAGGGTTAATATAATTATCGATAATAATAAAAAGTAATAAACATAGTAATCGGGTAATTCGAGGCGAGGGACTATATTGTAAAACACTCGTGCGCATTCGCACACTCGTGTTTGTACGACGTCCCTCACCTCTCATGAATTATTTCACGAAACCAGTCCAGTCAAGCGATTACTCAAAAATTATTTCATTATTACAAGACATTTTACTTATAATCTTTGTTACCCTCACAATGTAAATAAGAATTTCATCAATTCAATCTAGTTTGACAGATCTCGATGTTGAATTGGATAAATACAAAGTTGCATCGTGGAATAATTTCCCGCTTAACCCTTTAAACGCTGGTGGCATCTTCCATGTCAGTTCAATGGCAGCAATTAGAAGAGTCCATATTTATTATTTGGGGTTAGACCAATTAATATTTTAGCCTTAGGGCTGCACGTTCAAAATGTTGATTGGTGTACATCGCACATTTACCTTGTAGCCATCCCACTTGATGACATTATGACGTAGCTTGGGTCCCGGCCGGAAAAAACGGCCTCTGGAGTTCAGAGGCGTAATTTTGTTTTGTATTTTGATATCAGACGCAGAGAGGGTTTTTTTTTATTAAATCGCACATTTCTGTCCTTGCTTTAAAATATGACAAAATGAAAAATTCATTGTTATTAAACTTTAAAATTTTGCTATATCAGTTCATTTTATTTATTTCCATTAATTTATGTTTTTTCCACAGTTTTATTTACTCACCTTCCCAAAAACAAGAAAACAGCGGTGCACCTAGTGGTCGCTAAACTGGTCAAAAAAAAAATAAAATAAATAAATAAAAAATATCACCACATTGGTGCATTTAGTGGTCGTTAAAGTGGTCTATCTGGAATAATTTTGAAAACATTTTTTAAACTGTACTCTGTAGAACAATTCTTTTTGATTTCCACCACTTTTGCCTCACAGTCTGTTGGATACTAAATTTTCTGTAGTGAGATCACTCTCTAGTGTGAAGATCACTGTAACGCATACTCTATAATAACGCGACTGAAACGAGCCAGCCCATCAGTAGTATGCATTTGGACCAACGCTGCCCGAAAAAGCTCCACTTTAGTATGCTGAGCAAACGCACACCTATTTGGGAAATGGAGATTCAGTGTTTTACATAAAGACATAACCCGGATGATGCGGATCAGGATCAACACTGTCAACACTCCAAACTACAGCGAAAGCGCGCTAACCACTGACTCATCGCGCTTAGCTTTACCAAACAAAACTGGAAAATCGGTCATGGCTATTCACTAAAATCGCTTTTAGTTTAGTTTAAACAACATTTTTTTCCAGTTCTCAAATATATACATTTATATCAGTTATAGTAAGTGTGGATCCAACAGTGAGCTGCAAATGGTAGAAAATAGTTTTTGGTTAAATGGGTATTAATAACGGCATGTTGATGAACCACCTCCATTCCGTACTTTGTTTCAATCGAGGTGTCTGGATAATTGTTGGTTTTTGCGATAGTTTATGTTAGGTAAGTAACTTTCATTAATGCTTATCAAGAATTATTGACTGCTGACTCAGGACAGAAACATAAGAATAAGAATGTCAGAATGAGACAATAGTATTCAAATAGGCAAGTATATTTACAAAGAAGAGAAATGCCACGAATTTTTCAAAAAGCTAAATGTGCTTTTCTACCATTTGCAGTGATAGTCAAGAACCACAATCCAACCACCACAGGTACATAGGTTACATAGTATAACTCCGACCCGGTCAGGTAGAGTTAGGTATTCTGTGATAGACCAAACAACTAACAGCCATTTATATGTAAAGTATCAGGAGTGGTTCACCAAACCAGCTAGTATTTTACTGGATAACTACAGCACGTGGAGAGCTAATTGCAACCAAACCACCCGCAGAGCGGAACTATCATCCCATGTATCACTCCAAGTTCTGTACATTACCACAAGAAGCACAAGCAATGCATCGACCAACGGGACTCTGCCTTCAACCCGGAGGTCCGCTGGCCGGAGCCTTGCCTGCTCTTCATGTACCTTGCACCAGATTTGCAATAATTGTTTGGACGGAATTTCCACTTCACGGGCGATCCACCCACATCACACCCTCCACGTACTGTGTCTTGTAATGTAAGTATCGTTAAGACAGTTATTTGAAAATACTGGAACGTGTCGTCCTCTGCTCTCGTGGCGTTTTGGCATTGAAGCCACCCGTGTTTACACAATGGTAGGAGTGGCCATGAGGGAGGAATAGATTTTCTCAAGTGTTTTACGATGTAAAAGAATGTTTTTTTCCTATGAAGGTCCAGGCGAGACCAAGCTTTACGCAAATATGTTCTATGAGGTTATTCCAAGTACAATTAGAGTTGAGGATTGCACCCAAATGCTTAGGTTCTTTGATTTCTTTAATGGGGATATTGGTCATTACAGGGGGGAGGGGGGGGGGGGTAATCAACCGGAGCCGTCTTATGTGATATGATCATGCTTTCGGTTTTTCCAGGGTTGAATTCTACTAACCATGAATGAGCCCACTGTCCATTGTGGCTAAATCGTTGTTCAAAATACAAGAGGCCTGGTATGGATCTTCAACAACTAAGTAAAGAGTTGTATCATCTGCGAACAAGCGTATGCTGCTTGTTAGGCCCACAGTCATGTCATTAATATAGATCACGAACAGCAAGGGACCATAAATTGCACCCTGTGGAACGCCAGAAACAACTTCTTTCCAGGAAGATGAATTAGAATTTATTACAGCTCTTTGTAGACAATCCCTGAGATATGATTTGAAGAAAGTAAGGAGCTCTCCTGTAATACCTATTTTATTCAATTTCTAAAGCAATCCTTGATGCCAGACCTTGCCAAAGGCTCTACTGACATCGCAAAATACAACCCGTACATCTTTGGCTTCATCAAGTGCGCAGCAGAACGCATCATAGATGTCGGTAAGTTGTAGAACTGATGAGTCACTAGCAGTAAATCCCGACTGGCAAGGACTTAAGATTTTGTTTTCGTCTATGAGACACAAAACGTTTTTGAAGATACGTCTTTCAAAAACTTTTCCTAAGCAACTGAACAGGGATATTGGGCGGTAATTTGACAATATGTTAGGTGGATCCTTTTTCAGGACAGGGGTTACATTTGCTTTTTTTCCAGTGAACGGAAAAGTACGATTGTCCAAGCAAAATATTAAATAACTTGGTGAGGGGTTCGATCAAGGAAGGGCAATATTTCAGTAGCCGTGGGTTTATTCGATCAGTCCCCGATGCCTTTAAGATGTTGAGAGGCATCAAAGAGTCGCACACATCCCTTGGACTTAATTGTATATTGCTGCGCGTCGGGCGTTCAGGGAATACCTCACGAGGAAGACACGCGCGAGTATCATCGACAGATGAAATTCCGCAAAAGATATCGTGGAACGCTGCGGCTTTGTCTGCATTCAATGATAATATCTTGTTGGAGTGTAGTCAGTTTGGAATTTCAGTACGGTTATTTCCCAGTAGCAGTTTGAGTGTCTTCCACAAGTTAGAAGAATTGGTTGCAGTACTGTACAGGGTAGCTTGGATCTTGTTGCAGTAATTTGGATTTTCTTATTACAGAAACAACTTCATTTCTTATTACACGATACCTTTCCCAGGCTTCGGGGCGATTATTGGATTTGACAATACGGTAAAGACGTTTTCTGCGACATATTAAAAGTCTAATTTCGTTGTGCATCTATTTAGGTTCATTTGTCCTAACAGTAATTAATTTATTTGGGATATTGATCGATTCTAACTCGAAGACTTTGAAACTGAAGTTTTCGACCAGATTATCTAGGTGAGGATTAGAAAAAAGAGTATCCCAGTCGTAGTAGGAAAGTGTGTTGTTAAGCCCATCAAAGTCACCTTCATTGTATAGCCAAATTTGGCGTTTGAAACTTCTATGTTTTTTTTGTTTAATCGACTTCAACTGACACAGGACAATGATACCTTATTAAATCAGGAAGGAAGGGATCGACAACTTCAGAGGAAATCACTCTAATCGAGTCACTAACAGCGATTACGCTAAGTAAGGTTTCTGAAGTTTTTGTGAAGAAGGTGGGTTCAGACACCAACTGTCTCAGGTTAAAGCATTTGGCAAGCTCTTTGAACATTCCTTTTAGGGGGAAAGTAAGTTGTCATTGATATCATCGGTAATTATTATATCGGCAACACCAGAGTCATTGGTCATCTCAATAGATGCAAATATAACGTTCCAGATTACAGCGTCACTATTTGGAGGTCGGTAGAAAACACCCAGTGGAAACGACTTAGTGCCGGCGAATACTTCAACCCACAGGCATTCAAGGGGGCGTATTTATAGATATGGTCTAGGCCTAAATGAGATACCAGACTTTAAGTACAGAGCTATACCCACTCCCCTTGTTTGACGGTCTTGATGTAGTACCTCATGAAAACCTTCCAGACTGATATCAAAGTTGCTATCAGCAGAGTTAGCCATGTTTCAGTAAATGCACAATTGTCATTTTTTATTCATCATTTCGCATTGGAGAAAATCGATTTTTAGTTTTAAACTTGGAATGTTCTTTTGGAAGAGTTTAAATCCGGCTAATGACGAATCACAGCTTGATGGCGTCGTACTATTTAGAATGTGAGGGGGGGGGGGGGGGGTGCAGGATTTAATTCAACATCACCTGAAAGGTATATCAGCACAACAATCCAAGGGAGAATGGCATAACATGTTACTAGGATTAAAAACGTGAAGATTTTTTTTTTATATAAACTGTGGATGTCACTGTTAAGAGTGGAACTATATCTAGCTTTTTGTAAAAAGGTCCCTGACTTTGATAAATACATATTTCCTCGAGTCCTCTCAGGGTGCCCATTAGGTGCACCAAAGCCAACATTAGAGTGACTCCTATAATCTTGTATACCATTACGAGGTTTATTAATAAGACACAGTAAGCGTCCAGTTGATTCTTACTGTGGATACTCCCACACGCACACACAAAGAACAGTCATACCTGCATTCTGTATATGTTTATGTCATCCACGGTAAAGCAGTAAAAATAAGTTTTTCAAAATGAGGTATGGAAGAGTGGGTCCGTTTCTGTGCGAGTATGCAGTGACTATCGCATGTACTAGAACAGAGGTCGCCAGGGGAGAAACTGGGACGTGTAAGATGTTTGACAACTGGCAAAAACTCGGAGTCAGAGTGAAAGACGAGAAACAGGAAGAAGCAAAACAAATATGTATGAAAGAAAAGTGAGTAAAATATATACAGCAACAATTATACAAGACATCAGACACATTATGTAATCGGCAAGCCAGCCCGCTTAAGATTCATCTTGGGATAGAGAGATATTACTGTAGAGTCCGTAACATATTGCTGGTTTATCAATCAGTGATAAAACTATTAGTAAGTTTTATTTCTTAACATTTTTGATTTTTTTCGGGGGGGGGGGAGTAATCTCAATACCTGAAGCTCTGAAATAGAATATCGCTGCAAGAGGAAATCCTCTTCGGTTAAGTACGAACAGTTGATGAGGGTCAATAACACATCGATGGTACTCAATGGGAGGTAGTGACCGGAGCTGATAAGTATGAAGTGTGAATCGCCCCCATGACAGTTGAGTGGAGGGGAAAAAGAGAAAGGGGAAAGACGAGATTACGAAATGTACTAAGGAGGGATAAATGACGTCACAGTTTTATAAATGACTCACGCCCACGTAGGTTACTATTAGAGTGGGACAACGCACTCAATCGACTTTTCATTTTAAACCAGCCAAACACACGCACCTTTAATATGACCTAACTCTAATGAGCTGGTATACTGCCATCATACTCGGAAGACGAGTCCTTTCTATTGCGTCCTCTATCTAAGTCAAGGGTTTATAAACACATACACATAAATATAGAGAGAAAGGAGTCACAAATACTAGATTGGGCTCTATAATTTATCAGAAGTTCAATGCAGGCAATTAGAAGCAAGCTCGCTGGTGATAAACCGTCCACATATTCCATTACCCGTATAGAACTACTGCAAGGAGAGTGTTTAGTTGCTATCTGAACTGCACCTGTTTGGCGTCTAGAGCGGGCCAGGCTACCGATACTAATTTGGCTCTGTTGAGAATGCAGGTAAGACGGCTGCTGTGACTAAGTCTATGGGGACATACTGATTACATATTATATTATGAAAAGAAATGTGTGTAAATATACATAGGCATTTTGTACAGTGGGAACACACATAAACACTCAGACACTCAACTTGATTATGACGATTATGACCACCCATTATTACATACTATATATTACTATATATATATATATATATATATCTCTTTTGTGATGCTATGTATATACAAAGTCTCCATTGCAGCCACGGTGGCTGCGACGTGTAACCATAGAAACCAATCAAAGACATCTTACAACTTTTGATACTACATAAACTGAGTGAAGCCTACAAATGGAATGATTATTTACTCTGGTGGTATCATCATCTCATTAGTGTAAAAATATCATCGAAATTCGGGGCTCCATTTTATAATCAAAGAACACCACATGTGTTCCCCCCGCGGGAGAGAACCAATATGACACTCTCCAATGAGGGAACACGAGCAGTGTACGTAGAAGGAAGATATAATACAATTAATGAAATACATTAACAATTAATGGTGATTCTTGGCACACTTGGGAATTGCAGGGCTGGTGAGGAAGGCGGTTGTTCGGTACTAGGAACATCGTAAGATGTCAGTAGTATGTCTCGTACGTTTCAGGGAACATTTGGGGGACCCCGGTCGGGGACCCCGGAAGTAACGTCATGTCCAGTGACCCAGTGGCGCCATGTTGTGTTGTTGTGGTAACCCGCGTGATCGGCCATGTCGTGACGTCATCTCCATAATGATATGTGGTGTTAGTGCGCATGCGCAACGCGTGTTGTTAGGGCGATACGTGTTTCCGTCGTCCATTTTATATACTGGAGGACGCCATCTTGGTTTCTATGGTAGCACGTGGTTGTTATGTGACCCAATGGCTTCTAACAAGACAGGGGAATGTTCGGAGGGTATGTTCCTTTGTAGAAGAATAATTCCCCGATTCGTGGCATTACCACAAACAACCCGACAAGTTTTACTATTTCGAATTCTTACAGAATTCTCTGCTTCTATCTATACATGCAATAATTTACGTCTACCTATGCATGTTCCTTTGTCCAGGAGTATACTCCAGTAGCGTAGAGGAGCCTATCAACTGGAACAGCTTTGCTTATTGTTACTATATTTAACAATGTCTGGTCTATTCTAGGTAGTTCTGACCCTATTCCGTGCACTCTTGTTGTTTCATTTATCGAGATCATTTATATAGATTATTGCTAACCAATCAGATTGCTTTATTTCCCATAATCTGTATGCAGAGTTTTCTCCATTCGGTATAACAAAAGCCTATATCATTCCCAATAAGCTATCGAGCAGTTACTGATAAACCATTGCTAGAACGACTCGAAGCCCATCGAACAAATGTGCTATCGAGCAATTGCTCGGTCGAGTGACTCGCACATACCGCTCGAACGACTCGAAGTCCATCGAGCAAATGAGCCATAGAGCAATTGCTCGTTCGAGTGACTCGCACATACTGCTCGGCGACTCATTTCAGTATTTGAGGATACCTATGGCCTGGCATTGTATTATTATTTGAGGATACTTTTTATTGGATACTTACCTAAGGATACTGTTACCTATTTGGCCCAGACTTCAGGGCCACCCCAAGACAAACCTATCCCAAATTCTCTCAATAAGCTATCGAGCAGTTACTGAAAAGTAATTGCTCGAACGACTCAAAGCCCATCGAGCAAATGAGCTTCAGAGCAATTGCTCGTCCGAGTGACTCACACATACTGCTCGAACGGTTCGAATCCCATCGAGTAAATGAGCCATAGAGCAATTGATCGTTCGAGTGAAGGGGATTCCATAGTCAAAGGCGTTTTCCAAAAAGCGATTCTTAAAAAAGGATTCCGTAAATGGGATTCCTATCCTACTCCGTAAATGGAATTCCGTGTTTTAACATTAACCCTCGAGAGTATGGACATGGACTGATAACACCCAATTCAACAACTACTACAAGAACTTGAACGGATAAAACCGGATAACAACCACTACAAAACGACGAAGGTATAGAACGAAGATCCCCCAAAACCAAGATCGAAGTGAACATAACAAACATAACGAACTTTTGAAGTCGTAGTGAATGAAGATCCAACACAACCAAGATCGAAGGGAACATAACAAAACAAAGTGAACGAAGATCGAACTAGTTGGATTGATCGAACACAACCAAGATCGAAGTAAACTGGCCGAATGAAGTTGGCGAATTGTTTTGAACATAACAAAATGAACAAAGATCCAACACAATCAAGATCGAAGTAAACATAACAAATATAATGAACTTTGACTTAATCTTAACCCCCAATAAATTCAATAAAATTGTCACCCCCTTTGAATTTAATAAAGTTTTGATCTCTATTTTTGAACTGTACCCTAAATACGCGCTGTGTTAACTGAACAAAATCAAGATCCAACACAACCAAGATCGAAGTGAACAGAACATAACAATGACTGAACAAAGACTGGGCTCAATAACAAACTTTTGAACTTTATTTTTGAACTATAAGCTTAATAAAGTTTTGAACCCCAACTCTTTGAACTAAATTGTTCCAATAAGGGAGGGTAATACCCTCGAGTGTTAATGTTAAAACACAGAATCCCATTTTATGGAGTCGGATTAGAATCCCATTTACGGAATACTTTTTTAAGAATCCCTTTTTGGAAAACGCCTGTGACTATGGAATCCCTTTTTCTGAAATGAGTCTAAGAGTCGTATGCGCGAGTCACTTGAACGAGCAATTGCTCTATGGCTCATTTGCTCGATGGGATTCGAGCCGTTCGAGCAGTATGTTCTAGTCACTCGAACGAGCAAATGCTCTAAAGCTCATTTGCTCGATGGGCTTCGAGTCGTTTGAGCAATTACGTTTCAGTAACTGCTCGATAGCTTATTGGGAGAATTTGGGATAGGTATGAGTAGTATAACATGTACCCGAACAGGGTTCATTGGGGGATCTCATGGGGGGATCTCATATGTGACGTCATAGTCACGTGACCTGCTGACGTCATGTTGTGTTGTCATGGTAACCCGCGTGAGCGGCCATCTTGTGACGTCATCTCCATATTGATGCGTGGTGTGAGTGCGCATGCGCAGAGCGTGTTGTTAGGGTGATACGTGTTTTCTTCGGCCATTTTGTATACTGGAGGCCGCCATCTTGGTTTCTATGGTAGCACGTGGTTGCTATGTGTCCCAAAGTCTTACAACAAGACAGGGGTATGTTCGGAGGATGTGTTCGATTGAAACGGAGTATCACGAATTACCACAAACAACCCGACAATCCCTCCAAATCACCGAAATTGACTTTATTTACTATGGATTCCCCATTTTATCGGTGTAGCACGTAGTGCTATAGTACCAAGGGACACAGGGGGGGGGGGGGGGTGCGTTCCTTTGTAGAAGAGTAATTTGACTTACAATTTCCCAGAATCATCGTTTAATTACCCAAATAAACCCGATGATTTTTACTATTTCGAATTCTTTCAGAATTCTCTGCTTCTATCTATATATACAATAGTTTTCGTCTATCTGGCTATGCCCCTTTGTTCTAGTCTATGTTATACTCCTGTGGTGTAGAATAGCTATTAGTTGGACCAGCTTACCTTATTATTACTATATTTAGCTATTCTGGCCTATTCTTGTTAGTTATGACCCTATTCCAAGTACGCTTGTTGTTTCATTTATCTCGATCATTTATATAGATTATAACTCACCAATCAGATTGCTTGATTTCCCATAACCTACACTTAATCGTACAGAGTTATCCCCCTTTATTACAACGCAGTTGTATCCGATTCTCATCGCCTCTATACCCAATGGCCATATCCAAGGGAATCCCTTTTTTCCGTATGTGCTTATGTGAAAAGGCATAATGTGACACAATGTGCCCTAGTACATAGACACATGCTTTATGTGCCGATATGTGCTTATATGTGCTTATGTGAAAAGGCACAATGTGACACAATGTGCCCTAGCACATAGGCACATGCTTTATGTGCCGATATGTGCTTATATGTGCTTATGTGAAAAGGCACAATGTGAAACAATGCGGGTATTTGAGGATACCTATGACCTGGCATTGTATTATTTGAGGATACCTATCGAGGATATCTACTGGAGAATCCCTTTTTGTCATATGTGCTTATGTGAAAAGGCACAATATGTCACATTGTGCCCTAGCACATAGGCACATGCTGCATGTGCCGATATGTGCTTATATGTGCTTATGTGAAAAGGCACAATGTGACACAATGTGCTCTAGCACATAGGCACATACGGGTATTTGAGGATACCTGCGGCCTGGTATTGTATTATTTGAGGATACCTATCGAGGATACCTTTTGGAGAATCCCTTTTTTGTTGTATTAGGCCATGAGAAATCCCTCAACGAGGTCTAATGTAGTCTTACCAACGGCTCCCGTCCTATCCCCAAAGCTCCAAGGTCACTACTTTTCTATGGTCTATCTTTCCTGTTATTAGCTTCTACGGCAGTCTTGTTCAATCAGATTTCCCCTGTATACATATAAACGGACTATATAAGGCATTCCGTAATTGAGATTCCTAGCCGATTCCGTAAAATTTGGACCAAAGGTATCCTCATATACTGAAATGAGTCGCCGAGCAGTATGTGCGAGTCGCTTGAACGAGCAATTGCTCTATGGCTCATTTGCTCGATGGGCTTCGAGTCGTTCTAGCAGTATGTGCGAGTCACTCGACCGAGCAATTGCTCTAAAGCTCATTTGCTCGATGAGATTCGAGTCGTTCGAGCAATTACTTTTCAGTAACTGCTCGATGGCTTATTGGTTTTGGGGATGATATAGGCTTCTGTTATACATAAGGGTGATAACTCTGCATACAGATTATGGGAAATAAAGCAATCTGATTGGTCAGCAACAATCTATATAAATGATCTAGATAAATGAAACAACAACAACAAGAGTGCACGGAATAGTGTCAGAACTAACTAGAATAGACCAGAAATTGCTAAATATAGTAACAATAAGTAAAGCAGTTCCAGTTGATATGCTCTTGTACGCTACTCGAGGATACTCCAGGACAAAGGAACATGCCTAGGTAGACGTAAACTATTGCATATACAGAATAGAAGCAGGGAATTCTGTAAAAAATCGAAATAGTAAAATTTGTCGGGTTGTTTGTGGCAATTCTACGAATCGGGAAATTACTCTTCTACTAAGGAACATACTCTCCGGACATACCCCTGTCTTGTTAGAAGCCATTGGGTCACATAACAACCACGTGCTACCATAGAAACCAAGATGGCGGCCTCATGTGTACAAAATGGACGACGGAAACACGTATCATCCTATCAGCACGCGCTGCGCATGCGCACTAACCCCACGTAACACTTTGGAGATGACGTCACAACACGCGGGTTACCATGACGACACAACATGGCTCCACTAGGTTACGTGACATGACGTCACTTCCTGGGTCCCCGACCGGGTCCCCCAAATGTTCCCTGAAACGTGCGAGACATACTACTGATGTCCTCTGTGGATACTATGACCCAGAAATATTTAGCGATTACGAACTGCAGATATGGCCCAAACAATGATCTGGAAAACATGTTTTCACTCAATACCATCCAGTAGTATATTATATTTTGTAATTTAGGTGCACTTGGTCATTTATCCGTCACGCAGCAGACCACGGACCAACAATGAATACAAATCAAAACAAACGCAATCATCAGTCTGTTCTGGTTAGGATGATCCAGTTGGGACAATTCCAAATGGGACAAAATTACTCGAGGTAAAGCAGGCATCGAGTGACACGTCGGAGTAAACAACTATACAATTACTGACCCCCACCTCACTATACAAGGCTACTGTAGATATTTATTAGCCTAATCCAAAATGCGGAGCACAAGGAACGTCCCAGTCACGCTCACAGAATTTGAATGGGCTCAGATGCATGGGCCAAGGCCCAGATGAGATTCAACATAGGGCACATCGCTCCTAAATATCAGTAAAGAAATCGATATGAATCGATAGTTCACGCGTCTTGTTTGAATTCACACCAAGCTGGATGCTATACTATCATAGCCAACAACTGATTACGTAATCAACACCATTCTGGATCACAACCATGGTGGTTATAAAAGTTAATTGTTTAACTTCACACTTCCGAGGGAGGTGTCAGGAGCACTACACTGATCCCTGACATGTTAAGTGGGAGGTCATATAAAGACCGCATTGACGCCCAGGACACTAGAAGGTGGCACCAGTTTTGGGCGTTAGAATGACAAAAAATCAAACCAAAAACAATGTAGGGAACAAACAATCTTGTTATCATACTGAGATGTTTCAAGTTATTTGTGACGTTGGTCGATAATTTTTCATTATCGCATACAGTATGTAGAGAGTGTATTAACACCAAATCACCTACAGAATGGCGATTCCACCGAAACAATCATTATAGTTTTGCTGCAAAGTATAATAAGGGCAAGCAAATACTCTGCAAACGGACCTCCGGGTTATACCCAGAGATCAATTGGCTGAAACATTGCTTGTGTTTTTTATCCACATGCACAGTATTTGAAAGTGATACTTCGGGTGATAACCTCAGGCGACGTAGCTACAACCCACTCTCCGCGCACTGTAAGTCCGTTATCGATACGTTCTGTTGAATTCGTAGTATGCTGGGAAATGCTGGGGATATTCGACTGAATACTGTTATAAAAAACTACGGATTGTGACAACTAGTATGAATTTGTCCTCAATCTGCACCATATCCGCATTGTTGGTAACATGGTACACCGTGTCATCAAAAAGTTTCACAAATAATACACTATCGCATGTCCAGGTCCCAGCGATCTTTTTGTCCTTAAACAAGACTATCTTTGGTGAGGTGTTCATTAATATAATATGTTCTAGTTTGTGGTGTTCTTTTTAAATTCCTCTTTGCCCCCAAAAAGATTCACGAACACGATAACTCGTGAAAGTAACAATGACTGTTCTAGGCTGAAGGCTCACCGGAGGACTTGAGCGATGACTTCGCCTTATATTTTCCAAACGAAGGGGAACTTTCATTTTTGTTGCCAAATCGAGGATAATATTGTCAGTGCATTCACCTTAGGACTCAGCTATGCCTGCTATACAAAGAGAATTCCTCATACAGTATTATCTGAGGTCATCCAGTTCACAGTGAACTTTATCTATTTCATTGACCTTAGACTCAATTATTCTTTCCAAAGAATCTACTTTGGCCTCCAGTCTACTCACGAAGTCGGACATAGCGGAGTTTATCATGCTATTAAACATGGACTCAAGCATAACATTAACAGATGGATCTTTCAAAGCATCGACAACGCTTTTTACAGATTGAGAGCTGTTTTCAGGAAAAGTGACAGGTGGAATAACGGAGCTCGCCATGGTATCTCCAGCATGAACGAATGAAGAGTCACTCAAAGCAGAAACATCCAGTTCGGATAAACAAGAGTCTGAAGCTGAGCCTTCTGCAGGCTTTTTGGCTACAATATCTACAGACAAAGTGCTCACATTTGACTCCCGTCTCCTTTTCTCTGCGGCTTTGTTGTCATCCACTAAAGCTGTGTACTGACGATTACACGACTGATTCTGTCGATGACTTTCAACCAAGCAATATTAAATATTCGATAATAAAATCAAATCGCAGTCCGGGATGGGTTAAGCTCAACATCCTCGAAAGGTTTGCAACTTCTGTATTATTTATAAGGTAATCACACGTTGTTTCACAAAGTGGTGACAACGAACATGCCCAGCACAGGCAAAGGACAGTTGTCGTGTTACAATGTATTGTGTGTAACGATGGCTGTCTGTTATCGACCGATATCAATCGGTGTCACACTGCCTGATCTGAGATTGACCCCCAATGCTGTCTGCTAGTATTCAAATGTTCAAGTATTAATACTATTGTTTTCCCGAGTTTCGTTCGAATATCGGGAAAACTTTGTCATCGGGGTACCGTTATCACACGGATAACTTGAGGCAGGTTGGCAAACGCCTGAAGGTCACGTCGTTTTTCGATTTAGTAACTGGCGGTTATATCCAGTTCAAGCCAAGTTCTCGTCTTGAACACATCAAAGCTTCTGGAGAAATGATTAATAATTTTGATTTCTTTCTATGAACGATATGTCAGGTGTACGTCCCCCACCGCCCTTGAGTTGATAATTGGATAGCGTTGGGATACAGGTTTCCAGAGTATTTTACTTAGTAATGAGTTTAAAAAGTTTTATCTCTGGTTTTTCCTGGGCAAGCTTTTATTAACCCTTTACCCAACGTAACGGCCCAAACCGGTCAGCGCTATTCACAAAAATCGCCAATTAATTTTCATTATTTTTTTCATTTTTTGTCTCAAAAACATAGGTTATGACCCCCTTTTGGAACGAGCTCGTCGAGCTCGTTCCAAAGAGGGGTCATAACCTATGTTTTTGAGACAAAAAATGAAAAAAATTAGTTATTCAAGAATTTTGTTTGCAAGTGTCGTCTGCTTTCCATGTTAGGTAAAGGGTTAACAGTGATAGGGAATAAATGTAATGCATGTAAATTTTACATAGATTGTTATGTGTGCACGGATCACTCAGTTGTATGTAGGTTAATGTTCGTATTTATGTAATAAAGTTCAAGGCTCGAGTCGGCTTGTCGGCAAAATTGATAATTTTGTTTGGTGTTATGTGTTGAAGGTATAACGATGACTTAATAGTTAACATAAATGTCAATAGCTAAACAGTTTGCTGAAGAGCAGGTTAGGTAAAAAATGCATACAAACATTGTATGGATGACTGCTAGTAGTAGTAAGATAAACTATAAGCTAGTAGGCCAAAATATCAAAACTATAATAAAGGCATAGGTCCTAAATCCCCAAAATTGCTGGCAACCGAAACATCTTCTATGACGATGAGACATCCAAGAAATAACAATTTCGTGTCACTCTGTATCAAAGTATTTTAACGTCGACGTAATTAAACACTTGATTAACACATTTATCCAAATTCCACTTCTGATCCACAAACATAAACAACGAAATACACAAATTTACATCAGTCACTGAGAGAGAATACGAAGATCAACTACCCGCCATCCCGCTCACCTGATACATACATTGCTTTTGAAAGTGTATTATTTTTATTAATTTGGCCTTATTGGGTAGTATTCCTTGAACTCATTTCAAGGGGAGATCATAAGCTTTGTTTTTGAGGCAATGAAATTTGTCGGTTGTTCTAGAAGTTATTGTGAAAATGTTCTCTGCCTTCCATGTTATGAAAAGAACAAAATAGTGCAATTGTTGAATGTGGTTTACATAACAATAGATTGGCTAATTTTTTACAGTTTTAAAATCAACAGCACAGCACTGGGTCTCACTGTGGAAATTATTCGGATTAATCCAAGGAATCAATGTTATTGTCATAAGTAAAATGTTTACCTGACTGGCTAAAAATCGTAAGTTGTATTCAAGAGCAATATTTGGTCCCTCAAGTGTATCAAAGCGTCATCTACAATAGTAGAGGTTTGCAGATGGCGTCGTGTTGCAATCACGTGACGATTTATCAGGCTTTCATCAGAATCAGTTATTCTATTGATAGTGAGGTCCATCCAAAGAATATGAAACAATTCACTTCCCAGACGTTCACTAGGTTTTTGGTGAAGATTTAAATATTTGAGTCGGGAGTATAAGTTTATTTACTAGCGGGATTGAGCGCACCTGCAAGCACAGTCCATGAAATATCAGTATATAAACATTAACTGAGCCTCACAGTGGAAATTATTTGGATTGGGCCAAGGAATCAATGTTTAGTTAACTGACCAAAATGTAAAGTGTATTAACCCTTTTCCCAACATAATGGAAAAAACGGCCAGCGCAACTCACAAAAATGTCCAATGAATTTTCATTATTGTTTTCATTTTTTGTCTCAGAAACATAGGTTATGACCCCTTTTTGGTACGAGCTCATCGGGCTCGTTCCAAAGAGGGGGCGTAACTCTTTACCTAACATGAAAAGCAGACGACAGATAAAGTGTCGTCTACTTTTCCTGTTAGGTAAAAGAAAGAGCAATGGTTGGGCCCTAAAGTGTATCAAGGCGCCATCTGTGATACTAGAGATTTGTAGGTGGCGTCGTGTTGCACTCACTGGACAATGTTTTAGGCTTTCATCAGAAATTAGTTATTCTCTTGATATTGAGGTCCATCCAAAGACTATGAAACAATTAACTACCCAGACGATCACTCGGTTTTTGGTGAAGATTCAAGTTTCTGTATCGGTAGAATAAGTATAGTTACCAGAGGGATTGAAGCTCACCTTACCACTGTGCATGCAATACCACTATACACCCATTATGCATTTAATGATAGTACAATAAACTTATGCTATCTCACCAGGATGTGGCCTCATTTATTTTATGATATGATGCATACGAATACACGAACTAGCAACAAACAAAACAAAATCTTCACTGCTTCACTGTTGATTCGACTTTCGTTGCAGTTTGGTGAGACATCTCCGAACTGTCACTTAAGCATTACGTCGCTGTTCTGTCGCTTCAGTAAAAAACAAATCTTGGCTTTAAGGTCAGTGTTTTGTAACGGTTCCTTATTGAAGACAGGCCTCGCAATGTTGAGAAAATGGTTTACAGAGTGGTTAGTACACCGCAATTATTAGATATTTTCTGTGGGGTAACGTCAAAGATACGCCGTGTCAGTAAATGCGAGACAGTTAACAAAACACGCCGTTTGTAGAAAGAATACTGATAGAAGCATCTTTACCAGAACACCGAGATAATGAATTGCCGTCCATGTACATTAAATAATGATCGTGCGATCAATTATTTTCTACACGCCCAGGTATGATGTGGAAGATTTAGATATTTAAGGAGTACAGTTAATCGAAGATCTGTTGGATACCACGCATGCTTCGTAGATTAACAACTCAATGAACGTTTCTGAGACGAAACAGCAACTACCGTCTGGTTGTGAGATATGTCGCTTTGAGCTGACGACCATAACATACGCTAATTAACAAGCAGGTTGATCATTCATATAAAGCAGATGTAAGCACTGGAGATTCGACGACAAAATTAAGGTATGTCTTCACTACCATAGACCTAAAGAATAAAATCACAATAAAGCTACGTTAAGATGTCACCGCATGAGTGCTAGAATGTCCTATGTCCCATATGGGACATAGGACATTCTAGTACTCAGGCGACGACGTGTTACGAAATAAATTTTGTTATATTCAGAAAAAAAGACAGTGCAATATTTTATCATTTCAGTTGGACTTCTTCGGTTTTCACAAAGAACAGAAATTCACGACAAAAGGCTAAAATTTATAGGTGAGTAATTATGCTGTTTCTCAAAAGATTCATTCCATTTTTTCACGAATCTTCCTATAATTATTATCTGAAATTTTATTAACCCATATCACAGAGTTCTATAGAAGTGCATGAACGCCAAACAATATTTTCTACTAATTAGTAATAAAAAGAGAGTTAAGTAGTTATAACAAGATGGCAAAATTTCATGACAAGAAAGCTAAAATGTCATAACGACTTAACAAGTTTACTGACAGTCAGTGTTTACAAAATCTAGAGGCCCAAATACATAAAATCATTCGTCCAAGAAATAATTAAAGAAAGGCCAGCCCTGTGTAGAAACTTTTCGAGATTAAAACACGGACCAAAACCAGTTATATATTTCAACGAAGAAAGGGGAAAGAAAGCATAAAACAAAAATTTAGTCTGCCCTGTCAAAAACCCCAACATAGGCTCGAAAATAATAAGAGAACGACAGTTTAGGTCACGTGTGGGTTACATCAGTTCCGAATACGCAAACGAACTGCAGGTTATGACAAAGCAGTACAACATAACTTTATTAAATTAATAATCTTGCATATTTTACCAGAAAGACTTGACAGTCTGGAATGTTGTTCCCATCTTAAAGGAATTTCCGCCAAAATAAATAGCAACAACTAACGTACGTTCTCGCTTCGGTGAGAGTACGTATTATTTGTTGATATTTATACAGTCGGTAATCTCATTAAGACGCAAAAAGCATGAAAAGCGTAACAAAATGGAGAAGGCAGAGAAACATCACAACACCACTTTCTTTACGTTACCACCATTCTATATAGCGTAAGCTACCAACAGGTTACGATAAAATAGACAATATTTCAACGCTTGGATTCGAGAAAGAGTTTTTTTCTCGGTGGGGTACGCGGATAATTATTTCACGAGGCGTTAACCGAGTGAAATAAACCGCGCGGCCTACGAAAGGAAACAAATCGTACTCGAATCCAGGCAATGAGTTTTTTTTTTCTATTTTGCCTAATTTTCTTCCTATTTGTTTTCCCAAAATAACCCTTTAGAGTTGATTCCGTGGTTACTTTCAAGACATGTCAAAAACAAAAAAAATAGTCCGCGATCGCTGAGAGTGGAATGCTATGCTGGGAGTGGAATACTATTTTCACAGCGAGTGTGAGTGGGAATACGATTTGTATTACGGGAAAAAAACGAATGAAAATTAAATAAAACTCTTTATTTCCAGCCCTGCAAATATATGAATTATATTGTTTCTATGATGTACGAAAAGAGTCATAAATCTGTGAATTAAGCATGATGCTAAAATAATAGAGTATGATACTAAATTAATATAGCATGATACCCAAATAATATAGTATGATATTGAATTTGTTCAGCATCATACTCAAATATTTTAGCATCAGGCTTAATTATTTATGCAGCATTCATGAAATCATACCAAATAATATAGCATCATGCTTAATTATTAGAGTACCATGCTAGAAAAACAATTATGACCCTCCCGTACGTGAACCTGATTTCAGCATCATGCTATATTATTTATGCTGCATTCGAGAAACCGTGCAATGTAATATAGCATGATGCTGAATTAATTCAGTATCATACTAAAATAATTAAGCCTCATGCTAAATTAATTCAGTATCATGCTAAAATAATTAAGCATCATTATGAATTAAAATGCATGACTTGTGCAGCATTCATGAAATCGTGCAAAATAAAATAGCATGCTACTAAATTAGTTCAGCATCATACTCTAATCATTAAGCATGATGCTGAATTATTTCAGCATCATGGTAAAATAATGTAGCATGATACTAAATTAATTCAGCATCACACTCAAATAATTAAGTATCATGCTAAAATAATATCGTATGATGCTAAATAAGAATTATGGTGGTGGTGGATGACCATGGTGGTGACTATGGAAAAGTAGTGGTCTTGAAGCTACGAAGGTCTCGGGGTGGCTCAGTAGACCGGGCTTACTATCTCAGATATCCTGCAAAATATATCATATAAAGGATATACTCAAATGGATATAATGGTATTATCTAAAGGTATCATCAAAAACAATACATTAACATGTCAAAAGTTTCCTCATATACACGTACACTACAAGTCGGAGGTAGGTTCAGCAAAACCACAATTATCGCGCAGTTTTATGAGCTGTCATAAACGATATAGGGCATAATAAACGCGAGGTATGTTTCTGGATCGAACGAAAAACGATAAACAATAAATGCGTTTATCGGTCGTTTGTAAACGGAATGGGAAACGCAAATACACGATAGGCTTTCATATATCTATATACTTTAACACTGAAGCGTTGAGAAATCTTTTTTTTCAAATGTTTTGTAGGCTTACTCGATTGCTTGTGGGATTATGTTTCGAAGTTTGACCACAGATTCGAGGTCTTGACACGCTATCGCTCCGGATCGCATCAACATTTACCAGAAATTGTCTAAGACGTTTAAAACACTCTTCTAAAAGCGCTACTATTCCACCTCCAACTTGTGACGAGAATGAGAATGTTCAGCCAGTATTCTCGTATAATTTGTAATTTCACTTTAAATCGAAAATAAAACTACCGCGACAGACATGCGGAGGTTTGACTTGTATAGGCCCACCTTGTCCTGATGTTCCAAATCATCGACGTGAGTTAATGCTATGATCGTAATCTGCCCTCCTAACATTTACAGAAAACCGTATTATCTGTTTATGCCTTTTGTGAATGATCTACAATTAGAGAAAGGTTCGACAACCCCCACCCCCCACCCCTCCCCAGCAGACTCCATTATGTTCGGTTTGGTTGGAGTTTCAGTTCAAAGTAAACATGAGAACGAGCAAGATTTTGAGAAAGTTATGGCCGGTGGGCAATTCGCATTTAATAAGATTCATTCTCTCTATTTGGCCTACATCTGCCACAAAGTAATCGTAGGTGAACAAATACACCTTTAGCACCACGCCCCCCCCCCCCCACCCCATCGCTTGTCAAATTTAATTATTTTTCCACTTCTTTTCTAAAGAAATAACGGCGTTGATTCCTCACTGTACAAGCTATAGTTCCAAATACGGTCCACAAGCTATATGTTTTCGGTGTTCAAAAATGATTTTTTGCAGTAAGCCTACTCGCAGGCTCTATTGCAGAAATTTAACTTCACACAATTGCAGGCACTTAACCCCGATTGTCCACATGGGGGGACGATGACGCCGCGCAGTAAGGCGTACTGCACCTCGGTGGTGCGCCTGTCTTCAACCAATCTAACTCTGCCTGTGCTGCAGCGCGGAGTTAGGATGTTGGGGAGCTGTCAACTGCTCGTCGTTGCTCGGTGGTTCTCTCCGGGTACTCCAGCTTCGTCCACCCGTAAAACTGCCACCAACACGATATGACCTTCGCTGTTAAAGTGTCGTTACATCCTAATAAATAAAAATAATAATAACAGATTGCAGTTTTACACTGGTTGTGGTGTTAAGATAATTAAATATTGATTAACAAGAAAACCCATCATTTGCAAAAGTGTGTGTGTGGGGGGGGGGGGGGGGGGGGGGTAGGGGTATAAGGGAATAAAATCCGATGGACCCCCCCCCCCCCCCCCCCCCCCCACACACACACACCATCGATACGGTTCCGTCAGCGATCAGTAAAAATGATTGATTCTGATCCGGAAGTAATCAATCGAGATATGTGGAAAAATATATAAAACAAGAGATTTCTCCACCAGTGATAGAGTACTGCTTGACCTTACCATACAACAAATAGGCTATTTATCGGTGGAGCAGTCAAAAAGAAATATTGTGATTTGTGCATCGGCTCAACATTGGAGAAGGGCGGTCATTTGGGTGATTCGATATTCTGATGAACTCAGTCTCTGAAATGGTTAAGGAAAACGTACTCAAACGACAGAAAATAATGAAAGTGTGTTTCAACTATTTATTCCACAAAAACGTTTCAAAGAATACGCCAGGAAGCGTGTGTGTTTTTCAAGAAGGCATTTTTTTCAAATTTCAAATACGTTCATGGGAAGTCGAATATTAAATTTGTTTCTCAAAATTTAGCTCCTATGCATATCGACCCATTCTAATAAATTGAACCCAATATTATCTTTTCTGCGTGGACAACTTATATTTTGCTTGAGGTTGTCAAGTAGCGCGGGGCAAACACAGAAACAGTACATGGATAGTGGACTGATTTGGAAACACCGATCGAGTGTAAATTCCACACAGATAATAGCTCAAGTTCAGTGGAACTGCGCAAAAAAACATTTAAATTTTATCTATGCGGCTCTCTTATGTAATCATACGGTGTGTGAGGGTCGCCGAAGCCTAATTCGAAGTGTGTGTGGGGTGGGAGGGGGGGGGGGTGTCTAAAACCATCCGGTTTGGAGAGTCCAAGCCCCCACGGGACGTCCATGGTTCGCCCTATGGGAAGAAAAGGTGGATTTATTAGACCCAAAACACTCAATTTTCTTGCATTTCAGTATCATTTTAACGCAGAAATACTGCGTCCTCGTGGTCAGAAAGTTTCAAATTCTGGATCGAGAACGTCCCTGGGAGCCCGATAATCTAAACTGGGTATCTGACGATTAAGCATGTCAAACGACATCATACAAAGCCGATCAATAATTCGAGTTTTCCATAATTTATTACTATGTTACAAGGATTACCCCAAACAAGTGTTGTTAATTGGCGAAAGAGACTGTACAGATCGCTTCGAAGGAACATACTCGGCGAAAAATTGAAGGGGCGGGGGGGTGGTGGTTGGTGAATCCATCCTTGCGCCCCACCCCCCCCCCTCCCCCCGTCTCCGGCGTCCTTGTGATTACAGTGGTTTGATCAGTAATTAAAACCTGTGGCAAAGATCTTGTAATGAGACAGACACCACTCTAAGGGATTAGTGACGTAATCAAACAGCTTTAATCTTATTTACTTTATTTCGCGCTTGTTGGTATTCTTCCTTTAAACCATGGCCTAGTTGCTTTTGTTCGCCTTGAATTTCCTGCTTCTTCTGTATGCGGCACATTTAACTTTTCTGCCGTTTATACCCCTTTTCAGTTCGTTCACTCCGTACCCAAGTTCCCACGTGGGCACCCTAATCTTTTCTACACTTTCTTGCCTGCCCCCACTAGGCTCGCTACTATGGCGTCGGCCATTTTCTGGACATTGCCCCCCTTTTGTACGGTTGCAAGCTTTGGTTTAGATTTTTCTTCGAACTTCGCACAGTCAGCATCCTTTTTGGGTTCCCAAATCTTCTTAAAGCTTATTTTGCTTCTTACTAGGTATTTTGGTCCTGATCGTCACTGTAATCAAATTGTGATCCAACTCTTTTTTACCATCACCGTCCACCTCTACCCTTATCATCTCCCTCAACAAATTAATATCTGTGAGAATATAGTCGATTATTGATCTTCTATCGTTCCTCTCCCAGGTCCATTTCCTCTTACACCTCGCGCCCCTGTTCAGAGTTTTCAGACCGAGCTCATTTGTGAAGTCCAATAGCTGCCTTCCATTCCTGTTGACTTTCTTATCCTCACCTCTATGTCTTCTTCCTTATCACCCATGTGTCCATTAAATTTATGTAATTATACATTGGTGTGAAAAGCACCACACAACCGATGACGTAGAAATCGCACGAGGGGGTTAACCTTCCTCGGCATCCCCAAGAAAAAAACATTGCTAAACCATCTTACGACGCATAGCTGCCCCAATCCAGTGTTAATTTGCCTGTCTGTCTCAAAAACGAGTTTCAGTGCCACCTTCTCCCCACTGTCGAAGAATGTTTTCTCAAGTTCCACCGAGGGAGAGAGAGAGAGAGAGAGAGAGAGAGAGAGATTTAAAAAAAACTCTAATTTTCTATGTCAAATGGGCGAGAAGTTAGGCTATTGACATTGACAAGTGATTCTGCTAGAACGATTATTTCAAGTTAACACAACGAGGTATTAGGTTAATGAAAACATCAGGTTTATACAATAATTGGTAGAAAGGGAGACCGTAATGGCACACAAGGACGCCGGAGTCGGGGGTGGGGATGGGTGGGTGGGGATGGGGAGTTAGGGTGGCTCCCCCCATATTTCTCGCCGAGTATGTTTCTTCGAAGCGATCTGTACAATCTACTTCGCCAAGTAACAACACTTTTTGGGGTAATCTTTATAACAAAGTAATAACTTATGGCAAACTTGAATTATTGTTCGGCTTTGCATGATCTCGTTTGACGTGCTTAATCCCCAGATACCCAATGTAGTTTATATGGCTCCCGGGGGCGTTCTCGATCTAGAATTTGAAACTTTCTGCCCAGGATGACGCAGTGTTTCTGCGTTAAAATGATACTGAAATGCAGATGTTTTTGTCTAATTGATCAACATTTTCTACCCGCTTGGCGAACCACAGTCGCCCCGTGGGAGCTTGGGCTCTCAAAACCGGCATTTGTATTAGTTCCCCCCCCCCCCCCACACCCCACTTCGAATTAAGCTCCGGCATCCCTGACACAGCTTCTGTGTACATAAGGGAGCCGCTTGGTAATTTCTAAATGGTTTCTTTTGCGCAGTTTCACTGAACTTGAGCTATTATCTGGATAGAATTTACCCTCAGTGAGTGTTTCCAAACCCGTCCATTATCCATGTGCTGTTTGTTTCCTCAAGGCTACTTGACATCCTCAAGCAAAATGTAAGTTGTCAACGCAGAAAAGATCATGTTTGATTCAAATTAATAGAATGGGTCGATATGCATAGGAAAGAAACTTTGAGATACAAATCCAGTATCCGACTTCCCATGCACGTGCTTGAAATTGTAGAAAAAAACTTTTGCCTTCGTGAAAAACACACACGCTTCCTGGCGTATTCCTTCAAACGTTTTTTTGTGGAATAAATAATTTAAACACACTTTCAGTCTTCTCTGTCGTTTGAGTACGGTTTCCTTAAACATTTCCTTAAACATTTCACAGAGTGAGTTCATCAGAAAATCGAATCACCCAAATCACCCCCCTTCTCCGGTGTTTAGCGGATGTACAAACCAACATATTGTCGTTATAAATAGCCTATTTTTGTATGGTCACGTTTAAACAGCAGTACTACATAACTTGTGGAGCAGTCTCTTTTTTATATATGTATATATTTGTCCATAAATCCCGATTGATTACTTCTCGATCAGTACCAATTATCTTTACTAATCCCTGACGGAACCTTATCGATGGGGGTGGGGCGGGGGTCCCTTCGGATCCTATTCCCACACCCCCCCCCCCCCCCACACACACACGAACACACATACACACAAACTTTGGCAAATGGGTTTTCTTTTTAATCAATATTTAATTACCTTTTCCCACAACCAGTGTAAAACTCCAATCGCTTGTAGATAAATTTCTGCAGTGGAGCCTATGTGTTACAGGTTTACTGCAAAAAAAATCATTTTTGGACACATAGCTAATGGGCCGTCTTAGGAACTATAGCTTGTACAGTGAGGAATTACAGTCGTTATTTCTTTAGACAAGAAGTGGACAATAATTAAATTTGACAAGCGATGGGAGAGGGGCGGGGGTGGATGAAGGTGTATCTGTTCACCTGCGGTTACTTTTGTGGCAGATGTAAGCCAGATTGTGTGAATTAATCTTTTTAAATGCGAACTGCTCACATGCCATATCCGTCTAAAAATCTAGCACATTCTCATGTTTCTTTCAACTGAAACTCCAGCCAAACCGAACATATTGAAGTCTGTTCGATTGGGTGGGGGAGTCAAACTTTTCTCTAATTGTACATCAATCACTAAGGCATAAACAGATCATATAATTTTCTGTAAATGAAATGAGGATAGATTACATTCATAGCATTAACTCACTTCGATGATTTGGAACATCAGGACGAGGTGGGCGTACAAGTCAAACCTCTGCACGTCTGTCGCGGTATTTTTATTTTCGATTTATAGTGAAATTACAAATTATACGAGAATGCTGGATGAACATTCTCATTCTCACCACAAGTGTAAGGCGGAATAATAATAATTTTAAAAGAGTGTTTTAAAAGTCTTTAGCGTTTCGAGACCACGAATCTGTGGTCGAACTTCGAAACTGAATTCCACAAGCAACCGAGTAAGCCTACAAAACAATTAAAAAAAAAGAAGATTCCTCAAAGCTTCAACATTAAAGTATATAGATATTGAAGGCCTATCGTTTATTACACACCCGTAACTGTATTTGTCACGATCACATGGATTTTAGGGGCATGCGGTAATTTTAATCAGAAGCTCCAGTGCAATCCGATAAAAAGTACCCTTCGCGTGCACAAGTTCTCTCGTTAGACTGGTTCTTATAGTTTACAACGTTCAGTGGAATATAACCAATGAGAACCATCGGCTATATTTATCTGTCGGAATTACCGATTCCCATTACAAAATGTTTGATGCACAACTATGCTAAAAACTGTTGAAAGTCATGAAAGACACATGATCTCTGCCAAGAAATTGAACAGTGAAACTCAACCTTTGCTTTCGTTATTGAAATCGAGGACAACTTAATTAATTTTAGTGCAAAAAAGTCCATTTGGGTTCGATATTGCAGCCAGCCACTAGTACAGTTCCTATAAACTGTGTTACAATGTTGCCCTCAGCACTGCGTGCTGCAAGCGAGTCGACACGAGGCCTAATGTGTAACTGTAATTTTATTCGATTCACACTTCGGCAATGAAGCAGCACGTTTACCAACGCAAACATACTTTGAAAAGCATGTTAAGTTGAAGTAGTTCTCAGGAAGCATGACTAAAGCAATTCCACCCTAACTAGATGTCAGTAGATGACCACTCCCCCCCTCCCCGTCCCACACACACACACTAGCTGAATAAAGAAAATAAATTCGGAAGAATGAAAAGCCTGGTTTTATAAAAAAAAAACTCGTTATTTTACATTTGTGGAACCAATGTTTTTTACGTGCTAGTGGGTGTTGGAGCAACAGGTTTATTTTATTTAATTTTTTTTGGCGGGGACAGGGGGAAGGGCTTTTTTAGGGGGATATAGTATTGCTAAAATATGACTTTCTGGAGTTTGTACTGGGGAAATTAAAAAAATGTTTCCAGCTGCCCACTAAAGAAATTCTGAAAAGTCTCGAGTAGGCTGGGAATGAGACCATGAAGAGGGGAGGGGTGGTAAATACATGTGATCTGATGAATGCAATATATTGTCAATTTTATGAGATGACTTCCATGAAATTCAAAAATAATTATTAAAATATTTAAAACATAGACAATATGACAATATTTTACAGTCACAGATTGATGTGTGTTTTTAAATGACTAATTTAGGATTTTTGCTAGTATTTCTGTTTCATACAAGGATATTTATTATTTTGCTTTAATTCTCAGCAATAAAACTTAAATCGAATGCCACCTATGTGACTTAGCTATATGGGTGTATGAGATGGGGAGGGGGTTGAGGCACTCTCACCCCCTTCACCAATAAGCAGTTAATTTTGCAGTTTTCATTGAAAGGGACTGATATTTTCAGAACAGATTGTTCAGAGGGAAGGGGTATTTTTTATAATTTTGGCAAATATCAGGGCAGTGGGAAGAGCATTTTCATAGGCAAATTCGAGGCAAGGGCCTGCATTTTGATTTTGAAACAAAAGTTCAGGGCAGTTTGCTTGGTCAACCCCCATCCCCAAGAAAAAGTTCTCTAAAAGCCTATCATTTTAGCCACATTCTATCAGTCTTCTTTACAACAACTTACTAAATGCAAATTCAGAATACCAAATTCCAAATTAAGACTGACAAGATATTGGAGCAGACACATAAAAAAATATTTTGTTTTGAACCAGATACCAAGAACAAAATATTGACAGAACCGTTCAGATAACAAACTGGTGAAGTATAGTTTTATTACTAGCACAAAATAATGTAAACATTAATCAGTCTTTGAAAATATTATCAACCAAAATAAGTTGGAGCTTACTGGTGAGAACAACCCCCCCCCCTCCCCACCCCCACCCCCCTCCTTATTTCTCTTTCAGCCTCTGCCTAAGACTGTTGGATACCCATTTCGTGAACTTTCAAGAAAATGCTGACAGGTTATAGATGGGTGGAGAGGGGGGGGGGGTTGTAAAAAAGGTGTACAAACTAAATTACTTGTGGAGACATGACATTTTCTTGCAGTTATCATGCAATATATTTCTCCCTTTGTATATCTGTAGTATAATGTGGACAACCTAAAGCTTTTATTTGCAAGTGCAGCCCATTTCAAACAAAGGTTATCAAGACTTCAGCTAAAATAAAAAGAAGGCTAAATTCCAAGTCAGAAACTTTAATGTCTTTATAATGTTGAGAAATAAAGTGCAAACTTACCAAGACTGCAGAGTTCACTCAGAGTCAGAATGGAATCTCAAACTGCCTCAGGCTCAGTTACTCCAAACGATCGAATGAATGAAAGCCCCGGAAGGTTAGTTATTGCACAAAATGTCAGTTCTCGTCCAGTGTGTACGTTTGTTACAGTGCAGAACAGAAATGACCGATGTCCACATGCGATAGCCTTGTGGCAGTTCTGCCAGTTGTGCATGTATCGTCAAGCCGAGTTCAAATTTATATTTTTAGTTTCAGTTTAAAAATCATAAAATTTAAACAGAGCGGCCAGTTCGCACCGTATTCAAATTAAAATCCTTGCCTACATTTTCCATCCTCCAGATATAATGATACCTGCACACATAATTTTGAAAACACATTGGAGACCTCATAATTTGTGACGTCTGATATGCTGAACGCAATCTTTTGAGTTTTGAGTGTTCGGATCGACATTTTTTGCGAATAAAATGAATCAACAGCGATTCTGCAGGTGGCAAGGTCAAAGACTTAAGACTGGTTCTCTGACAAAATTGCCCGTTTCTCTCTAAAATTCTTTCAACCGTTCAAATTGTCGACTATTTAATTAAATTAGCGATTAATTACAGTGAATTCTTTTTCAAGGTTGGGTGTGTAATAAATACAGAACCACACTTATGTTTGAATGGGTTAACGATTACTGGACGAGAGCGAGTGGCGCAGGGATACCACGAGAGCCTACCTCTCGTGGTATCCCTGCGCCACTCGCTCTCGTCCAGTAATCGTTAACCCATTCAAACATAAGTGTGGTTATGTATATGTATTTTCGTTTCCCATTCCGTTTACAAATGATCGGTATCCGCGTTTATTGTTTTTCGTTCGATCCAGAAACATATCTCGCGTTTATTTCATCATTTATGACCGCTTATGAAAAAGCGAGATTATTGCGGTTTTGATAAAACTACTTCCGACTTGTACTGCCCGGGAATATGAGGATACTTCTAACATGGTAATGTATTGTTTGATGTTACCTTTTAAGGATACCTTTATATCCATTTGAGGATAACTTTTATAGGATATATTTTGCAGGATATCCCAGTTAGTTGTGACTCCTAGTACCCGTCTGGCCCAGCCTTTTAAGCCACTTCGAGACTTTCGTAGCTTCAAGGCCACTACTTGTCCATAGTCACCACCATCTGTCCTTTGATTCAACACTATTGTAGTCACCGAATACTATAGTCTTATATCACCCTCATCGTTGTGGACCATTACTGCCTCGTTCTCTTACTATCGGCTACTACAATTCTGCACTGTGTTTCAACCATTACGAAGTTATGGTAATACTACAACTCCACTGCTACCTCTACGGTCGCAGTTCATACCACTATCATTCCACTACTGCTTGCTGGAACAACTTTTTCATACCTATTCCAGTTTTTTATAATAAGCGATCGTGCAGTTACTGAACAAACTCATTGCTCAGGGCTATGGGATACACAAATTTTCTCCTGTACAACTCTGTCAGATAACCAAACATAACACTACGTGACTGAACATTACGTACTATCCATACCTACTAAGGGCATTACAACGCTTAGGTGGATCTATAGTACTATGGAGCCCCACAGCACTGAACCAGCGGGAGTACATACCTTACATCCTATACTACCACACTAACAGCTATGCATTATTCCCTCCCCACAATACTTATATCAGTTACAGAAAAAATATAAAGCATTAGGTCGATTAGTATTAGCAAGGACCGAAAGGGGGCCTATATGGAGTATATAACGCCCATACTATATTACCGTTCTAAACGGCCAGGGACTACCTCGAAATACCGCACTAGACGACCATGCATTACCCCCACCCGCCCCATAATACTGCCCGGACTAGCATTACGTACCACCTATACTAGTCACAGGGTAGTACAAAGCATTCGGTCGATTAGCAGTATCAAAGGCAAACAGGGGATCTGCAGGGGTATATTCCGCTACTATCATATCAGGACAGTTCGAGAAACTCAACACCCCTAGGGTCGAAAACGTTATATCAGACTGTACAGTGGACAACACTAGCAGATAACGTTTCTATGACGCCGAGCGCCTCCGTCATGGGGAAAACTTTCAAGAAAACTCACCTTCCCCGATCGATATTTCATTACATACTCATACTATATACCCATAGCCCTGTGTGTACATATGTCACTACACAGTTTAGCATACAATATATGCAGCGCGTACACCACTTGCGGATCAAGATATATGGGAACGACGGTTTTGCACTGGAAAGAATTGCTCTGGCAAAAGCTCCAGTTCATATGGCAATTTAACACTAATTTCTCTGGCAAAGTTCCGAGAATCGGGCCCGATTCTTACGTGCTGAACTACTAGTTGTGTCTTTCGGGATCACAAAACACTCAACTGGTTAAAATAGTGACTGAAGGGCTAGGGGAAAACGCAGTCATTGGCAATGGAGACTCGAGAAAACTGCATGCTTTCTGGTGACTGTGCATTTTCAGACTTGCATTTATTCATTGGTTTTTAAAGCTGCTTTCAATCGCTGTGGCCATATCAAGTGCAATGTCTCAAGCCATTCTTACATTTCATGCTCACTTTAGAGCAGACACCCCAGACTATAATTAACGAGTCATATTTCAACAGCAAAACAGAACTTGTTTACAAACGTAAACAAGCACTGCTCACATTGTCGGTGTTAAATTTTTAATTTATTTTGTACTCTGATGTATCATTAAAAGAGAATCCAATCTTGTTTCTCGGCCATGCTCCCAGCGTGTATTTATCGGCGCACTGATTGGTTAGCGAAATATGATTGACAGTTTATTCAGCATCATACTATGTTATTTTAGCATGATACTTAATTATTTGAGAATGATGCTGAATTAATTCAGTATGATAGTCAATTAATTTAGAATCATTCCGTATTATTTGAGTATGATGCTGAATTAATTTAGTATCATGCTATATCATTTTGCGCGACTTCATGAATGCTGCACAAATAATGTAGAATGATACTGAATTACCAGAGGATCTTGCATTTTAATTCACCATGATGCTTTATTATTTTGGCATGATACTCAATTAATTTAGCATCATGCTATATTATTTGAGTATGATGCTGAATTAATTTAGTATCATTCTATATTATTTTGCGCGACTTCATGAATGCTGCACAAATAATATAGCATGATGCTGAATTACCAGAGGATCTTGCATTTCAATTCACCATGATGCTTAATTATTTTGGCATGATACTCAATTAATTTAGCATCATGCTATATTATTTGAGTATGATGCTGAATTAATCTAGTATCATGCTATATTATTTTGCGCGACTTCATGAATGCTGCACAAATAATATAGCATGATGCTGAATTAATTGAGTATGATGCTGAATCAATTTAGTATCATGCTTTTTTATTTTGCGCGACTTAATGAATGCTGCACAAATAATATAGCATGATGCTGAATTACTAGAGGATCTTGCATTTTAATTCATAATGATGCTTAATTATTTTAGCAAAATACTCAAGTAATTTAGCACCATGCTATATTATTTGAGTTTGATGCTGAATTAATATTGTATCTTGCTATATTATTTTGCACGCTTTCATGAATGCAGCATAAATACTATAGCATGATGCTGAAATCAGGTTCACGTACGGGAGGGTCATAATTGTTTTTTCAGCATGATGCTCTAATAATTTAGCATGATGTTATATTATTTGGTATGATTTGATGAATGCTGCATAAATAATTAAGCCTGATGCTTAATTATTTGAGTATGATGTTGAATTAATTCAGCATCACTCTATATTATTTGTGTGTCATGTTATATTAGTTTAGTATCATACTCTATTATTTTAGCATCATGTTTAATTCACTGATATATGATCCTGTTCGTACGTCATATTTTACAGATATATAGGATGTTGCATTACTCAGTTGTGTTCCTGTTGCTGACCATAGTTCATGGAATAGAGTGTGAACTTATAGGAACATACAATGTTTACATCGCTGAGAGTTTGACTAACATAAGCCGCGGTGCACTAGATATAACGAAGTTGTCAACTGAGATAGATTGTGTGAGAAGATGCTCACACTCAATAGACTGCAAATCATTCCTCTTCAATAAGGATAGTCACGATTGTCAGCTGCATGTGAGCGGACCTTATAACAAGATTGATGTTTCCAGTTCAGTTGAACCGGGAGACCGTTTGTACAGAATGAAAAGAGGTAAGTACTTCAGGACACGAGAATTTAGATAACATCTCGGGCTTTTTTCGTGATGAAAATCTACTTTCGATAAAGTTAATCAATCAATATATTTATTTAACTTTAAACATTATACAATGTTTGTAGTCGTACATGGAATTTACAATATACTATATCGATAAAGTTATCAGCCCTGAAATTATTAGAGGAACGAGTAGGGTCCAATTAAGAAGCAATCAATTGCTGAGAACCCTGTGACATCAGTAGAAAATAAAAGGAAGTTTTCGTTTGTTGCTTATAATACACAGCAAGCTTGGCAATTTCAGGAGAGCGATTTTTTAGCTCTCCTTACTGCCCTCCTGAAAGAATTAAGGAGAGCGAAAAATTGCCCTCCTAAATATTTTGATCTGGGATGATTGAGATTACATGTTTTATGCTCACATTAAATTTTTGTTGTAAAGCAAAAATGTAAATTTAACTTCGAAGTCACATAACATCACGTAATTTCATTTTGAAAGTGGTTTAGTGGTAACAGGTAATGGCTGCAACCATACCCAAACACAGTTGCAATCATTTGAAGCAAAATGGGTCACAGCAATATTTTTTTTCTGTCAGTTTCAAGTTCAACAACTGACATCACAGTTTGAGGGGTAATTATTCAAGGAATATTGACACTATAATATACTACCATTACTACTATCCTGTCACTTGAAGCACTTGCACCAGGATGTGACTGTAGATTCAAGCAGACCTGTTGTCCAAGAAAGTCATACGCCTACCACTACCACCTTCAACCCCCCATGGGGGGTTGAAGGTGGTAGTGGTAGACGTATGACTTTCTTGGACAACAGGTCTGGGTACACACACAGGTCTTGTCAAGTGTGTGTTCGGTTGTTGAGTGAGACATCTAGATGTCTAAGAGATTTCGCTTTACCTTAGTAAAGTTAATAAAATCACTGATGTAGTCTTTTGGTTTCAGTTTGAATGAGTTCGTTCTACTGGATACTTAAAATGCTGTGTAAAGCTAATTGCTCTCCTAAGCTGATTGAGGAGAGCGATTTTTTGCCCTCCTGCATTTTTCAGAATGCCAGGCCTGACACAGATTATCTATGAAGTGGTTGCACCAAATTAGCGTGCCACAATAAACCTAGTTTTATATTGTAACTTTTAATAAACGAAAACAGTAGACAGCTCTGGAAGCTCTCTGTTCTTTTCGTTTATTAACAGTTACACAGAGATTTTTTTTTAATAAAAATCATTATTAAAACCATAACAGCGTCCGCATCGGCATAAACACAAGGTATCACTGCAAGGGTACATGCAGAAAGATGTACCAAGCATGATATACAGAAAAAAATCAAGAAGGGCGAAAAAGGAGAAGCAGAACGAGTTACTGGAAAAACGAAATTAACAGGCTCATGCGAAATAAGATAATTTACGCGGGTTACACAACTTAATTATAAACAAACTGGGTTTGACCATTGTCCTGAAATTCGACTCAAATGAAAGAAATATTAAACAGGCACTAGTGAAGTGAAAAGTACAATTTATTATTGAATGCCTCCCGCGGAAGCCTTTGAATATCAACTAAAAGTCGGAAATGAATTCTTGCTGGGAAGGAGGAAACAATAACCTGAGTGGTAATTAGAGCTGCAGACTCGACTCACTGTGATGAAGAACGTTTCGTCTATACCAACTGTTACTAATGTCCTCGGTAATGTGACAAAATGAAAACGCTTTGGGGAAGGGTGAGCAAGATGGGGGGAAGCGTCTAAATTAAGAAAGTGACTGGACTTGGCACGACGACAGTTTTGGTGAGAACAGTAATCCCGCGGAACACAAGGCCCTACAAAGGCTGAACAAAGGACAGTCACAGAACAAGTATTTGGTACTTTCAGTGACGGTCCGACACAACGGGCATTTGTCACTCCTCCAAACCAAGCGTTCTCCAACAGGAAGAATAATATGTAAAATATTCCGTGGGATAATGCGGCAGTAAGGATCAACGAAAGTATGATGTAGATGTTTCTACGATGATGCATAACCTACAGTACGAATTCGAGCAACCACTGTGGGGGCACTGGTATGAGGGGAGAGCATTATATGATACAGCTGACGATTTGGTATGGTTGGAAAATCTTGAATATCATGTTTGGAGGTAAAAAGTCTAAAGGCTACCAGCATTCAGTATAAGAAGAGGTTTCCAAAACGTACGGGGGAAGACTATTGATGCCAAAGAAGTATCAAAATGGTGAAATCCAATATCTGGTAAATGGTGTCCACCTGGCAACGCATTCGGTATCCCGAAAGGGTCGTAGATGTTGCAATCTAAGATCCCTAATTTTGGTTGCAATATAATGAGCCACATACCACTTTCACACTTAGGCAGATACATGGATGACCTAACGAGGGGTTCACTTCGGCGTCGACTCCAAATAAATTGAAACATTCCACGTTGTAACAGACGAAGGTAGCGTACACCCCATCAGTAACTGAGCATACGAACCAAAGTTTACTATCAACATAACATTAGCTCAAACAGCACGTCCGAAAAGTCTAATGGCACAAGTTTGAAATAGACGTAAAGTCGAAGTGTTTTCATGATATAGTGAATGGTTGTGGATGTGGTGCCGAAATTGACATGAAGGATCTTCAATTTTTCCACCCACGATAAGCCAAAATGATGATCCGATCGGGTGCGCCATTTCCCGAAGAAGAAACCCTTCGTTTTTGTCACATTTAGCTTTGAACCCGAGGCTCCACCGAAGCGGCTGCAACAATGGAACAAGCGACTCATAGAGTCATCAGCTGTTAAAATACACGGGCTGTCATCTGCATATAATTATATTTTTGCTTCATCAGAGATACCCGGAATAGGCAAATCTTCCACCTTCGGGTCCTTACATACCTGATTGGCAAACTGAACTAGACACAATATGTACATCAAGGGAGATGAACTACAGTTAAAACTAAAAGTCCTGTCACGAACTGTGCGCTTATATAGGCTTAATTGCGCGTAGGAATTGCGCGCAATTGCCATATCGAATGACATCCAAAGCACGGCAGGTTTTCCTGGTTACTCGTAACAAACACAGGCAATGGTTCTGCCAATGGACCTCTGGGTTACCCGGAGGTCCATTGGCTGACACATTGCTTGTGCACAGGTCATACATATATAATTTAATAGCCTTACTATGGTCATAAAGCGTAGATTAACGCGCAAGTCTAGTGACAGGAAATAATTCGGAAGGGGTACCATTCGTAAAGACACTGTCGAGATGAGATATTCCTGGATAGCAGTTGTATCCATTGCACAAACAGATTTCCAAAACCGAATGATTTTAGAGTCTGAAACAAATATTGTTGTCCCTATATCTCGATAAAGTTTATCTGTTGATTGGTCAGAATGAATTCGACAAATAGCCTTGGTGGCGTCGCGGTAACCGGTTTTCGTCAGATCACCAAAGTTAAGCAACGTCGAGTGCGGTTAGTAGTTGGGTGGGTGGCCATTTCAGCGACTAATTCGCACTCCCGCTTTGTGTCCTTGTGAAAGGCACTTAACCCCGATTGCTTACATGGGAGCACGATAACACTCTGTGTATTAAGGTGTACTACCCGTAGATGGTGCGCATGTCTTCAACCAGTCTAACCCTGCCTGTGCCATGGTGCAGGGTTCAGAGTTGCGATGTTGGAGAGCTGGCAGCTGCTCGTCGTTGCGCGGTGGTTCTCTCCGGGTACTCCGGCCTCGTCCACCCGTACAACTGGCACCGACATGATTTGACCCTGGCTGTTAAAGTGTCGTTAAATCCTAATAAATAAATAAATGTATAAAGTGTAAACAATATCGGCCCAAGAACGGAGCCCTGAGCAACTCCACACGTTTACTGTCAGAGTTCGTTTTAGAAATGGTTACTTGTTGTTCACGTAACGAGAGATACGATTGGAAGCAGGCTAGAACATTCCCGTTCATTCCAAGCTGTTGCATTGTGGATAAGAGAAGGGAATGACCAACCGTACCGAAAGCAGCGGGAAGATCCAATAAGTCCAGAAGGACAGATCTACGTTGGCCTAGTGAACATATTATATCGTTACAGACCCTTAAAGGAGCAGTTTCCGTACTATGATTATCCTGATAGGCCGATTAATATGGTTCCAACAGGCAATTTGTTGAGAGGCACTGTAAATGTTGTTTGGCAACCACCTTTTCTAAAAGTTTAGATATAAAGAGGAGATTGGGAACAGGACAATAATGTTTCAGGATATCTGGATCAAGAGACGGTTTCTTGATTAATGGTGAAACCAAGGCTATTTTGAGCTCTGTTCGTACACAACCTTCCTGGAGCAATGATTAGATAATACTTGTAATGGAAGGTGATAGAAATCAACCACTGTTTTAACCAATGATGTAGGAATGGGATCTTGGCCATTTGTCTTGTTAGGACTCGTCAAAATTAACTTCTTCGCTTCGAGCTCATTTACTGCAGTGAACTCTGACCATGTGCAACCGATAAACAAATCATTAAAAGTTAGTTTAGTTCTAGCTTCAATGCCTTTGTTTATCAGTTTCAATGCATTAATTACGCTATTTCTAAAAGACTCTGAGCATCCTGAAGTAGTATCTAATCATCGACCAATTAGCCCTCTTAATTTCAATTACAAACAAATTCTTATCAAACTCCTCTCGAATCGGTTGAGTTGGGTGATTGGTTTTATAATCCACGCCGATTAGACGTGCGGAGTTCTTGCTCGTTCGATTCGTGATTACATACATCTGTTAGGTAATATTTTTGACTATGCAGAGCGAAAGAACTTAGCTTGTTCATTCATTAGCTTAGATCAAGCTTAGGTTTTCGCCCCTGCAAGACATTTTAAGTTATCTCCGCCAACATGTATGGTATATGGAGATTTAATACCTGGATATCGAACTCCGAGCCGCAGGCGAGGTGTTTAAATGAGACGTCCAGGTATTAAATCTCCATATACCATACATGTTGGCGGAGATAACGTTTCTGTCCCGTTTGAAACACAATACAAACACAGTGGAAATAAATGTGTGGACGCTTTTCTCAACTCCACAATCACTTGGACCAAATTCGTGATAATTATTTTGTTTTTATAATCGCAGAAGGCAACAGACAGAGTCACATCCCTTGGGTCGTTAAGGAAACGAGTAAACAGTATTTTGTTGATATATCGTCCCCTGAGTTCCAATGTGTTGTATGTGCCTACTGGCACATAGAACACATTGGTACTTACAGAGGAATTATTTGCTCTTATTTTATTTTTATTATTGAATTGTTGGAAATCTTATGATATTTGTGACTATTTTCGAGTTTTTTAGTTCGATTTTTATTTCGAGGCGTGCAAAAGCCGAAAGCTTTCGTTTAAAACATAGACCCCCGATGTTTCGCGTGCGCTTATACTCTGGATGTTGCACTCTTATACTCTGGATGTTGCACGCCAGAGGCTCGTAGGTTTCATTCTTAATTCTACTCGTAGAATACATTTTTCACTTAAAAAACACTATACGTTTATTCTATATACACCACGCTGTCAATTCGCGTGGAATATTGACAGGTTTTGTAAAGGGTAACACTGAGAAACTGGTTTACTGACCTCCCAAATTAAATTAAAAATTTAGGCATTTTGGTAGAACAGCAGAGGCTCCGCATAAATGAAGGATTTTACAAAAAGACTAAATGACACAGAAAATCTTAACCATTTTACTCAAAAACATAATACATAAAACATAGCTTATGACCCATCATTGGAACGAGCTCATTGACGCAAAAATGAAATAGATTTAGTTATTCAAGAATTTTGTTTGTGCCGTTTTCCTTTCGTGTGAGGTAAAGGGTTACACTTCATACCCAAACTCACAACCGGCGTGTTGTTTGTCGAAAGGATGTACTATCTCGTTTTTTTAACCAGCATAATGTACGATTAAGAAATGGAAAATCGAAATTTTGAGATCTGTCCTTCAAATTATTTCTTCCACTGGAAGCTTCATTGTGAAGCAGCTGCTGTGAAATAAGCGTGGGGCTCCTTTGTTTCAGATAGAGTTCTGTTTTCATATAAAAATTGTCAGGAAAATGCCACTAAATCGTTGACTGCTATGAAGTACAAAATGCAAAAGGAATATTCAGAACGAAGATTGAAATTATGAGAACATACAGGAAATGCGCCCTAAATCCCCATCTCACCTCTCCCTCCCACAGATACACAAAACAAAATCTGGAAGAACTTTGACATTTCAGATTGAAACGTAAATCTCTATATTTTGTGTCACTCAAAGCTAGCTAAGTAAATGCGAAAGCTGAAGGTACCATTTGAAAGAGGGACGCACATGTATTATCCTTTCACAGTGATTGGAATGAAGATCTTGGGACTGCCGTAATATAAATATTACAAAGAGAAAACAAAAATAAATATAAACAAAAACAATTTGGACGTTTGAAACACTTTTCTGTTTTGCACATATACCATGTACCAGACTCGAGTAGCCACATTGAAACGGATAACATTATAATATAATATATTTCTGAAATTCACATATTTTTGTGATATCTCCTACGACAAATGTTGTGTTTACAAAACATCCAGACATCATGCAAAAAGCATAATCGATAAGGTATCCTAGCACCAAGCAACAGAAACTATCCAAGGACGAATGTATTTACTCCGTCTTTCATTTGAGTTCTGGATTTTAACTACTAATGAGCAAATTGTACTGGCACTTATTCCAGATAAGTGTGCTAGTGGCTGAATGACGTTAACAGTACTTTGTTGTGCGACGTCTTTCGATTTGAAGTGATTACAAAAGCGTTTGTTCTATTTTGTTGGACATTTGAAGGAGTTTTCGATAAAAAAAAAACTCTTTGTCTCCACTGTCGCAAAATATGAAGCATGTTATTCTGTCAGTGATCAATGTTCCATTTCCCGCATTACCTAATGTTTATGTTATGCTGTTCCTATATGTAACTTCTGATGTTAACCCTTTCATCCCTGGCGCACTGAATGGTGTCGTCTAAGAAATCACTGCCAATAAGAAAGTGGAAGAGTCCTTGTTATATTTGTAGGGAGGTTATGTATGAATGTTATCCCCACAAGGGCTGTAGGATAACATTTATACCCAGACTCTTTCCTAATTTGTTGTCTATTTTGTGATGGAAAGACATGCAGAACTCCTGATTGCCAGCCGGGATTGCCAACGGTTCGATTCCCGACCGGGGATCAGAGATCAACCATCTAAATTCTTGGAAAACGCTAACGAATGTGAATGATGCAGTCATCATTTCACAAGCGGACGCACAAAATATGGCGCAGTATTGTCATTTATCTGTGATTGGCAAAATGATCTTGGACAGCCGTAACATGAATTTTACAAAGACCATTAAAAACAACAAACGATTTTGACCTTTAAAAGACTTTTCAGTTTCACACTCCAGCGCATTACAGACGCCATGTTGGGTTAAACGGATTGTATACATATTTGAATAAAATGACATCAATAAACTTGCAGCTGTTGCTTTTAAATATACTTGTCCTATCTAATGCGTTTTGTGGATTGTTAAGAACATTATCTTTATAGTTTGTTCCTAAGAACCACCTCCATCATTTTTACTGTTAGTATGAATGTATTTGTCAAGGAATAGCGTACGGTGGTTGCTGTCTATAATTGTGTGAATACCATAGGCCCCACAACTATCGCACCTGTATACTCCAATAACCAACCCACTACATCAAAACTTTCTTTCTTACAGACGTTCAAAAAGTCATTGGACAAACCAGTCACAAGACAAAACCAGAAAAATGTTTCCTTTCATCTCAGGGTCACAAGCCATATTTTCAAAGCAAGGCAAACGGAAGAGAAACATAAAACATTCGATACTGAAAGCAGGAAGTGAAGTGATAAGCATACGATGTCTTTAAAGAAGTCCGAATATGTTTTCTTCAAGAAGGCAATTTCGGAGCTGTCCAATGTACTCTGGTAGCATAATATGAATACTTCATTGGGATAAATGTTCCAACCGAGTATTCAAGGAAGATCATAGCACCCATCCGTTGATAAGGCAGGTTTTATTGTCAATACCAAGGTCATCGACCCAAACCAGCCTTTTCATAGGGATGTGTGCTATTGATAAAAGTTATAGAATTCGCCGAAACCGTTAGAACCCATGAACCAACCCACGAACACGTACAGTCAATGAGCTTTTAGCCAACACAATGTACATGAAATACTTGCAAAACACTTTCGGTCTAAAAAACAAAGCATATCACGACCCATTACAGAAAGTGCATTCAAACGATGGGTCACAGATATTGGTTTGAAGCCGAACATTGGGAAAAAATGTTGAAAGGCGTTAACCATTTATCCATTGCAAATTATATAAAAAATAGTTATTTTGTTTTTACCTTCAAACGAATTTCAACAAAACCATATCATGTGGCATCGCCAAGATCGTTCCAATTAGGGGGTCATATGTTCTATTGAAATTTTATTTTCAATTATTTTTTTAATCCGATCGTTACGTGCGGGATTCGTAAGGTAAAGCGTTAATCGAAACATATGCTAGTTGGGGATTCAGCATTGTACGAAATATCTAATGACGGCACGATAATTGCATTTATTATATGCTAGCCTGTGAATTATCGCAAATTATTTAAAAGATATTTCTCGATATCTATCGACTCGAAAGTAATCGAGAAATATTCCTCAGTAGCTTCCAGAATGACGTCACGCTACTACGCCGCATTACGTCGCCTTGAAGGAACGATCAGTTGATCTTTGTTATTGTTTTGAAACGTACGCATTTCGCGTTTAATTGATCAGAATGTAGCACATCATAAAAAGAAAATCTACTCTATTTGTGTCAGTATGTGGAATTATCTCATGGGTGTGGACCTGAAAGATTTATTTTTCACGAGCGCTTGCGAGAGTGAAAAATAATATTTTCAGGTCCACACGATGAATTTTATTAAACACTTTTTAAATGACGTTACGCTTCGGCGCATGACGTCGCTTTGAACGTCGCCTTGAACGTCGTCTTGAAGGATCTATCAGCAGCTTTTTGTTATTGTCTTGAAACTGTTTGCAGTCGAATTTTACTGAATATTGGGCAGTAAAATGTCACATAACATATAATAAAAAGCAAATCTACGCCGTTTTAGAAAATATCGGGAATTATCTCATGGGTGTGGACCTGAAAGTTTTATTTTTCATGAGCGCTTGCGCGAGTAAAAAATAATACTTTCAGGTTCACACGAAAACAATATAGATATAGAGAGTAGACAGTGTGGGTATCCTCTATGTATTTATTAGTTGTAATATCCTTTCCTAGAATTCAGCTGATACAGCTTAAAACTCGTCTGATATGACGCCAAGAGTTGTCCCCCTTGAAACGTTACGAGACGCAACAAATGTGTTTACATCGAAACGCAGTCAGGAAAATTGGCGTTACTAGGCTTGGTGGAGTGGCTCGAAGCAACGTTTTGTGTGGTGGGGAATTCATGATGGCAACAAGTAATGAATAGATGGATAAAGAGAACAACTAAGAGAGTTGTAAGAACATTCGTCGCAAAAGTCGTAAGCGGAGAGAAGTGGGGAAAAGAGGTCGTTTAGTTGTCTGAAAGTTTTCCCACTCCGAGATGCTTTGGGCTTCTCCACTCCGAGATACTGGTGAAGCCTAGACGTTAGAGTAGTTGTACATGGAGTAGGGGGAGAGTAAACTTCGAACCTCTTAACCCTGTACCTAACATGAAAAGCAGACGACACTTGCAAACAAAATTCTTGAATAACTATTTTTGTTTCATTTTTGTCTCAAAAACATAGGTTATGACCCCCCATTGGAACGAGCTCGACGAGCTCGTTCCATAGAGGGGTCATAACCTATGTTTTTAAGACAAAACATGAAAAAAAGCATGAAAATTGATTGACGATTTTTGTGAATAGCTCTGCCCGGTTTAGACCGTTACGTTGGGTAAGGGTTAAAATTATATAAATAATAAAACTGACTGTTGACAATTCAGACTGATATGAGAAGTTTTGTTATTAGTTTTGGTTTAATTTCGGTCCCATGCTGATGTAAAATTACCACGGCTTGATATCTCAGTCAAAATGAAACTAACCAAGTAATAAACTTTAAAACTGTTAGCGTTCAATAATTGTGTCTGTGTGCTTGCGGCACACCTGGACCAAGGCGAGTGCTAGGAAACGCCCCATGTCGCCACTTCATAACCGATCTCATGTTTACATACAGCTTTCTATTGTTAGTTTTTTAGCATGTTCTGGTTCTTCAAGCTAGTATTCCGCGTTCTCTTGTTTATGTCCTGGGAAAATCTGTGTCCCTCTAAAAATATTCTGCTTCCTGTATTCACGATAGTTTTCTGTGAATTCCAGACTCAAGTCAGTCAACTGTCGTATCCATTTTCGTAACATTGAGCCAACTACTTGGTTTGTGCTAGAAATATACGACTGGTTATTTCTCCCACTCTCCCGGGCAATATTCTCTGTCCACTAACTGAAGCCAACAACCGGATCACTCCATAAGGATCACAGAATCAGTTAAATGGTACATTTTATGTAGGCCAGCTTATATAAAACTCAACTGAGTATCTCCCAAACACCCCCTTGTCAGATGCAGAGAAGTATCGATTCACCTTCCCACGTAGAACGGTTTAGGTTCGCGAGGAAGGTCCTCACTGAAGCCTATATGCACCCCCCCCCCCTCCCCAGTGATTTCATCAAGGCGTTCGGACACTACTTGTTAATACTGCGAGTACTCCTGTCAGTATTAGAAGGACCAGTATTGGAAGTACATTGATTAAATGGCCATAGCCTTAGGAATACCACGACAGTGAGCTGGACCTGTCACTGCTACTGGATTCTTCCATCATTATTGTTACGGGCCTTTAACATTATGGGACTGGAAATGACTTCCACCACTAGACCACTACAGTGCAAGTAGGTTACAGGAATTCGATGTTGCTAACTGTTAGCTTAGTTGACCTTCTGGTCAATCGTGCTCCTGATGGCGAGACAACAATTTGATAGCAAATTGTTGTCTCGTATATTTCACAACAAACTGTGATGGATAAACTAAAACAAATGACACAATTTATGTATTCTATGGCTAAGCCGATGTCATACTCAACAGGCACTTGCAGGCTGCTTGAATGATAATATCTGTTTTGGTGAGAGACCAGCGTTGTTATGTGACGTTACTGATGCCTGGAGAATGAGTTTCGTGGCATACTTGCACTGTTGGAATGAACTAACGTCAGTGTGCCGCATGGACTTGGATGTCGGTCCCTGTCTAATATTAACTGTGCTCAGCACCTACTAAATATGCTTAAACACTTTACCAAACCATGCCGTTACAGTCCTTTCTTTATTTGAAGCTGGCACTTGTTCCGTCGTATAATACCTGTGCGAAATTGCTTTCTGGGTGCACTTTTTTTCAGAGACCCGCAGAGCCAATGTTCATGCTGGCCCGAAACTTTCTGGTGCCAGATTTTTAGCCATTCGGAATATTTTATTGGCAAAGAAAGTGTTTGGGTGTCAAAACGCTAATATGAGGGGAGGGGTGTTTTTTTCACTGTCTGGTTCAAATAAATTGGTCGAGGTATTGAAAAAATGAACTGGCAATTATTTCGAAAGTGAACCGACAATTGGTCACGGAAAAAAATCCGACAGTTCTGGAGAAACCCCCAGAAGGCGAAAAGATGGTACCTTCATGCATGTTGTACAATAACAGACTTATAGACTAGTTACTGTCAATCCACTGGGTGTAGTCGACTAACTCGCGATGATATCTAATTAAATGCTGCCTTTGTTATTTGCAAAGTTGATAACCTTTAATGTTTTATTGAAGAAAAAACAGTCCTCATCACCACTCAATGACATTTAAGGTTGAAAGTTTGTCCAAACACTGTTCCGACACCTTACTGACAAAATCACTGGATTTGGGTACATTTCGTGAAAATTGGTTAATTGTTGCCGTTTTATCACTGGACTTAATAAAACATTTACCTTTGTTTGTTTCGTCTTCGATCGCACTCTTCGCAGCTGCAATTGCTTTCTTTCTCAAGTCAAAGGAAATTTGTTGATGCTGAAATATTATCCAAGATAAGCGGATCGCGAATCTTTACAAAAGGTATAATTTAATTAAATAAACACTTCATACCGTCACGAGTCACTCGCATAATTTATCTAATTTAATGCTTGTTGTTTGTTAAGTTGATAACCTTCAGTGTTTGATAGAAGAAACAAAATTACCCATTACCACGCAATGACAGTTAACGTTGAAAATTTGCCAAACACTGTTTCTAACACCTTACTGACAAAATGACTAGAATAGTAGATGTTGGTACGTTTCGTGAAATTTGCTTATGGTTGCTCTTTATTACCATTCGACAATATTCCTTGTCACAAAGAAAACTTTGACATTTTTACGACTTTCATCGTTTCTAACCGAATATAGATAAGATGGACGACTGAAGGAGGGATGGACACAGTTCGTTTTTTTTTTTTTTTGTTTTTTTTTTGTTTTTTTTTATTAGGGTTTAACAACACATTAACAGCCGGGGTCGTATCATGTCGGTGACAGTTTTACGGGTGGAGGAAGCCGGAGTACCCGGAGAGAACCACCGAGCAACGACGAGCAGCTGTCAGCTCTCCAACATCGTAACTCTGAAATCTGCACCGCGGCACAGACAGGGTTAGATAGGGTGAAGACATGCGCACCATCGACGTGCTGTACGCCTTAGTACACAGCGTCATCGTGCCCCCATGTAGGCAATCGAGGTTAAATGCCTTGCCCAAGAACACAACGCGGGAGCACCAATCAATTGCTGAAATGGTCACCCATCCAACTACTAACCGCGCTCGACGTTGCTTAACTTCGGTGATCTGACGAGAACCGGTTACCGCGACGCCACCGCGCCCCAGACACAGTTCGTTCTGATTGATGATTGAAATGCTATTCCTGGGTATCATTTTAGAACGGTTACCTGTTGACTGCACTGATATTCTGATGGGTGGAAAAAACGAGAGTGGTGATTACAATGTTTATCCGTCAGGCGTCCCGAAAGCAGTGTATTGTGATCAAGAGACGGATAGAGGAGGTTGGCTGGTAAGTTTATAATGCACTCAAATACAGTTTGTTTATGTTAATACCTGCTGTTTCCAATCGGATTTGTTTTTCCCCCTTTCGTGTAAATAAGTAATATAATTTTATCCACACTAATGCTTTGGAAATATATATATTGGCATGAACAAGAAATGAATCAAGCAGGTCTCATGATAATGCACGAGTAAGCCTTTTACCAAATAGTACATTCACCAAATGGTTCTAGATTATCTTTATCGAAATATAAAATGTGTTATTAACCCTTTACCTAACATGAAAAGCAGACGACACTTGCCAAAAAAATTCTTGAATGACTAATTTTTTTCATTTTTTGTCTCAAAAACATAGGTTATGACCCCTCGTTGGAACGAGCTCGTTGAGCTCGTTCCAACGAGGGGTTATAACCTATGTTTTTGAGACAAAAAATGAAAAAATAATGAAAATTAATTGGCGATTTTTTAGAATAGCGCTGGCCGGTTTTGACCGTTACGTTGGGTAAAGAGTTAAAGGAACATTCACGAACAACAGAGTTCTTCAAATTGGTAGCTGCGTCTTTGTTATTTATTACACATCCACTCAACTTTAAACCCCTGTATTTAACGGAATAGCCGCTATGACAAAAATGATTCTGTATTCAATGGGTGATGTACAAACAGGAACTTTCTTCCGGCACCCTTCATAATAGTTCCTTTCCTGTAGAGTCATTAGTTACGCTTCGAAAAGTTTCCAAATTTCGTTATACAATTACCGACAGTCTGTCGCATGGTGTGAAAATGAAAACGTCCACAGCAAAATAAAGTCGGTTCACAAAAAATAGATAACCAAAAAGGAGATAGTACTTAGAAAAAAAAATCATTTCCATCAGAAGATTAACCCAGTCCCGTGACCGTCTCGTTTTGTGGATCCGTTATATCTAAATTGGTCAACTTTATTTCGGTAAATATTCATACATCTTGACATGCTTCGAACTTCTTTTAAAAATGTTTCTCTCAGCTGTTTTGCAAATCTGCACCAATTTGCACTTATATTTTTACTGACTGTAATAGCCACGAAATGGTTAGGCGTGAATGGGCACCAGCTGAAGAGAAACAGCGATACGAATTTGAACAAACACTGGTTCAAAAAGGTTGTTTTGATTTTTTTATCGATCCACTTGATCAGTACAGCTTCAGTCAAAACAAACAGACTCTTCGCCTTTGGGTTTAAACATTGGAATTACAATTTGTTTATTTAAATGAATTTTAATGCATAGGATGTGTAATAAACACAGAACGCGATGTGTGTTTGAATCGCTGGGTGTTTTACATAACTCGTTGGAATGGCGTAATCATATTTCGCTCGAGCCTACGGCTCTAGCGAAATATGACTACGCCATTCCAACTCGTTATGTAAAACACCCACTGATTCAAACACACATCGCTTTCTGTCTATTTATCACATAATCACGATCAAATAGTTCATTTCGGAAAATATCATTCGCAACTCGACTACGACGGAAGTGATTTCAGAAGTAAACGTCGACGTCAAAACTTTGTTAGTGAGTTCGTTACGGAAACATAATTGAACTAATCTTTTATTAACCCTTTACCCAACCTTACGACCAAAACCGCCAATTAATTTTTATTATTTTTTTATTTTTTGTCTAAAAATCATAGATTAGGACCCCTCGTTGGAAACGAGTTCCTTGAGACAAAAAAAGAAAAAAAATAATTCATGCAAGAATTTGTTTTGCAAGTGTCGTCTGCCTTTCATGTTAGTTAAAGGGTTAACTGTCCACCTGATACAAATAGTGGACGACATTTGCAGAACACATATCCTCGAATGAATAAATATTTCCATTTTTCTCTCGAAAACCCAGCCTATTACCCTCATTGCAACGAGCTCTACGACGTGAAATAAGGTATGTTTCTGAGGCAAAAATTGACAAAACTACTAACATTTGGATGGCGATTTTTGTGAACAGCACTGGTCAGTTTTAGTCTTATTTTTACCTAAATGGGTGTGATTATGATTGCAGGGCAGATCACAAGTTTCAACCATTCAATTTATTCATTATTTTTATACAGAATATACCACTATCCGCCTCTTTAGTTCGTATTTAGAGCATTGTTGATTTTTTTTTAAAAAAATGCCAAAAGTTTTGGTGGACGATTCCTTAACCCAGTTACATTTAATCAACACCAACATTTTTAAATATGTTGAAGGAGAACTAAAACAAACTTTATATCATATAATCACCATCATTACCAAGCCAGAAAACAAGCAAGCTGTCATTTTCAGAATGAGGTCCCCAGAGGGTGAATTTGCTGATGCTATCCCATACAGTGTGTCAATTTATCCTATGGGTCCCTCTTGCTGTTTAGGTTTGAGACCTTGATTCAGAGTGCGGTTCACGGAGGGTAAATTTAGTGACGCTGCCCTGCTGTGCAGGGTAGCATCACTACATTCACCCTCTGGGGTCCTCATTCGTAAGATGACAGTCTGCTTATTTTCAGGCTTGTTCATTACGGAAATATCGTTCACAACACGTCTAATACGGGCATAACGTCAGACGTACGTGAACATAATAAAATTTGGCTGGTGATTTTTGTGAACAGCTCTGTTCTGTTTTAGTCGTTACGTCAGATAAAAGGTTAAAATATACATTATGTGATCACTATTGTGATTATTATTAACACAATATGTTATCAATATGTGATAAAACAATCTCAAATTCGTAACAATTTGACATGAAATTTCCGAACCACAGCAAACCGCGGTTCAAATCGATTGTAATGACCTCCGTACAGACATTTCATATGAAATCGTCACTCGTTAGAACTCCTCTTTATATATTTGACATTCACCTCTACATACAAATGCCATTAATAATAAAGTTAATACTCATCACAACACAAGGATTTCTATGTTGCGTTGCCCACTGAACTTCATCATATTAGGAACAAGTTTTGAAATTAAGATCAGGCCATTCCTTCATGAATCAAAGTTCTAACTCACAAATGTTTAGCACACTGATGTAAAAATACCGAAAATTCAAGTTGTTTTCAGTTGAGAATTCAATCAATTCATTTACTCAATGACTTTCCAACATTAGTCCTCAAGTCCCCAAAGACTAGCCCCACAACCACTTCCTCAGTCTACGATAATCCTCCAAATCCCTAAACAATCACTATTTTCAGTCTCCAAATCACCATAATCACTCTAATCGAACACAAGTCCCCATGACCACTGATAACTTGTCCAGTGTCTTAGGTCAACAACGTCTCCCAATTGTTTCGAAACGAGTGTCTTCAATCCTCAATAGTCCCCAAACCATACTTTTGCCAATAGCCAACAGCGTCCCAAACAACTGACATCGGTCCACAAATGTCCACAACAGACCACAAATTCCCATACATCTGTCCACATAACTCCACAAATACCCATATTGGTTCTCAAAAGTCATCAACAGTCCATAATGGTCAATACATCAGTCCACATGAGTCGACCAATGACCGGATTAGTCCACATCAGCCGAAAAGGTCATCGTCAAGTTCACGTTTCACATTAGTACACATCAGTCAACAGAATGCCATAACGGTCTATTTTCAAGACTGGTTCATAGAGGCTGTAATCTCGGAAGTAGAAGTCATAAATGATACGATCTACGAGGAATAAACACCCTTCTACGTAACTGGTGTAAATTACCGTACATTCTAACAAGCGTGTGGGGCATCGTACTCGTTCTACGGCCACATAGCGTGCTACAACATCCCCAAATCAAATGAACACATCGAAAATGGGAGTTTTCTAGATGGTTTTGGAGGTCTATTTCGGTATTAGTTTTTGGTCTTTTTCCGGTAATTACATACATTCCTGGATATGGATGGTACAGAATCTGTGATTGTTGAAGTAACTGAAGTGGCAGTAATTGTTGGGGTTGATCTTGTAGTTGCTGGTGTAGTAGATGAAAAGATTAATATAGTAGTTGTTGGGGCTGGTTTAGCAATTGTGAGTGTAGTAGTTGCTGGTGTAGTAGTTGTTCGTGCAGTACTTAATAGTTATTGCAGTAGTAGTTGTTGGTGTAGTTTCTGTTGGTGTAGTAGTTATTGGTATAGTAGATGTTGGTGTAGTAGTTGTTGCTGTGGTAGTTGTTGCTGTAGTAGTAGGTGATAGAGTAGATGTTTGTGTTGCAGTTGTTGGTGCAGTAGACGTTGGTATAGTTAATTGTTGGTGAAGTAGTTGTTGGTGTAGTAGTTGATGCAGTACTTGTTAGTGTCGTGGTTGGGGTTGCTGTAGGAGTTGTCGGAGTAGATGTCCTTGGTGTAGTAGTTGTCGGTGTAGTCAGTGTTGGTGTTGAAGTTAGGTCTGGGTTAGTAGTTGTTGGTGTAGTAGTTAGTGTTGGTGTAGCAGTTGAAGTTGGTGTGGTAGTTGTTGGTTGAGTAGCTAAGGTTGGTGTAGCAGCTGTTGGCGTAGTAGTTGTTGATGTAGTAGTTCTTGGTGTAGTTGTTGCTGGTGTGGTACTTGTTGGTGTAGTCGTTGTTGGTGTAGCAATTCAGGCTGGGTTAGTAGTTGTTTGTGTAGTAGTTAGGGTTGGTGTAGTAGTTGCTGGTGTAGTAGTTGTTGGTGCAGTTGCTGTTGTTGGTGCAGTATTTACTGGTGTAATGTTTTTCTGGTGTAATAGCTGTTGGTTTAGAAGCTGTTGATGTAGTAGTAGTTGTTGGGGTAGCAGTTGTTGATGTATTTGTTGTTGGTGTGGTAGTAGTTGTTGGTGTAGTTGCTGTTGTTGGTGTAGTAAATGCTGTTGTAGAAGTTGTTGGTGTAGTTGATGTTGTTAGTGTAGTAGTTGCTGGTGTAATAGTCTTCTGGTGTAATAGCTGTTGGTTTAGTAGCTGTTGGTGTAGTAGTAGTTTTTTGGATAGCAGTTGTTGACGTATTTGTTGTTGGTGTAGTAGTTGGGGTTGGTGTAGTAGTTGTTGGTGTAGTCGTTGTTGGTGTAGCAATTCGGGCTGAGTTAGTTGTTGTTGGTGTAGTAGTTAGGGTTGATGTAGTAGTTGCTGGTGTAGTAGTTGTTGGTGTAGTTGCTGCTGTTGGTGTAGTAGTTGATGGTGATGTAGTAGTTGGTGTAGTAGTTAGGGTTGGTGTAGTAGTTGCTGGTGTAGTAGTTGTTGGTGCAGTTGCGGTTGTTGGTGTAGTAGTTGCTGGTGTAGTAGTTGTTGGTGTAATTGCTGTTGTTTTTGTAGTAGTTGCTGGTGTAATAGTTTCCTGGTGTAATAGCTGTTGGTTTAGTAGCTGTTGGTGTAGTAGTAGTTGTTGGGGTAGCAGTTGTTGACGTATTTGTTATTGGTGTAGTAGTTGGGGTTGGTGTAGTAGTTGTTGGTGTAGAAGTTGGTGTTGGTGTAGTAGTTGGTGGTGTAGTAGCTGGGGTTTGTGTAATATTTGTTGGTTTAGCAGTCAGGGTTGGTGTAGTAGTTGTTTCTGTAGTAGTCAAGGTTGGTGTAGTAGTTATTGGTGAGGTAGTTATTGCTACATTAGTTTTTGGTCTTGTAGTTGTTGGTGTAGTAGTTGTTGATGTAGTTGTTGTTGGTGTAGTATTTGGGGTTGGTGTAGTAGTTGTTGGTGTAGCAGTTGATATTGGTGTAGTATTTGTTGTGTAGTAGTTGTTGCTGTAGTAGATGGGTTGGTGTATTAGTTTTTGGTGCAGTGGATGTTGGTGGTCTAGTTGGGGTTGGTGTAGTATTTGTAGGGTTAGTGGTTGTTGCTTTAGTAGTTAGGCTTGGTGTAGTAGTTGTTGATGTAGTAGTTTGGGTTAGTGAAGTAGTTATTGGTGAGGTAGTTACTGGTATAGTAGTTTTTGCTGTTGGAGTTGCTAGTGTAGTAGTTGTTGATGTAGTTATTGTTGATGTAGTATGTGGGGTTGGTGTAGTAGTTGTTGGTGTATTAGTTGGGGTTGGTGCAGTAGTTGTTGCTGTAGTAGTTAGGGTTATTTTAGTTATTGGTGTAGTAGTTGTTGGTGGTTAGGGTTGGTGTAGTGATTGTAGGGTTAGTAGTTGTTGCTTTAGTAGTTGAGCGTGGTGTTGTAGTTGTTGATGTAGTAGTTGGGCTTTGTGTAGTAGTTGGAGTTTGTGCAGTAGATGTTGGTACAGAAGTTGGGTTCTTGTAGTTGTTTTTGGTGTAGTGGTTGGGCTTGCTGTAGTAATTGTTGGTGTCACAATTCGGGTTTGTGTTGAGGTTGTTTGCGTAGTAGTGTTTGGAGAAGTAGTTGTTGGTGTAGAAGCTGTTGGCGTAGTAGTTGTTATAGTTGTATTTGTTGGTTTAAAAGTCGTTGGTTAATGTAGTACTTCGTGATCGAGCAGTTGGGGTTGGTGTAGTGGTTGTTGATGTAGTAGTTGGGTTTGTATTGTAGGTGTTGGGGTAGTAGTTAGAGTTGAGGTAGTAGTTATTGGTGTAGTAGTTAAGGTTGGTGTATGCGTTTTTGGTGTTGTAGTAGTTGGTGTAGTAGTTGTTGATGTATGTGTTGATGGTATAGTAGTTGGGATTGGTGTAGAAGTTTTTTTGCGTAGAAGTTGCTGTTGTAGTAGTAGTTGTTGGTGTAGCAGTTGGTGTTTGTGTATTAGTTGTTGGCATAGAAGTTGTTGGTGTAGTAGTTAGGTTTGGTGTAGTAGTAGTTGTTGGTGTTGTAGTTGTTGGTATAGTAGTTGGGGTTGGTGTAGTAGTTGTAGGGTTATTAGTAGTAGTTGTTATTGTTGTAGTTGGGCTTGGTATAGTAGTTGCTGATGTAGTAGGTTGTTTTCGTTTAGTAGATGGGGTTTGTGTAGTAGAGGTTGGTACAGAAGTTAGGGAGTTAGGGTTGGTGTAGTAGTTGTTGGTGTAGAGGTTGGGTTTGCTGTAGTAATTGTTGGTGCCACAGTTGGGGTTTGTGTAGTTATTGTTGGTGTAGTAGTTTTTGGCATAGTAGTTGTTGGTGTAGTAGTAGTTGTTGTAGGAACAATTGGTTTGAAGTCGTTGGTGCAGTAGTTTTTTGGTGTAGTAGTTGTCGGTGTAGTAGTTGTTGGTCTAGTAGTTAGGTTTGGTGTAGTAGTTGTTAGTGTTGTAGTTGTTGGTGTAGTGGTTGGGTTGGTGTAGTTGTTGTATGGTTAGTAGTAGTAGTAGTTGTTGTTGTTGTAGTAGTTGGGCTTGGTATAGTAGTTGTTGATGTAGTAAGTTGGGGTTTGTGTAGTAGATGCTGGTACAGAAGTTAGAGTTGGTGTAGTAATTGTTAGTGCTGTAGTTGGGGTTGTGTAGTTGTTGTTTTTGTAGTAGTTTTTGGTATAGTAGTTATTGGTGTAGTAGTAGTTGTTGTAGCAGCAATTGGCTTAGAAGTCGTTGGTGCAGTAGTTGTTGGTGTAGTAGTTGTTGGTGTAGTAGTTGCTGGTGTAGTAGTTGTTGAGATAGTATTTGAAGTTGATGTAGTAGTTTTGGGGGTTGCAGATGGGGTTGTGTAATCGTCGTTGGTGTAATAGTTGTTTGTGTAGTAGTTGTTGGTGTAGTGGTTGTTGGTGTTGTAGTTGTTGGTGTAGTGGTTGGGGTTGGTGTAGTAGATGTAGGTTAGTAGTAGTAGTTGTTGTTGTAGTAGTAGTTGGGCTTGGTAAAGTAGTTGTTGATGCAGTAAGTTGGGGTTTGTGTAGTAGATGCTGGTATAGAAGTTAGAGTTGGTGTAGTAATTGTTGGTGCTGTAGTTGGGGTTGTGTAGTTGTTGTAGTTTTTGGTATAGTAGTTGTTGGTGTAGTAGTAGTTGTTGTAGCAGCAATTGGTTTAGAAGTCGTTGGTGCAGTAGTTGTTGGTGTAGTAGTTGTTGGTGCTGTAGTTGGGGTTGTGTAGTTGTAGTTTTTGGTATAGTAATTGTTGGTGTAGTAGTAGTTGTTGTAGCAGCAATTGGTTTAGAAGTCGTTGGTGCAGTAGTTGTTGGTGTAGTAGTAGTTGTTGTAGCAGCAATTGGTTTAGAAGTCGTTGGTGCAGTAGTTGTTGGTGTAGTAGTTGTTGGTGTAGTAGTTGCTGGTGTAGTAGTTGTTGGCATAGTAGTTGAAGTTGATGTAGTAGTTTTGGGGGTTGCAGATGGGGTTGTGTAATCGTCGTTGGTGTAATAGTTGTCTGTGTAGTAGTTGCTGTGTAGTGGTTGTTGGTGCGTGCAGCAGTTGTTAGTATAGGAGTTGTTCGTGTAGTAGTTGTCAGTGAGGTAGTTGTTGGCGTAGTAGCTCTTGCTGTAGTAGTTGTAGGTGTAGTAATTGTTAGTATAGGAGTTGTTGGTGTAGTAGTTGTCAGTGAGGTAGTTGTTGGAGTAGTAGCTCTTGCTGTAGTAGTTGTTGCTGTAGTAATTGTTGGTGTAGTAGTTTTTATTATAGAAGTTGTGGTTGGTAGAGTAGTTGTTGTTGTAGTATTTGTTGTTGGTCTAGTAGTTGTTTGTGTAGTAGTTGGGGTTGGTGTAGTAGTTGTTGGTGTAATGGTTGTTGTCGTAGTGGGTGTTAGTTTAGTTTAGTAGTTTTTAGTTTAGTAGTTGTTGGTAGTGGTTGTTGGTGCGTGCAGCAGTTGTTAGTATAGGAGTTGTTCGTGTAGTAGTTGTCAGTGAGGTAGTTGTTGGCGTAGTAGCTCTTGCTGTAGTAGTTGTTGCTGTAGTAATTGTTGGTGTAGTAGTTGTTAGTGTAGTAATTTTTGATGCAGTGTTTGTTGGCGTAGTAGATGTTGGTGTAATATATGTTGACGTAGTAGTTTTTATTATAGAAGATGCGGTTGGTAGAGTAGTTGTTGTTGTAGTAGTTGTTGTTGGTCTAGTAGTTGTTTGTGTAGTAGTTGGGGTTGATGTAGTAGTTGTTGGTGTAATGTTTGTTGTCGTAGTGGGTGTTAGTTTAGTTTAGTAGTTTTTAGTTTAGTAGTTTTTGGTATAATTATTATTTATTGATGTTTAAGATCACATAATTATGCACAATGACCAATCGTGTCCATTTTTGGATTATTAGTTGATGATGTAGTTGTTTGGATTGGTGTAGTAGTTGTTGATGTAGTAGTTGTTGGTGTAGTAGTTGTGGGTGTATTATCTGTTGGTGTAGTAGTTGTTAGTGTAGTAATTAGGAGGGTTGGTGCAGTAGTTGTTTGCCTTGTAGTTGTTGGGCTTGTAGTTGTTCGTCTAGTAGTTGTTTGTGTAGTAGTTATCGTAGTAGATTTTGGTATAGTAGTTGTTGATGTAGTAGTGGTTGGTGTAGTCATAGGAGTCGGTGTGGTAGTTATTGGTGCAGTAGTTGTTGGCGTGGTAGTTGGCGCTGGTGTAATAGTTGTTGGTGTATTAATCGTTGGTGTAGAGGTTGTGGGTGTAGTAACGGTTGTTGTAATAGTTGTTGGTGTAGTTGATGGTGTAGTAGTGGTTGGTGTAGCAGTTGTTCGTGTAGTAATTGGGGTTGGTATAGTAGTTCTTGGTGTAGCAGTTGTTGGTGCACTAGTTGTTGGTGTAGCAGTTTTTGGTACAGTATTTGTTGGTGCAGTAGTTGTGTGTGTAGAAGTTGTTGGTGTAGTCGGTGGGGTTCGTGTATTAGTTGTTTATGTAGTAGTAGTTATTGTTGGTGTACTTGTTATTGTTGATGTAGTAGTTTCGGGTGTAGTAACTGTTAGTGCAGTAGTTGTTGGTGTACTTGTTGTTGTAGTTGTTGTCTGTGTAGTAGTTGTTGGTATAGCTGTTAGGTTGATGTCATAGTTCTTGGTGTTGTAGTTCGTGGTGTAGTAGTTGTTGAGGTAGTAGTTGTTGTTGTAGTAGTTGTTGGTATTAGTGTTGTTTGTGTAGTAGTTGTTCTTGTGTAGTAGTTGTTCGTGTAGTAGTTGGGATTGGTGTAGTAGTTTGGGTTGGTGTAGTAGTTGAGGTGGATATAGTAGTTGTTGTGTAGTAGTTGTTCTGGTGTAGTAGTTGTTCGTGTAGTAGTTGGGATTGGTGTAGTAGTTTAGGTTGGTGTAGTAGTTGAGGTGGATATAGTAGTTGTTGTGTAGTAGTTGTTCTGGTGTAGTAGTTGTTCGTGTAGTAGTTGGGATTGGTGTAGTAGTTTGGGTTGGTGTAGTAGTTGAGGTGGATATAGTAGTTGTTGTGTAGTAGTTGTTCTGGTGTAGTAGTTGTTCGTGTAGTAGTTGGGATTGGTGTAGTAGTTTGGGTTGGTGTAGTAGTTGAGGTGGGTTTTGTAGTTGTTGTGTAGTAGTTGTCAGTGTAGTAGTTGTTGGTGTAATAGTTGTTGGTCTAGTAGCTGTTGGTGTAATAGTGAGGGTTAGTGTGGTAGTTGTTGGTGTATTAGTTGCAATGATTGATAGTGTAGTTTTTACAGTTGTTGTCGAGGTTGATCTTTTTGCTATTGGTGTTTTATTTGTTAGTACTGTCAGAGTTGTTGTCGCCGTTGTATCTATAGTAGTTTTAGTGGTTGATAGAGCATGAGTTATGTGTTTGTCGTGGGCGTTTAGGAGGCTGATGTAGTAGTCATGGAATTGCTGTGTAAGTATCTGTTGTAACTGTTGGGTAGAAGTAATAGTTGTTTGTGTTGTTATCATGTTGGTTGTGTAGTAATGGTTTATATAGTAGCTGTTTGTGATATCGAGGTTGGTATGGTTGATATAATAACTGTTGGTGTAGTCGTGCATGGAGTAGCAGCTGTGGTTTTGCGTGGTTTTGTTGTATACTCGCAGTTGTTGTACTTGTAGTTTGTGGTGCAGTAAATGTTGGGGTAGTGGTTGTTGTTTATAGTGATGTATTGGCAGCGATTAGTGTAGTTTTGCTTGGTGTGGTCGTGGTGGGTGTAGTAGCTGTTCGCGTAGTCGTAGTAAGTGGTTGCTCCTATAGGTTACATTTTCTCGACAATGCTGTTGTCTTTTGGTTGATGGTGTTCTTGTCGGAACCCATTCAATATTCGATTTGTTTTTCCAAACTGTACACTGATTCGATTCGATTCGAAAATATCACAATTATTTGAAACAATAGAATCCCGAAGAGTTTTGTATTTCATATATTTCTTTATTATCGACTCGCAAAAGATGACAATTCACCCTGCAGTTTTCTGAGGAACAGCATTGACTGACCTACAGATAGCACAAATTCAGTCGGAAAAATTCTTAAACATGTGATTTGATACGAGAGCGGATATATCGAGTTATGTCTACGTTTTACGGTACATCGCCCCGCGTGTGGATCGCATTACTACGCCAGAAACGTCTTCAACAACCACAAATATGACTACTATACCAATTACTCCCAACTGCTATAGCGACAACTGCGACTCCAAACACTACAACACCAACTTCCCTCACAAACGACGACAGAAAAAAAAACACAAATGCTACATCATCGACGGCATCAGCGCCAATGGCAAAACAGGCCCAGCAGTCATTATACAGCAATCAAACTACAACTGCTAAAAACGCAGCACCACAAACCACTAAACAGAAAAAAACACTCCAACATTGCTACAAAATACTGCACTAACAACTTCTTCATCAACCACGAACATAACTACTGAACCAATCACTTCAACTACTACATCAAATGCACTACAACCACTGCGACTGCTAAACCAACAACCACAGCTACACAATCAACTTCTATAACAACAACGCGATCAACCATATCAACTATTAACACAGCATACCAATCACTACAAATGCAAAATCAACAACGAGAACTATGACACTGACCACTAACACAACAACCACTACAACTAGCAACACTCCTGTAAATACGACACCAACCACTACAATACCATCCACGCAATCACAACTAGAGCAAGAAAAAACTTCAACAATAACCATCACAATAACCACGACTGCGTTCCCAATAACAATATCACTATCTACTGCGACACCACGCGCCACAACACCAATAGTCTCAACCTGAATTAAATCACCAGTAAAAAAAGCATGACACCAGCCGCCACAGACACACCTACAGCTATCAATACTTCAGCTATCATACAGCCACGACTGCCCTAACAACCACAACTACCGTACCAACTGCATTCGTGTCTGATTCAAGAACGTCACAATAAACATTCAATCCTTTTACAACAATTGCTCTCATGTTTTTTACGCGATCAAATAACTCATCCACTCAGTGTAAGTGCGATTTGCACCCAGAGTTTGCAAATAATCTTAGTTAGTGATAAGACAGATCTCAATGAGAGTGGAGTACGGTGAAATGGAATCAACAACACAAGAAGGCGCGTTAATTCCTTCCCCGTACTCAAAATGTATTGGGTTCTATATTAAAACAACATCTAAGCTTGAATTACGGGAACGAAGCTGACTTTGTTTGTTTTTTTTTTAAATATCATCTTCGGTGTCTTTTACTTCCTTTCTTGTCGCTGAGTTTGTTTGAAAGCGTTCCATTCGCGCCATAACGTCAGTCGGATGCGTAACCAGAAAGCAGATGAGTCCTTGCATGATGTTCTAAGGGGCTAAATAGTACGATGGCTGTATTGTACCGAGTAAATTGAATACCCGATTGCTCAGGCCCAGGATATCACTAGAACCTTCAGCTGCCGTGATATCCCGGGCCAAAGCAATCTCGTGTGATCAGTCTTAACCCATTCAAACGTATGCGCGGTTCTGAATATTTATATCACGCCTCCCCTGTAACAATCAGTCTACAGGAAAATTGAACTAAAGGCACTTTCTAAGTTGATAATTGCTGTTTTTTCTTCGTTGCGAAGAAGACATCACCGTTAATGGGCCGGATACCATCTTTGATTTACTTTTCAATTTTTACGGCATTCAACTGGGCGAAACGAATTGACAGCGATCAGGGTCAGGGTCATGGTAACGATGATCGAACCTCAAATATTGACTAAACTGCGGGAAATAACATAACAAATAGTTTTTAAATAGCTGATAAGAGTAGCACACTCCATTATTGTATGACCAGTTGTGGGAAGTATTTGTCACGCAGTCAGTATGTTATTTTTATTTTGAAATTTATTTACTCGAATCTGATTGTTTATATATCGAGGGTAAACAAATCTAAATGTGGAACTTGGTATTTCCAATCGATCTTGACTCCAATGGATTCGATCAATGGTGACTAGATTTATTTAGACGGGTTCCTTCTCTGTTTACGTTGGAAACAAAATCGAACGTGTTTTGTATCACCACATGTGCGATACAACTTTATTTTTATTGTACAGATAGAACAGTGGAAATCCTGTGTTTTACATTAATAGGTGTGTGATAAAATCATTTTGTACAATCCGTTTAACATTGTAAGAAACAATTTGAATTACAGGTATTTCAGCGACGAACTGATGGATCTGAGGATTTTTACAGAGGGTGGAGTGATTATGAACAAGGATTCGGAGATATTTATAATGAATTTTGGATAGGTGAGAAATATGTTTCTTAAACCTCACAGAGGTGGCTCACAATTTGATTACAGTACAATAATTTACTATTTAATTATTTCGTCGCATATGATTGTTTTGGTGAAGACAGATATGTGCGTTTGCTAAAAGTGCGTGTCTTTATATGTATGAGGCTATGGGGGAGGATTTGTGTGTACCACTTGTATAGCTGGGTAGATAAAAACGTAGGATTTTGTATATTGTTTTCCAGTTTGAGAGAACTGACTGTCCACCACATAAGACCAGTGTCATTCAAACTTGATGGAAGCTAACTTTTTATATTCAGAAAAAAGGTCACTTAGTTTGAATCTACAAATGTTGGCCCCTTGGCCTTGATCAAGTGGGAGAACGTATTAACGTCTACTACTATGTAAATCGATTTTTCTTCTATATCTCCAAAGCTGTAGACATTGGTTTGACCCGGTGGCAATACTATAAAATGTTTACAATTGTAGTTTCCAGAATTGGATTTTCTACTTATTAATATAATTTAATCATTTGCTCCGCCTCTGCGTTTGATTGGTTGAAAGCATACAGCGTGAAAGTCGTCAAAATCGTATAAACCAAATCATGTCATAATTTGGAATGTCGCTACACGTTCGCGCATCCGATCCAACTTTGAAGACTCTGGAAGCACCGCCCACTCAATCCCATTGTCACCATGAGGGCGTGACGGCTGACTGATAGATGGATAACAAGCTTGTAAACAAGATCAATGATCGATTTTTCATCGCCTCCAGTCAGCAAAAATATAATGATAATTTCTCGGGAACAATTGAATTTAATAAAATATACCGAAGTGGGAGACGAATAAAATATTCATACATCCAAACATGACTTTGGGGGAACTTAAAACAAATGTGTTTAATGACATTGTTACGTGACTTGCTAAACATCTGTCGTCTGCGATCGAAAATCAAAACAACAAACAATTTGACAATGATTGACGTGACCTGTTTGTGGCACACTTTCCTGAGTTTGACTGTTGTCTTTTGCGAAAATTAAATTTTTTTGTTCACGTACACATAGTTTTTTTTATATTTTAATATTACAGCCGAATTAATTTATAAGAAATAACTGTTGTTTTCCTTCGGTTTATGCGATATAAACCGAAAAGTTTCAGCACAAGCTTAATCATAACTCACGTAGCGAGTTATGATTAAGCTTGTGCTGAAAATTTTCGGTTTATAGCGCATAAACCTAAGGAAAACAACAGTTATTTCTTAAATAACTGACTAAAATGAATGATGAGCATTTTAAAAGATATGGCAATTTGCCAACTGGCAAATTGCCAGATCTTTGAAAATGCTAGCGGTTCATTTTAATCCATATAAGTCAAAACTTGAAAATACAATTCTCAAAAATACAATATTAAAAGTTTTATAGTATTGTTCCCAGTTTGTGAGCAGAACTTTTACATTAGTGTGATTGTTGTATAATGGTTGTACCTTAACGATAAAATACGATTCATTGAAGTGGGAACATAAAGTTTAGGAAGTTGAGGAATTATTTAGTCTAATTAAGAAAACTGGAGTCTATCTCAAAATATCTCTCACAAACAATTTTAATAAAATGTCTTATCTAAAGAAGAGGATACGTTATAAGTTATCTCCGCCAACATGTATGGTATATGGAGATTTAATACCTGGATGTCGGTTTTTAAACACCGAGCCGCTGGCGAGGTGTTTAAACGAGCCATCCAGGTATTAAATCTCCATATACCATACCTGTTGACGGAGATAACGTTTTTGTCCCGTTTGGAATACAACAGATACATAGTGGATACAAATTTATGGACGCGTTTCTCACGCTCCGTAATCAGTTGGCCCAAATTCATGAATTTGTTTTTAGAAACACAGAAGCCAACAGACAGAGTTACATCCCTACGGTCGTTAAGGAAACGAGTAAACATTATTTTGTTGACATATCCTCCTCGAGTTCCAATGTGTTCTATGTGCCTACTGGCACATATAACAGACTGGAAGTGAGGGAACAATATTTTCTCTTATTTTTTTTTTGTTGTCAAGTTGTTTCATTTAATTACTCGACTATTCGATTTATAACGGCAAAATATACTATTCAAACTTTGCTAAGCACCAAATATTTGACACATTATTGTGAAATTTGTTTGCAACATATTTGCGATATTTTGGGTGGATATGATTGAGGAATGTATTGAGATGGCCCCCAGTGATTACATTAGCTCTCTTGACAGACAGACTTTTCGCGACAGTCATGGAAAGCATGCACCCCTTGAGTTTCGTGATGGTTTCGTGTACTGTCAACACGTACATGACATGAGTACGGCATACAATCTTCATTTCAACACAAACCGTTGTAATTTAATGATTGAATATAGCAAATGCAAATGTAAGAAGACATTTGTCTGAAGCAGAAATGAGGCGGGCTGTAGGGATGGTAGAACAAGGGGTTACACATCGTCAAGTTGGTGAAGCCCTTGGTGTGCGGCATACGGTGATCACCAGAGCCTGGGCAAGATTTCGACAGTATGGCACACCAGTAAGACGGCATGGTGGTGACAGAGACAGGGCAACATCTGCAGCTGAAGACTGGTTTTTGATCATTCAGGCCCATAGGAACCGATTTGTCACAGCAGCCCAGCCTCGCAGTAACCTTCAGAATGCATCCGGGGTAAATGTTTCGACGCAGACCATCGGGGCAAGGTTGCACGAAGGTGGTCTCCGATCGAGAAGACCATGTATTTGCATTCCGCTGTCCCAGAACCACCGCCAGGCACGAAATGAATGGGCCGTGGACGACGTTGGATGTACCAGGGAAGATTGGCGAGCTGACCTTTTTACAGATGAGTCAAGGTACTGCCTAGACCACACAGCTAGGCGTTCTATGGTATGGAGACGACAGGAGAGCGATTCCAGGCAGCCAACATTGTTGAGCATGACCGCTATGGTGGAGGGTCAATCATGATCTGAGGCGGCTTCAGCAGGGATGGACGTACATAGCTCTGTGTCCTTGAATGTGGTACATTGACTGCACAGTGGTATATTGGTGAGATCCTGGATGTCCACGTCAGATTGTCTGCATGTGCAGTGGGTGATAGATTCATTCTGATAAACAATAATACCCGTCCTCATGTTGCCCATGCTGTCGGAGAATACCGACAGAGGGAGGGGATTGGGGTATGGACTGGCCAGCTAGATCCCCTGACCTCAATCCAATCGAACATGTCTGGAATGAGTTGAAGCCTGCAATTTCAGTCCGTCCAGTCCAGCCACGAAGTGTACAGGAGCTTGGTGCCATGCTGGTCCAAGAATGGAACAGCATCCCACAAAGGACTACCAGGAACCTGTTCCGGAGCATGCGAAGGCAACTCGTTGTCAAGCTGTAATTAACAGTAATGAGTCGCATACTCAATATTGAACCCATACCAGCTCGTTCTTTCAACTTTTTGGCAAATTGAAAAATTTCCTCTTTTAGCAATAATAACCATTTTCCATGGTTATCGTATTGAAAAGCTAAAAAATAATGTCAAACGCAAATAAAATCTTGATTTCGGTACTTAAATCATTAAAGATATAATTAAATAAAAAATATATATACTTTTCATCACAATATTTCAACTAAAACGTAAAACAGGTAGTTGGATATACTTGGTGCTTAGCAAACTTTGAATAGTATATGATCGAATTGTCGGAAATCTGATAATATTTATGACTATTTTCAGGTTTTTTGGTTCGATTTTTATACCGAGGCGAGTGAATGCGAAAATCTTTCATTTGAACCATATTTTCCCGATGTTTTGCGTACCCATATACCCTGGATGTTGCACGCTCTCATATAGCTTGGCTGTAGGGAGCATCCTTTGTCATGGCTATTTGTCCAAGGCATTCTGACTAATCAAAAGACAGAATTTATCGGGATATAGAGACAATCTACTTTAATAAAATGTCCAATCTAATGAAGAATAATAATTGTGTATTAATGGTAAATACTTCAACTGAACTGAACGGGTGTCCGATAGTTCGTTAGTTCGAGCATTGGTCGAAAAGTCGTGGGTTCGACCAACACCCGTGTATTCTATGTTGTGACGTTAGCAAAATGCGTAATCCCAATTGCCCAAATTGGAGCACATTGGTGTTTTGTGTTGATGCCTATTGCACGCCGCTGTTACACAACTTCACCCAATGCTAACGCTGCCCGTGTGGGGTCAGTATGGACACATAGACATTTAGTGCTAGGCGGCATGGACTGTACTACTGAGCTGTGTACTGAAAACTTACAAATCCTTAAGCTTACATAAATTTTGTGCATAGCTCATAAATTGGTTAATAGTAGATTCAAATACGGTATGCAATGGAATCCAACAATTATCTCCCCATTGACCTTCATCATACTGATAATACTCGGTGAAAACTAAACCGCAGACTACATTGACATTAATCTGTGTAAGTTGTACACGAATTTTAATGCACTTGACCCAAGCAGTCCCAACACCAGAAACAGTAGCTGCAGTTGACAATTACTGCAAACATAGAAATTTGTCATTTTTCGTACTTTAAAAGTGTTCTGAGTATGAACCAATAAACTAGCCGGTCTACCGCCCCTTTCTGTATGCGTGCAGCAGCCCAGGTACCAGAATGCTAGCACAAATATGCAGCGCTAGTTAACAGGTGTCGGGTGTTATGTTGTCGTGTTTCAATCCCTTCTATGCTTGTTCGAGGAAATTTATGTATCAGGTCGGCTTTGGTCAAAATGTAAACTGATAAGATATGTGCATGATAGAGATAGATAACCGAATTCAGTTATCAGCATCATATTGTATCTCACATTAATGTTATATCACTGAGTTCAAACTGAAAACACAGATCGCTATGTCATTATAAGTTATTGTGATGAATTGACGGTAACATGGCTTGAAGATTGAGGCACATATCGACACATAAAGCATGTGCCCATATGATGAATTTGAATGTACCAATTGTTGCGTGTACCGACATGCAAGCACATCTGAGGAAGTTAAAATTGGTACAGACAAGGACGTATAGAAGTCATAACATAGAAGAGGTTAAAAAATTGACCGAAGAGAACAGAAAAATGAGGATTTTGGAAGAATCTGAGCCGCTAAAGATACCCTCAACGAATCGAACACATTCCCGTACTGTTGAAAGCCTGCTAGGCCCATTGTAACCAAGTATCATCAAAGACGGTGGCCTTATCGGATCCATTTCGCACGGTTTAGGGGATTTTCCGTAGTTGTCGGATTTATTTGGGCATTTTAGATATACTTTCATCGAATGAATCAAAACACCAGAAGAGACTTGCGTGCCGTTAGAAGCCTTATAGTCTCATAGTGACCAAGTGGCATCTATATACTCCAGTTTATTCGAATGCACCATGACAAACGACTCCGTCTTATCAGAAGCCTTCCAGTAACATGGCATCCTCATCACGGCCTCTAGTAAACAAAATGGATGACGCAAAGATCTGCCAACACGACAGCATGTGCTCTGATATAATGTATCACCATTACGACACACCATGGCCGCTGAAGTGGGCTACTGTGACTACATATCATGACGTTACTGGGACACGTGACTAATAACGTCACGTCAGTGGTCAAGTGCAGGGTCCATCCAAATGAGGGCCGATCGATCCATTTTCTACTCCCCCAGGTTCCGACATCCCTTCTAACTAACAGATAAACAGTCAAAAATGCTGACAGCACAAGGAGTCCTTCCAACAAGCAAACTTTTCCCATAACAACATGAATCCTTCATGATGTTGTTTTTTGTTCGGGGTATGTTTATTATCCTAATACACTTGGAAGGTTACCTCGATACGATTAGTCGATTATAATCGATAGATCGGCCGATTAATCGATTAGGGCAATCAATAATCATGAAAGCCCTATTACGCATGTTCACGGCGCCATTGTTAGAGTATATTAAATCAAAAAACCCAAACCAATATAAAATATATAACTTCTGCCCATGTGTTACAATCTAATATATAAATGCGAATGTCTGTATCTATATCTCTGTCTCTCTATATCTCTTTATCTGTCTATCTATCTTTGTTCCGGGTGAACTCCTCCGTTTCTCGACCGATCGATCTCAAATTTTGTACACGGGGGTAATTCGTCCCTTTGAGTAACATGGGGTGGGTGCCGTGCCCGTGCGGGATGACCTTGACCTTGAAATTGATGACCTTTAATTTCAAAAACGGCTGGGCCGATCGGGCTAAAATTTCATATATGCGGCTATATTGACCCATCGATCATTTTGACTTTATCGGGCTGCCCGTGCGGGGTGACCTTGACCTAGAAATTGGTGATCTTGACCTTTTATTTCGAAAACGGCTGGGCCGATCGGGCTAAAATTTCATATGTGCGGGTATATTGACCCGTCGATCATTTTGACTTTATCGGGGCGCCCGTGCGGGGTGACCTTGACCTTGAAATTGGAAACCTTGACCTTCTATTTCGAAAATGGCTGATATAACCATCTTCTCCCGTGCAACGCCGGATAACACCCGCTAGTGTTATATAATACAAAGTTGTTAATTCCATAGGAATTTCAGAATCAGTTGCTCTGTTTAACCCTTTACCTAACGAATCGCCCGCATCCGCCCGCCAAATATGCAAATTCAGCAGTTGAAAAAATATTATTTTTCAAAACATTTCAACAAAACCATATCATGTGACCCCCTCGTTGGAACGACCTCGTTGAGTTCGTTCCAACGAGGGGTCACATGATATGGTTTTGCTGAGATTTTTTGAAAAATTTGAAAAAATTATATTTAAAATAATAAATTTTGATATCGTCTGCGTTGGGTAAAGGGTTAAAGTTTATGTTGAAACATGATTACTACTTGACAGTTGTTAATAAACTAAAGGCTTAACCGTAAAATGACAGGCCACAGGTCATGGTGAGGCAAAACAACACTTTATATGTTAGATATTAGCCGACCCACGAGGTTAGTAGAAACATTTCAAAACCGGAAACTATTGTATAATGGGTCATTCTCTGTCATCTGTTTTCGATGAAGCCAACCAGAGATTCATCAACATACCTTTCTGAAAGAAATGGACAAATAAATGTCCATTTGTCCCATTTTCTGAATGCGAACAAATACCCTTTTTTCAAGCCTGAGAAAATAGATAGATAATTCGTGTTTTTAAACACTCGTCTCTTTTTCTCATTTCTCTAGGTAATGACTTCCTGGCAAACCTGACGTCCCAAAGAGATTACACATTACGCATAGACCTGGGAAGCTTTGAAAATGAGACCCGCTACGCTCATTATGCATCGTTTGCTGTTGGTTCTGCTTCAACAAATTATCGTCTACACATTGGCGGGTATGATGGAACAGCAGGTACAATGTTTTTAATTGTTCGAGGCAAACAATCACTCCCCTAATTATAGAACTAAAACCATAGGTAATACTTTCACGTATACCCTACACGACTGCCGCAAATATCCATGGGACAAACAATCCCCCCTCTTGGTATAGAACCAATACCATTCGTTCAGACTTCAACGTGTACCCTACTACCCTGCATGTGCTGCAGTGCGGAGTTACGATGTTTTGGAGCTGGCAGCTGGTCATCGTCGCTCGGTGGTTCTCTCCGGGTACTCCGGCTTTCTCCACCCGTAAAACTGTCACAGACACGATATGGCATTGGCTGTTAAAGTATTGTTAAACCTTAATAAATAAATAAATACGTGTACCCTACTAGACTGCCGCTCCTACCAAATATCCATGGAACAAACAATCACTCCCCTAAGTATAGAACCAATACCATTCGCACATACTTCCACGCGTGCCCTACTAGATGCCGCAAATATCCATGGAACAAACGAATCACTCCTCTAGATATAGAACCAATACCATTCGCACAGACTCCCACGTGTGCCCTACTAGATTGCCGCTGCAATCAAATATCCATGGTACAAACAATCACTCCCCTAGGTATAGAACTAATACCATTCGCACATACTTCCACCTGTACCCCACACGATTGCCGCTGTAATCAAATATCCGTGGAACAAACAATCACTGCCCCAGGTATGGAACCAATACCATTCGTACATACTTCCACCTGTACCCTACTAGATTGCCGCTGCAATCAAATATCCATGGCACTGAATTTAAAACCAGAGCTGTCACGAATATTCGATTCGTCGACTATCGATCGTTCATGTCTTAATCGCTTAAAGTTGTCCTCAGTAGAATAATCGATAAATTTGTATTCCCTTTAAATCCTTATAAAATGAAGGTACCTCCTCACCAAGACATCGAGAACATGTTTTGGTAGATATACAGCAAACTTCCGTATCAATCCGAAACAACGGCATTTCGTCCCTTGAGTTCCAATGTGTTCTATGTGTCAGTGGGCACATAGAACATATTGGAACTCAGGGGACGATTTGTTAAAACATAGTGGCAAACGTATATATTTCTACATTTCTACAATTAAGCGAAAAGGTATGTACACCCCTACACTGCTGATTCCCTAAAGGATTGCTCTTTCCTTCTCTGTCTCTGTCCATCGTCCGTCATCCGTCGTCCATCCGGCGTAAACTTGACATTATCGAGTTCTCATAAACTTATAGGTCGAATCAAAGCAAACTTGATATGCATGTTTCTTATCATATGACGATTTAAGTTTGTTCAAACAAGGTTGCCGCGCCCACATAGGACACAACAACGGGCATAATTCTTTTATCCCCCACCAATTATGTTTAAAAAATAGCCTTCCTGTCCGGAACTACCAATCAGAATCTTTTGATACTTGGTGTACAACGTACTTAGAGGGGTCAGATTCAGGTTTGTTCGAAACACGTTCTCCGGTTCATATCTGGGCTCCTTTGAGAACCCGATTTTTAACTTGGTGCAATATGAATTTATGAATTTATTTTAAAAATCTTCTTCAGATTTGCCCGTCATATTTGGGCTCACTGTGTGATCCCGAATTTTAACTTTGTGCAACATGTGGAGTATTTTTTTAAAAATCATCTTCTTCAGACCCATAATCCAGGGTCTTTTGATATTTAGTATGCAGCATCCTAGTGGTGTGATATTCATGTTGTTCAAACCAAGTCCCTGGGGCATATTTGGGCTCCCTATGGGAACCCGTATTTCAACTTAGTTCAATATGAAGAAAGTCATTTAAAAAGTCCCCGGTGCATAGAGTCCTCAGATCTGTCTGATCTGTTTGTTTACTAGAAGTAATAAAAGGAAATGTTGCTTTATTTCCACGGATATCAAAGATGTTTTCCCAGCAATTACGTGCTTCGTTCGTCTAATAATTTCAAGGGATATAACTTTACCGAACGTTGATTTTGATGAGGAAAAACAGGGGATGACTATGTTTCTTCAGTGGATATCACATTTATTTCTAAAGTGACCACCAGAGAGGTATATATTTTCGTTCGTTCCACGTCTAGAAAAGAGAAAAAAATGGAGCCGTCACTGAAAGTCAGATCATGAAGTTTGTTTCTTTACGATTAGTACATTTGTTTCTTTTTTTTAAACAATATTTTATTTCTTGAAACAAAATGGGTTTGGCAAATAGCCTCACCCTACATCAATAAACGATACATAAATATAAAGGTGCAGGAGCAAATGGAGATAAGGACATGTATCCTTAAAAAGTATGAATTATCTAATATAATCCGGACACGGGCGATTAAATGTTGTGCAGTATACATTTCTCTATCTCATTTCGTAGAACAATAGCAAGCTTGACGTTGTGTTCATTTTTGTGAGCACGGCTAGTGAACACCTCACGCAGACCCACGGGGTTAGACAGCACATGCATATACATACGCATATATGCATATATAAACATATACACGCATATACATACATACGCTCGCATATATGTACATATAAACACATACATTTGCATACATATACAGCCTATGCCTCGTCAAAACGCTTCGTGTCTGTGAGGAATGTATGCACACTATTCACAATAATTTCATTTTCTTCTCGACTAAATCAGGCGTTCCAAAAAGGTCTGAAAATGACACGTTTAAATCAGTCAGGCTCTGTACCAGAATATTCCTCTTATCTGCGTAAAGCATACACTGCAAGAAGTAGAGTTCCGGGGTTTCATTAACATCACCACAATTACATCTCGGGTTATCTATGAGGAACCTTTCGAATTTATGTGCCTTTAAATTACTGCACCCCAATCGGAGCCTACAGCATAGAATTTGGTTTGTTATGTTGTCAACTCCATAATACCATGGGACGCAAATGTCCCCACTTGTCAGGCCTTTTTTTTTGAAAGAATATATCGTCAAACAGTTGCGTGTCGAGAGGACAAGGGCGTTCCGCAATAGTACCGCGGGTAGCACGAAAGAGAGGTAATAGCTCACTGTGCGACACAGTATCTCACAAAGGGAGTCAGTTGATCTCAATGGGTTGACGTAACCTTTGCGACTTGGTTTGGGACCAATAGAGGTAACTCCATTTTTCATTTTGTAAAACAATGAAAGTTTGTGACGTCTTCTGTGCTCACTCAATGTTATAAAACCCATCTCCTCGTACAAAAGTCGGTAACTAGTCTCTCTTGTTGTCCCAGAAATAATGCGTAATACATCTAGTTGTAGGTTTTCAAGCTGATCTAGTTTTCTGGCCGAGCAATTATCCCAAATAACATCCGCATGGTCAACAAGTGGTAAAATGTAAGACTTATATCGTGCCACTAACGCTGTTCAAGGTACATGTATGCGATACTTGAAATTGCGTTGGCAATGTATCAATGGGATTATTTTAAGTACTATGCTGTCTACGTGGGCATCCCGCGTAACCGAACTATGGAAATAAAGTCCCAGGTGTTTATGGGTGTAAACTTGCCGTGTTTTTGACCACAAACATATCTGATTCATGTCCTGATCCAATATATCAGATGTCAATGTAGGATTCTCAATAATAAGGTAGAGTGATGTATCATCTGCATACAGACGGATATTTGAAGTAATATCACTTACAGTATCATTATTATATATATTAGAAAGTACTACTCCTAAAACAGATCCATGTGGTACTCCACCAGAGATATATTTAGTGCCGAACTTATTCCCATTAACTACTACTTGCTAGACCCTATTCTTAAGGTAATTTTCAAACCACGGCAATAAGTTACCTCTTATACCAACACCATATAATTTATGAACAAACCTTTGTGCCAGACCCTGTCAAATGCCTTACTTATACCACAGAAAAAACAAACTAACATCCTTACCGTGATACAAGGCTCTGCATATAACATTGTCAAAATGAAGTGACTGATATATTGTCGATTTACCAGTAAACCCTGATTGTAAGTCTGTCAAAAGATTATAACTTTTCAGGTAAGTAAACATGTGGTTATAAACAGCTTTTTCCAAAACCTTGCGAATTCTACTTGTCAATGAGACAGGTCTCTGATTTCTTTTATTATTTATAGTTTCCTTTTTTGAATCGGCTGTCTTCATGCATCATGGAAGTACTTCATTTTCAAAGATAGGTTAAAAATACAAGTTAATGGGTAGGCTAGTTGTGAAGAACAGTTTTTCAGTTCGATATTATTTATTAAGTCTGGACCACTAGTCTTATCGCCTTATCCGTGTCTAAATTACATAATATGGTTTTGGCCATCTCAAAGGTAATTCACGTCGTAATCGCTAAGTTCCGCATTTATTATACTAACGTTTTGACGATTAGTATAATTAACATGTCAAGGAGGTACATGACAACATAATAAGGTGGTCGTTTGGGGTCGTGAATATCAGATGGCTAAAGGGTTGCTTAAATGGAAGCATCAATGGTGATCTTCACATTTCAGAGTACCACCTTGCAGAGTGGCACATGATAACCCTACACAGCATACTCAGTACTGTATAATGATAATCTGACTTAACTCTCTGTACTCGTCTTGAAACGATGCACCCAGTTCGTCAAGATAACTAGACTCTATCCAGTGAAAAACGCGAACTGTCCGTGACAGAGTTTGAAAGAAAATTTAAAAATTGAAGGCCGAAATAAATAAAAAATAACTGGCCCTAATTACAGAAATAATTTTCGTCACACAGAAGCAAACAAAATTAGACCCATGTTGGTGACAAGAACATCGCTCTCCTGGTTGGATATCTGCCAGTAGCATATAAAGAGTTAAATCGGTGACAATACATCTTCTAGTTTTCGCTTCCAGCGAGAGAACTGAGTGGGATGATTCGCATGAATGTGCAAATCGCCAACTCTTAACCCGCGCAGTATTTTCAAGATATATATCACCAAATCTAATCATGGCTGATGTGAAGCGGCTATGACTAGATTTCATCAAATTAACTCAAGAAATCATTGTAGAAAACCCCACTCAATTTACAATTGGAATTGATTAAATGGACCAATTTAAACTTATTTTAGTTAAAAAAGGTATTCTGTCCCGTTTAGGAATATCGGCCTGCAGCATGCAAAAGGTAAAAGTGATGTTCCAACAAGATACATTTTGTGACTAAAAACATTCCATTAATTTAGGTAACTAAAACTACACGAACATTTTTTTTTAAACCAAAACATTTTTTTCAGAACATTTCGGATGGAAGCTCACCGTTTCGGATGGAAGCTCATTTCTGATGGAAGCTCTTTCCGTTCTCTGACCATAATTCGAATCCTAAACCTCATCCGTTTCTTAACTTGAAATTATTAAATGTTCTACAGCACTCAAAAAGTCAAACAATGGATTTTTCAGTCTCATAATTTCATGTTACACACAAAAGACCGTACTAACGCAATGTGACTAGTTTCAAAAGTCGAATCAGTTATGGAAGAGCATCGCGAGGCTAAAGTTATTTATTTATTTATTTATATATTAATTTATTTATTGGGCTGACAATTTCGTTAGCCAGAATCACCTCGTGTCGGAGGCTAAAGAAATAAGCTCAAAATGTAATCCTTGGGAGCACGAAAGTTCGGAAATTTTCGAGAGAGGGTTGAGAAATTATTCTCTCTAATAATAATAACACATTTTATCGCAAACCAAATTTGCGAGGATAACCCGATGGGGAACCTGTGTTACTATTTTTAACTATCGCTAGCGATTCAAATTGTACTTGGGGTGGACGATTTGTAAAAAATACCAGTGAAATGTCGCTTCTATTTAAAAATAGTCCGCCAAGGATTTCCGTTCGGTACATGTGCGGGGAACGGAGTTTTATTTTCCGGATGGTTTGGTATTGTAGTAGATGGGGATTTCATAGAACAGGCGTATCATAAACAGAGATTCTCCAACGAATCGCCAGTTTATAATAAATTTTTTAGAATGACTTCAGTACATGTAACTTAGGTTCGGACCGAGTTTTAGCGAGGCCCAGACCTAATTTACTGGACGAGTTTTGCAAATTTCGTGATATGGTGCGGGAAGAGTTGAAGGTTTCTATTTATTGTATGGTTCAAAAACTGAACAAAAGAAACTAAACTATCTTAAAGTACTACCTGCGCTATTTCTGTTATTGCATGACCGTAATTTAACATTTTTAATGAATGGACTCAATAACCGGAAAAAGGATCAAATAATAAAAAATGCTATTTACACATTGGTGACTGTGACAAAATTTTAGTTTGATCCAAATGTGAGTATACACGATTAACGTTTGCTCAAATGGGACCCACCAGGCCACTTGAGGCTCCCCCCCCCCCCCCACCCCCAGGATTGTCAGAAGGTCGGAGCAATTGTTTTTTGCTTGAGAAAAAGATTTAGATGATTTGGGCTAATTTTATGAACAAAATATCAACTTTCACCCCGGTGTGCATTGGGAGATTTTTTTCTTTTTGCTTCAGATTGTGTTTTGAAGGAGTTTGGGTGACTTTACGCAACTAAAAAAAATCACCCAACAGACCCTAGCTAAAAAGATTAAGTATATTAACATGTAGATACTGAATGTTACATTAAATCCTTCTTTAAACAATTTTATCAGGTGAGCGATTAAGGTCTCCCCCCCCCCACCCCCTGGGGCTTCTTGTTTATGTCTGGAGTATCTCTTAATAATTTCTGCTGGATAAGGTTGAGGTACATCCAGGATTCACAGCAGCAACCCTCCAATTGGGCCGATCAATCCCTCTCCAGGATCCCACATCCATGCTAGTAACAGATAAATATGCCGAAATGCGACAAGAAAGGCACAAGGAATTATTTAAACATTTTAAAATGCCATTCTGTATAAGCTGTTACATCGAAGCAGTATCGGAAACCAACCAAAGCCAACACATGACTCCTTCTCGGTCAAGGTGCTGATCTTCTAATGAAGGAACAAACACAGAAACGAACGAAAGGACGAACGAAAATCACCATCAGGAAACTTTTAATTAATGGAGCAACGGTTTGTACCCCGTTCTTCATTAATTAACCCTTTACCTAACATGAAAAACAGACGACACTTGCAAAAATAATTCTTGAATAACTAATTCGTTTTCATTTTTGTCTCAAAAACATAGGCTATGACCCCTCACTGGAACGAGCTCGACGAGCTCGTTCCAACGAGGGGTCACAACCTATGTTTTTGAGACAAAAAATAATGAAAATTAATTGGCGATTTTTGAGAAGAGCGCTGGCCGGTTTTGGCGGTTACGTTAGGTAAAGGGTTAAATTTTTTACTATTACTTCTATAATTAGTGTTTGGAATCCAATATTATTGCGTCTGTGGAAATATTGCCCACCCGTGGAAAGGGACCAGTTCACGATGGCCATACTGTAACCATTTACCAGGACTAGAACTTCTTAAGCAGTCAAGGCTGGGTGGATTTTATACTGTATAGACTGTTTGTACCCAGTCAGATTGCTAGAATATAATATTATAATGCACTGAATAATTACATGATGTGGCCTAAGGCACCACAATATTACTGTTACGCCACTGATTTAACAACAAAGGTTTATCGCGAAGGCTCAGGAGGTTTTTAATTTTCGACGCCTCTCAATCGCCGTCCTCTTTTAAGGACATACTCTGTTGGATGATGTGCACGTGTGTCGCGCAAGAAAAATGGAATATTTACAACATATTTCATTTATTATTGACGAAAAACAAGTACCGTCATTGTAAAGTTCATACAATGTTACTAGTTTTCGTGATAGGGAAACATCGTGGCGTTCGATGAAGTGAAAACTGTTACGTTGTGACTGTGGTCACAGTGTAACAGCTTTCTCCTCATCAAACATCTTCGATAGGTAGGGGAAACGTTATTGCGTTGATTGACTTTGGATGTTGAATCCCTGAAATTCCAGACGTTGTGTGAGATTAGTGGGTAAATAAAGCTTATAACCTCTTGGGTTTCTTTCAACCAAGGCCAGTCTCCAGTACCAATAATCCAAGATCCTATACGCCGTGCCCGTGAGTGTATGTTGGATTTAACGCAGAAACTGCCCCCTAACCTCGTCCTTGAACAAACTGTTATCACCACTGTATCAAATATTGTTTGGCATGTGTGGGATGAAAGGTGTTTTATGGTAGTTTTCAAGACATTGCATTAAATGTATAAGCTGATCCATTTTATTTCAGGCGATTCCCTCGGACGTCATAATGGATTCCAATTCACAACCAAAGATCGAGATAACGACATAAAATCAAATGGAAATTGTGCAATCAATTTCAAGGGAGCTTGGTGGTACGTTTGGTGTCACGGTTCGAATCTGAACGGCCTGTACCTTCGAGGCATTCATATGTCATTTGCTGATGGAGTAAATTGGAAAGCTTGGAAGGGTCTCTACTATTCTCTGAGATCAACGGAGATGAAGTGCCGACCTACCCAGGTTTAAATTTGGCTTAGAAGATATTTATGATTTCAGATTGTAACTTATTCGGAAAGAGCCTCAAAATGCACAAATACATGTTTTTATTTTCTTTGTACAAACACTTGTCCAATATTGCAGCTTAATAGCTGCAAATGCAGTTCATATGTATCCTTGATTGAAAATTGATTGCATATTAAATGACCAAGAACTGGCAATGTATTGATATTGCGGAGTTAATTGATTTTCATTTCTGATGCCCCAACTACGCTGATGTTTTACATTGCATTGATGTCCTGTTGAAAACAAGGTGACGATTTTGTCTCGGTCCTCCCTTATTTGAGAGTACTTGGATTTCAAAGTAATGATGGAACTAAACAGAAGGTAATTCCATTCAATAAAAACACAACCTAACAAATTAATGTGAGTCCTCTACTGTCAACGACATCACGAAATGAATATTCACCTTCTAATGCGGTTGTTAATCCAATGTCCAATACGAATGATAGACGACAAAGTGCAGCCCTCCCACCCCTCGTAAAAAGCGCAACGAAGTACACATTTTCATTTTGTGCCTCACATAATAAAACAACGAAGCTTTTAACCTCTCATTGGAACGTAATCAAAGCTGTAATCAAAGCTTGGCAGTCAGCGAAAAACTTCTTAACTCAAACTGCCTCTAGCACATACCCGGTCAATAAGATCAATATAGAATGTGCACATAGTAGCATGGTATACCAAGTGTTCACCACGAGTGTTGAACATTTGGTTCACCAAACTACTTTGCGTATGTTTTATTTATACCATAACTGGTATATACTAGATTATTAAGGTTTAAGGTCACATACTTATGCACAATGGCTAATCGTGAAAGTGCCAGTTTTACGGGTTTTACGGGTGGAGGAAGCCGGAGTACCCGGAGAGAACCACCGAGCAACGACGAGCAACTGTCAGCTCCTCAACATTCTAACTGTGTCCAAGCTCCGCTCAAGCAGGGTTACAGCGGTTGGAGACATGTGCACCATCGACGTGCAGTTCGCCTTGGTACACGGCGTCATCGTGCCCCCATGTAGGCAACGGGGATAAAGTGCCTTGCCCGTGGACACAACGCGGGTCGTCCCGGAGCTATATCTGTTAAACCCAAAATGAGATTATTTAGTTATTCATTAATTTGTATTTTGCAAGTGTCGTCTCTAGTGGCGTTAGATATAGGGTATACCCATAGTAGCTTGGTGTACCAAATGTTCACCACGAGTGGTGAACATTCGGTACACCAAGCTACTTTGGGTATGTTTTATTTATACCATGATCATCAGATTGTTAAGAGTCGCTATTATTTTTTCTCGATTTTACTGAGCAGCAGACGTACATACGAGCGAATCTGTTTTTGTTTACATGAGAATCGGTGGGCGGTACTTCCGCTGTCAATTTTATCGCCGAAACGAAACGGAAAAGAAACGGAACCTTTTTCTTTTTATTAACATAATAACATGCTATTTCGAGTTATGGATGCTTTATTAACATGAGACAATGCGTGTTTGTTACTTTTTGGCATCTTATAAGGTAAACCCATTTAAAAACGTAATAAATAATTGCCGGTTTCATTTCATTCTTCGCGAAGCGAATTGTGGTAAATTTACTAGAAGAGTTTGCATTCGGGTCGACGTCACTAAAGATCAACTTGGATGTAGTTCTACTGTAAAATTTAACTAATGACATCCCATTGCTAGCGTGTTGATCACGGTTGGTGTGTAAACGCAAAATGTATGTCATAGGTATTTCATATTCAGTAGAATTGGTAATCATGGTATAAGTAACATTTTCTACCGATGAGGTTTGATGACATGAAAGGTTGTGACTGTAGCCACATTGTAACAGCTTCCACCTCATTAAACGTAATGGTGTTTACCTTGGACGAAAACTAGTTTCCCTAGTTACATGGTATTCATTTGTGTCCATAATAACTAACACATGTTGCAAATATTTAATTTGTATGACTGCAAAAATGTGCAGATCATAAACATATTTAAGTTTCACAGACATCAAAGTACAAAAGTATGTTTTTTAACATCAACGTAAAAAAGAATGTTCTTTAGCATCAAAGTAAAAAAGGGTATTCTTTAACATCAAAGTAAAAAAGTATGTTCTTTAATATGAAAGTAAAAAAGAATGTTCTTTAAAGGAAAACTGAAACCCTTCGAGATATTTTTTCTAGCATTGTTTTGATGACAACGTTTGAGACACCTTTCTATATGTAACCGAGGAGCGTTCCAGCAACCCATTTGTATAGGTAAGATATGTTTCCCAGCCAAATATTCATGACAAAAATTATAAAACTTGAATATTGATTTTGTTAAATAGCGCCGTCCAGATACTGTTGTCATTTATTTGAAAGATCAACGGATTAAAGGTTTACAGTTTATAGTTCTTACATAGTTAGACTGTTATTCAAAGTAGGCATTTAGATTAGTCATATTTGTACACATCTGAGACTTGATAAATCATTCGCTGTTCAGCCCCGTCCAAGACATTGTCTGTAATAATGACTGTCTGAAATGCCGTTTTGTTTTTTTTTTATTTGGGTTGGGAGGGTCTTTTGGGTTTTTGTTCTTGTTTTTTGTTTTGGGAGGATCTCGAGGTTGTTTCGCTCACTTTTTTTGCAGCAGAACATGTTCCCTAACATGCCGTTTCTGTTTAAATTCAATAGTTGCATAAAATACCCTGGCAGTTGGTTCTTTGCAAGACTTACCAATACGCAAGTGCAAAAGCAACATGATATAGACCGTTTTCATTTAGCAAGAATATATACAAACTCCAGGCAGTTTTGGCTTAAGTTATTTTTTATGAAACAGGGCACCCGCCCCCATAAAACACGAACCATGCATTTTATGTGTTATTCCCTCTGAGGACTTCTTATTTAAGGAAACTTCTGTAACCTGGGGTCATCGGTGTTAGTGTGGTGGAAAGTAAATGCCTGATTTGAACTAATGGAAGGCCTCAATGATCAGGTTGATCGGAAATCTTATTGGCGAATCGCATTGTACTGTTATATATTTTCTGTAACTAAAGTTATAGAGTAATGGAGGTTACTTAAAAGTAACTCTCGGGGTGGCATCACAGGGCGTTGGGTATTAGTTTGTCAAATGTTTGTTCATTGGGGTTTAACGACGCATTCAATAGTCTGGCGATTGCCATACACCACCAAGACATTGTGTTATGCGTTTTAGCACTTTGATTGTGAACATAGCCCTGTATGGGGTGTAATGAGAACAATATTGTGTGAATTAGAGACGAACCTAATACTGATACAGCAGCAGCCCCTGTGATACCGTATCTGTCAAACAAACGCAACAACGTTTCAAGCATGTCAGCATACATTGACAATATCCGTGCTGCTTTCGGCGCAAATCTGACCTTCAATTCCGTACTAGTGAGCTATTTTATCATTTCAAGTTTTCACAAGTTTCAGTGTGTGTAACTTAGTCAAGGAAAGGGTCCCCAATCGATAAAAACAATAAATAGGTAATGTATTCACCATGAAGAGAATGTGCTAATATTTGTCGATTTTGACCTGACTCATACCTTATACAGTACTATTACCACAAAACCGATCACTTCTAGCGATCAAATCACCATCATGTATCGATCCGATTACAACACACTTACACCATTTTATCTTACAATAAGTATGTAGTGGGTCATTAATTACATGAATACAAAGAGTATCAGTGGTTCCCGATACACAATCTGTATCTTGAAGTTGCATAATACAAGCGCGAACTTGGTTGCGATTTGTTTAAGTTATTATTTTTAGAACATTAGAAGCTTTCAAAACGCATTTGTTTGAGGGCTTTGTGCATTTATAATTACGGCTTTACGTCTCATATTAAATAATGTAACCACATTTTTTTATGCATCTGAGTCACTAGAAGCATTCAAACTGAAACAACACGACGTTGTATTGTTCAAGTGCGCAGTCTTTTCGGCAAAAGTACAAGCCAGTCGTATATGGGTTTTACCTGAAACAAGCATTTTGTTACGAGTCTGAAAATGAAATCTGATATTAAAATATTAGTTAACCCTTTACCCACAGCACGTGCTATCACAACTTAGTAATATAATTGTTTTTTTTGTAAAATATTTTCGAAAAACTGAAACAAAACCAAATCCTGTGACCCACCTTGGGACGAGATCGTAGAGCTCGTTGCAATGAGGATCACATCATATGGTTTTGTTGAAGTTTTTTGGAAAAATTATGTTTTTGCACTTGTACAATTTGTAAATTACTTGGGAGGATGAGGCTGATTTGTTTGGTGAAGTGTTAATCGAGTCATTACAGTCGGGAAATGTAAGATGTCGACATTACGTGTACGCTCCCTATAAAACACTGCCAATCGACTCCCCACTAACTGCTCTATGAGGTGGGGTATCACAGCCTAACCACGTGACTTCAATAAGACGTACTATCAGTTATAATTAGCACGAAGTATTTCCCAGTGTTGTGACAAGGTTATGCAACCGACACAAAATAGGACCTGCATGCATCATTTCTCTGCAAAACAGCCGTTGATAATTAGGAAAAAAAGCGCATCGCTCCCAAACTATACAAATAAAAATAAATTCGTTAAAATTTATTTCGAAATATCGTACAAAATGACTTTTGAGGGCAGTTTCGAGCTCGCATGAATATTTGTGAAGACCTTGTCGTTAGTTTTTGTCGATGTCGGTGTTTCTTTGATCCCGTAATTTTTGGATACTAATTAGCACATTTTTCCAACCAGTCGGGCAAATACTATTTTTAATATCATAGGGAAATTTTAAAAACGTGTTTCGTTTCGAATATATTGAGTAAAAATCAGTGCGATGTCGTCCTTGAATTTTTAAAATCCGACTATTATTAGCGAAGTTACGTCAAAAATGGAAATAATAAAAAAAACAACTCATTTGTAAGGTTGAAGAACCTTTCGAAAAGAGTCATTCAAATACACACTTTTTCTATTCTGCAGTGGTAGACATATTCCGGGCAATGAAAAAGAACTTTACACAATTTGGTTGCGTTTCCGGGTATTCGCACGAAGGACAGCTGACGTCGACTTAAAAGGTTGAGAACAACGTAGTTTCGTTACCCACTAAACGGGCCAAATTGTCAGAGTTATTAGACCACAGACGTCTGGAAACCTGATCTAAATCACCCAACCTCATAACACCTCATTCTTATATGCACACCACCCCCCCCCTCGCAATATATAATACACAGATCTGTGTGTTATTTATTTTGGAAGTGTGTGTGTGGGGGGGGGGGGGGGGGCATATATAAGAGGGAGGTGTGCCATTGAGGGTGATGTGATATTAATCAGGTCTCCAGACGTCTGTGGTTAGACTAAGCAGTGGGACCTGAGGGCGGGATGCACAGCAGCTCCAAATTACGACATCCCCTTTAATCCCATTTAATCCGAGGATGATATACAACATTTCTCAATAGAAAAATAAGCGTTCAACGGGTAATGTTGGATTTCAAAGTGTGCAGAGAACGAGCCGATGCAAAGCATTCTTGTTTTACAAGGCGATGTTCCTACTCAACTTGGCGGGGCAAAAATACAAAAAGAATACCCAAAAGACGGGTGCAGAATGTTAATCTGTCCCCCCCCCCCCAAAAAAAAAAAAAAATGTTCTTGGTAAAAAAAATGCAGTGGAAGACCAGTCGGGAATAGATATCATCTGACTGGTTAGTTGGTTGGGGGGGGGGGGGGAGAATTCAATGGAGGCAGAGAGCCGACTGTTATGGGCCTACCATCTTGCCATCACGGGGTGCAGTTGCATAGGCCAACCCCACAAACATTTAATGCCTGTGTTTCTGTCTCCTAATGTTCAGTGTTGCTGTAAGCCTACTACTTGTGGACCTTGGCCTATTAAAAAAATCCCGGTAAACTTGGGTGGGGTGAGAATCTTATGCAGCATCAAGTAGGATATGCATGTACGATATAGGTATTGCTCCTCGCCGTATGGAACAAAATTTCCTGACAGACTAAAATAATTTCCAGACTGATTTCAGATGTGGGACCATATTTGATAAACAAACCGCGCGTGCACCTCCATATCGGTTCCCGGATATAAGATGGCGCTATGCTGAAATCGTCTATTATGACTGAATAACACATGGGATAAGAAATCTGAGTCAATTCCTCTCCAACACCCGACATTCACACATTTGACTTCAGAGCGTGAACACCTTGCTAGACATGGAATTACCAGACAGACTTGTGAAAGCCATTTCAGCTCTGAGCGTCTCATGCCCTATTTCCTGGACATCCAGGAAAAAGGCTTGAGCGTCCACCTGAATCTGGAGTTCGAAATTGAAAAGAACACAACACCAACCCCTTCGGGGAGAGGTAGTACCTTTGGAGAGAGGATTCCCTCTCCCACTGGTCCTCACCCGAAGGGGCACGGAGGTCCTGATAAGAGCAACAGCAAGAGAAAGAAGAAGAGTCCATCGACCAAGCGCAGGGACACCCGGCGCTTGGAGGCTTTCCGGAATAGGAAGAAAGAGTTGAGTGAGAGGGTGGAGGCTCTGGAGGCAGCCACCAGTTCCCCTCCTAGTCCCACTGGTACACCCAATCAACGGCCGGCTCTTGAGTCGGTACAGTTGGATGAGAAACATCCAGTGGAGACTGAGGAGGAACTGGAAGCTGCTTTTTCACCACCTCCCGCCCCTCACTCCCCTCTTCCTTCACTACCGGAAAGCCCCGGAGCGGATGAAGCAGATGAACAGACACCACATCCTATAGACCTCATTATCCAAAAAGCACTCAAATAATGGAAACAACATCCGCCAGAACTGAAGAACTTATATAAGAATCTAGGGAATTAACAGGACATACATCAATACCACCACCAGCCTCATCACCATCACCATGCCAACCTCCACCTAAGAAAAAGAGCCGGAAAAAGCCCAGAACGGGATAAACTTTCTCCCTCCTTCCTTTTCCTCCTCTGTCACGCCTCGACATCACCAAAATCATACAGCAAACGAGGGTCGAAAGGGGCTTGTCCCCTATACCGCCCCTGCGCGCCTCCGACGCGCGAAACCATTCCGTTCGTCTCTCCAAAACAGTTTCGTCCAGCATGCGGTGCGACCTATCGTTCGGGTGAACAGATTATTCCTTTACACTGAACCATGCAGGGCCTTTGAAACACTGTGGATGACCAAGACTGTAATTGTGGATATCCTGGAAACCATCAACGGTACATGGAGAGAAATTCTAATCAGAAACACTAACAGAGTGGAAATTTCACACATGTATCGTCTTAACCCATGTGAAAGAAGCATTTCATTGAACTGAGGGTCCTTTGAACGACAACCTACGGTCCATCTGTAGAAATATGTTGTGCTCGATGTCCCTTTTTCACCGAAGCTGAGATCATATTTTGTGAGTGGAAACCTCACTCCTCGAGTGTTTTAGCAGAGACCCTTCTTTATGTGGCCAGATGGGGCGCGATGTGTCTGAATGTATCTGAGATCAGTTAAAAATTATAAATTGGCAGAATTTGGGAGAGTTTTCAGTTTCCCGTCTGAACTCAGCAAAATTAGAAGAAACATATACATATTATTTTATATTTCGTTAAAACGATGCGTATAGCTTGAGGTTTGTTGCTTTGGACCACTGAGAAAAGTAGACCCAGGCTGTTGTAATATAACTGAATATAACACAACACTTAACATGATCAATTATTGAGTTCTCTCGGCAGCAATAAAATTTGGTAGCAATAACATTTCCTAATTGGAACTAATCCTTTAACTACCCTTCCAAAGATGTAAAACAAGAGCCGACAATAGCTACTGATTGTTTCTGAAACAGCTTCTGATCGCAATGAAAACATTGACTGGTGACAATAGATAAAGCATAAATTACTCCTATGAAGTTTATTCTTTTGAGATTTCCAACATCAGAAACTGGTTAAATTGAAGTACAATTATGTATATCTATATACTTTTATATTTGCACTGCGATTTATAAAGAAAATTTTGTTTCTAACTTTCGACCTACCATTTAACAATTTGATTAGCACTACGACAAATATTGAAATTATTTTGAATCTATTTATAGGAAAAGACAGCGCTCGTGTGGTGTTTTCCAACAAATAGTTGCAACACAATGAGAAAAAATTCAATTTCTAGCATTCGGCCTGTCACTTAAGTTAACCGTGCACATGTATATTAGCACTACGAAAAAGCCCTGGGCCTATTTAATCCGACTTAGGGGCATACCTCAGTTGCTGACTTTATTTTTGGCCGACTTCTCCCATGGGCGACTTCCCACCATTTAACTCTTTGTAGACTTTATACCACAACAACAAAGCTTGAATTTTTCTTTTTGAGACAATTTATTGGAAAACATCCAGTGGTGTTTTGAATAGATAGTTGCAAAAAATGAGAAAAAAACAAAAAAATGTCTACATCCCCGTGTCTTGCTGCACACTGAGAGACCATGTGTTCGAGTGTTGTTTTCTTAACACTGGATACCCGTCTTTTCCACCTAAGATCGCCGTATGTACATGTGCCGAGTCGACGTCCAGTAAGAGCAGGCTTCGACACCCTTATAGTTTAAAGTCCCCCCCATAAATAACAGATGTATGCCCCCCCCCCCACACCACAACAGTTGTCAAAATTGTTTTTGCTTCCAAAACACAGCTTATGACCCCTGATTGAAACAGACGCTACGCACTCGTTTCAGTCAGAAGTCATAAGATATGCTTTGGAACCAAAAAATTAAGATAAAAGCCTAAAAAAATGGGAATGACGAATTTCGTGTATAGCGCTGGCTGATTTTTACAGTTATGTCACGTAAAGTGTTAAATGCAGATATGAATATTACACAGTAATTACACTTGAATATTTCTCCATTTGAACTTTATATGCCAAGATTATTTTAATGTGATTTTTTGTTTTTGTTACAAATTACAATTAATTGAATATATTGATATATATGCATTCCCAATAAATTATAGCAAAATACAGAATAAATTTCAAAAAGATATTTAATAACATTTGATAAATAAAAAAAAGTTATCAGAAAGGTTATAAACAACATCTCAAAAGTGTTTTGCTTTATCAGACCAGTGCTGGAAAACCCCATTAATTAGCTAGGCCCACTCATAAAAAGTTCCTCTATAAATAGACACAGAGATCTTAATTGAACCGGATTAACAGTGATTGTATTATGTAATCATATGTAACAACTGGAGTAATTTGGAAGACAATTTTTACAGGGACTGTACACGTAATGGAGAAATGTAAGATAAATCTATCAACACCATTATGTTTATGTACAAAATGTATCAGAGTCTCGCTTTTGTTACTAAGTCCATATCTCGATTCGTCAAGATATGGCATTGGTTTTCAAGAGCTCGATTCGTCAAGACATTGCATTGGTTACGAGAGCTCGACTCGTCAAGATATGGCCGCGGATACAAGAGCTCGACTCATCAAGATATGGCCGCGGATACACGACTTTGATACACTTCATACATAAACATAATGGTCATAATATATAGTAACCTCACACCAAGAACGTATTTCTCGCCAAACAGGTAAAACTGTATAGACAAAATAGTAATCTGCGTTGGGGGTAGCAACCGCACGTGCAGTCATTCGATTCAGACAGAGAACGTTTTTACCTCCAATCAATTGGCATCCAGTCATTACACATGTCGAGGCCATCGTTTCTGAAAACAGTAATCAAATGATAAATAAATCACCAGCTCAACGAAATAAATTAGACTACATCATTTTTGGCCATAATGTTTTTATATAAGCCTACCATGTATTAAACATGAAAAACAGTACAAAGAAATACACAAATGTAATACTACTCTAAACTTCTTCGGTTATGGTACAGGTAGTGCAATGATTGGGGATTACGTCATGCATAGGCGGGGACGCAATACCATGACGTCATGATGTCCATTCATAAAATATCAATTCATAGACGATGATGCTCAAAACAGACACAGTTCAAAACTTGACCCAATCTCTTCATGTGCGAACAAGACTAGAAAAGGAGTAATATTGGCAGATTAATTGGTTAATTACCAGCATGTGAGTTTCCTAGGTGATGTATTAAATGCGTAGCCTTGTCTCTGTTTCATATATGCGAGGTCTAGACTTCAATACAGCATCTCGGAAACCCACATGGTGGTAATAACGTATATTAGCATGGCCCATTGGAAAGCTCTGCCCGGAAGTATTTAAGGCTCACTGCCGGTGTCAATGAAAACAATACAAGAAAGAAATTTAATTCAAGTTGTTCTACAGCTTATTTCAACTAGTACCCACATACGATAAAACCGAGATCTTGAGAAATACTGCGAATTCAAGACCGTATCAAGGGGAATAAATGAAAATATAATTTCAATTTCATTGTTTTCGCATTTCTTTCACCACACGTGAGGTTCTGCAGTACTGTGGTAAGGAAAGCGGCCAGAGAATTCTCTGTCCGCATTTGTAACTATGGTACTGTCCGTAGGCGCATGTTCACGTCCATTGAAAACGCAACAAGAGATGTTGGAGTTGGTGAGGCACTTTGATTTCGTCCTTATCACTTTTAATAGCGCGCAAAAACAAAACTCAAAAAAAAAGAGTATTTCTATCGGATCCCGGCATGGTCGCCATCCGGTTGGAATTCTCTTGGCGGCTTCCATTCCGCCACAGTGTTGAATTCCACCTGTCGCAAATGAAGTCCGAAAACTTTAAATCTAACTTCGTTTATTTCTGTTGATGCAGTCTTAATTTCGCATTGTTTTATTTGTAAAATCCCGATCCAATAATTTAAGTTTGGTGCTATGGTATCACGATCTGATGAGTACGGTACAAAGTATGAGTCGGGTGGCAAATATATTTTCTTCATAATAAATACTTTATTTGTTTACAATTTTTTGTTACTTTCCAACGTGTGATTTACTGGGATTTCCGGGTTTGATTATAAACGATAACTTCACAAGTGAATTATGCAATCAACAATTGTGTCATGTATCCGTGCGGGGCCTACGAAGACGCTTTGCCGTGGATGTAATGGGGACTTCATTGTTTTTTTCTTTGCTTTTTTTAACCCTTTACCTAACATGAAAAGCAGACGACACTTGCAAAACATATTCTTGAATAACTATAATTTCTTTTTTTTTTAATCAAAAACATAAGTTATGACCCCTCATTGGAACGAGCTCCACGAGCTCGTTCCAATGAGGGGTCATAACCTATGTTTGAGAGACAAAATATGAAAAAATACTGAAAATTAATTGGCGAGTTTTAAGAATGGCGCTGGCCGTTTTTGGCCGTTACGTTAGGTAAAGGATTAAATAATATAATTATCGTTAATAATGAAAAGTAATAAACAGAGTAATCGCTTGACTGGACTGGTTACGTGAAATAATTCATTCGAGGCGAGGGACTATATTGCGCACTCGTGTTTGTACAACGTCCTTCACCTCTCATAAATCATTTCACGTAACCAGTCCAGTCAAGCGATTATTCTCTATATCAATATGGGAAACTTCCAGGGGATTGTTTGTTCCATAACAGAGAATATCTAGTACATTTTCGAGACATGTGTAACTGAAATCCAAATCAGTTTGAAATATCTGAGGGTACAGTTCAGTCGCCGTGGACTGGTCGTAATCCTTGTGTGGGCAGTGATGTCCACGCCTGCCTTTATTATGTAATGAAAATCTCGTCATCTGCAAAAAATTAATTAATTAACCCGATGCTTCATTTATTGAATTTCTGATGATTATTTCTATAATTAGTGTTTGGAATCTAATATTATTGCGTCCGTGGAAATATTGCCTACTCGTGGTATGTGACCAGCCCCACAGCAGCCGCACTGAACACGTTTCCATTTGAAGGCAATATTTTAGGTGGAGATTACGGAATTTATAGTACAAAACAACGAAATATATAGTGATGCGTGCCACCAACTCTTTAACTGTTTTACTATGAGACCACTCTGGGTGCCAACTTTTTAACGATAGCCTTATAACCCTAATCCCATGTAAGTGTTATGGCTGTAGCTCGGGGTGCATTAGGCGTAACGTGGCATACGCCTAATTTAAAAAATGTCCATTCATGTAAATAGTAGTCCAAACTTGGTCGTTAAAGCTACAATATAATTTTTAGTGTGGTAGATCCACAGAAGTACCGCATCATAAAACCCATATTACGAACATTGGCTCCACGTTTGGACTAGGTGAAAATGAGGCGAGGTCCTCTGGCATTATTATAGAAAACAAGCTCGATTTTATTTCAATTATTCAAGTTTACTCTTTTAAATTTCCGAAAAGGGGCATAAGGGGCACCGAATCACTATTATGGCCTTGAAATTTCAAAACATTTCCGTTTTTGAGGTCCTACTTTCCCCACCAACAAGAGAGGACACCGCCTGGCACGTTCTTCGCGGCTCTTGTCAGCGTCAGTCGCCGGTGACCCTCGGTCGTCTATGTCCATAAAACTCAAATTATTGCCAACTCTGCAAAATTCTGCCTGCTGCTGTGCGCGAGTTGTCCTTACTGTTAGGGTAATACTACTCCCTCTGAAGAAGGCACCACAAGTCCCCGTACGCCAGAGACTATTCATTTGGCACGTGGTAGACCTCTCTGTGAATGTGTGTTTCTCTGTAAGACAACAAAGTCACTTACATATCATAAAAAACAGTCACAATAGGGAATTCGATAAATTTGAATCCAGTTTCAACCCAACACTGACAGTAAAAAGGGGAAGGCACTCTAAACTGTTTTTTTTTACCGTTTGATTTTGGAGCACGGTGATAAAAATGTAACCTTGTGTTGGGAGGAACATATATTTCTATAAAACTGTCATGGAAATTGTAACAAACAGATTAAGAGTCATTTCAAATGAATGAACTATATTGTCGTGAACCGTGGACATGTGCACGAGATTATGGGAAACTGATTTGGATCTTAGTTACATATACTAGTTGAGGAGTTTTGTTTCTGAGAGTGTTGAAAATGTACTTGAAAATAGTTTAAAATCGAGACTATGGATGAACACTTTATTACCATTTTTTGAGAACGTTGAACATCTTTTGAGGACTTTATAAGCGCACGTTTTGAGAACATTGAGTACTTTCTAGAACTTTTTGAACATTTTCATTCATTCATCATGTGTTTAAAATTGTGTTGTTGTCCTTCAAATGGTGCAATTTGGTACCGCAAATTCTAATATTATAAGTTACTGTGATGAGTTTACGGTAACATGATCTGAGGTTTGCGGCTCGGAGCTTATGTCCAACCGAGACGCGAAGCGTTGAGGCTGAACATACGCTCCGGGCCGCAAACTTCAGACCATGTTACCGTCAACTCATCACAATAACGTGTATGTTATGATAAGACACTACCCATAGGCCAAAACCTAGATTGTGAAACACGGGGGATTTATTTACGAAACCTGTGATCGTTAAAAGTTGCCTTCTGCAAGGCAACTTTTAACGATCACATGTTTAGTAAATAAACCTCTCGTGTACCCATGAAGGCACTGGTTAAATAATCAATAAGCCAGATAAACTCATTCCATCTTACTTCAAATCATCGTTAATCGGTTTGTAATTTACACAACACTTTACCCGGAACACCGTTGGCTGCACGTGTGAAAAATTCAGAAAAATGACGCGGCTTGCTAGTCACCCCGCTTGTGAAGCAATTACGAAACGGGCAACGTCATTTGACATATTCCGCGTTGTGACGTCAGACAGTAACGTTTGCCACTTGAGCCGTAAACATAGAATATACAAAGCGAGCTCTCGTCCAACCAGAGGGGAGGATTTTAGTCTTACTGCAACATTCTCAACTTTGGTGGTTTTGACTCTTTTTCACCGAATATGCACTTTTTTTTCTTACGATAATATTTTTTGCGTGTATATGCAGCCGCTTTGTATTTTTTCTTTATTTTTGGTGAATCAGTTCTGTGTTAAAATCTCGGGCCCAATTTAATATTGCCTGAAATTTGTCACGATAGTCATGTTAGCAGCTGAATACACGACGACGTGGTGAAGACAACCTGCTATTTTTCATTCACAACTATAAGGAAGACGAGAAAAATGACAAACTCATCATCGTGTTTGCCACAGACGACGAACTAAATTTTTTGTCCGACGCAGATGGGTGGTTCATTGATGGGGCGTTCTAAATGTCATCGAAAGTGTTCAAGCACTTGTTCGTAATTCGCGCAGTGAAAGACATTGCTGCAGTGGCATGTGTGTATGCCTGCCTTTCTTCTAAAGAACAATCATCACACTAAGAAGTAAGGACATGTGTCCTGAACAAATGCCAAGTATTTGGCCTATCACCTGATTTGAGCTCAGTGTCATGTGACGGCAATACACAACACCCATTAGAAGAATGTTCGGGTTAACAGTTAACATCCAGGGCTGTTTTTACCACCTTACACAGAGTACGTGCCGTCATGTCAAAGAGAAAGGTGTACAAGGAATGTGATAGCACTCACACAAGCCATTGGGATGTTAGACGGTCTAGCATTTCTTTCAAAACACTCTGTTAAGGATGGACTAAACCATGTTAAGAGAGTTGCTCCCGAATCTGTGTTAGATATTGTTGGTTATTTTAGGAATTATGTAAACCGTCCATACAAAACAGGCAGAATGACTAAATTGTTATGAAAAGGACCAACGCAAGGTTTCCCATCGATTTGTGGAATGTTCATGATTCAACGGTAAATGATCGAGCCCGAACAAGCAACGTGTGCGAATCGTGGAATAACTGACAGAACCATCTCGTCCGCCATGACCAACCAGGCTTGTGGTTATCCATTACATGTCAACAGAAGGACCAACACTCTGCCCTGGCTGGCATCGAGAAGATGCGCAGAGGCGATCCACCAGCCAAACGTGTCCGACGTGAACAAACATCAACTCACACGAAACTACAAAATGTGTGCAATGACTGCAAAATGACTTTGCTGATGGAAAGAAGACCATGTCTGACTTTTTCGACATTGTTGGCAACTGCTTGCGCTTCAAGTAAATTGTGTATGCTTAACTGGATGCAGATATGTTACTTACAGTTGTTTCAATATATGTTGTTGCTTTCTTGACATATATTATTTGTAACCGGGGGGGCCTTGGGGCACGCCAACCAAAAAATATGTTCAATCAACCACTCTGCCACCTCCCGGCTATACTCAGGTTCAAGGGTCTTGAACTATGGCATAGGAAAATAGCTTGATATGAAATAAAGTTATAACATCAGAAAAGGTTAATTTGATTTATTAAATAACAGTTGTAAATTTCAGTGATAACAAGAAATATAATCTGTGACACATGAGCACTGAAAATGGACGGTGACTTTTTTTTGGCAATTTGATACCTCCATACAAAATCTAAAAGCTACAGGGGGCGAATTTCTGAGGTGCCAGTTTTTAAAGAACGTATTACCTGCACTCCTTAATGAGCGTTCAAAAGTTGAGAGTGGCGTACATTCGGATCTCCGAATGTAAACATGAACTCACAAAGTGCATGTGTACAGACGGATATACGGACGCACGGAACTTTCAACGTGCAACCTATACCGCCGACGGCGAAATAGTCGAAAAGCCGAAATGAGGCGAGAACCGTTTCACTCTCCAAAGATAAGGCCATAGAACATAATAATCTTGATTAATAGCCAAAATCCCTGCCCTGAATTCCCAGAAAAGAGAGCAACCTCTCTTAAGTTTCGAACATAGAGGTTCTTTAACAACAAGAGAGGTGAAGCGAACCTTGAGGTTCTTTAGCCATCACCAAGAGTGATTTGAATAAGCCGCAACACGGGTTTTTATAGCAACACTGACCAATAAATTTCCTTGGTCAGAGAAGGCCCACAGTGAAGGGGACAAATTCAGAGGTCAATTTTAATTGGCACAGAAAAATTCTCTTGTCCAATCAAAATGCCTTTGAGTAAAACTATACGGGTATATCCACAAAATGTAGAACGGTGTTACTCTTAAAGGAAAATAGGATATATCTAAATTCGACTAAAAATAAAAGAACTTTTACGACCTGGGAAGGAATAATTGGTAAACACCTGGACAATACTTATAAAAGATAAACAGAAGCATGCAGAAACTGCTACAAGATGGGAATATTTTACCAGGTATGTGGAAATATCAAATTGCCCAAAACGTCCCCGTCACATTCCTCCCTCCTAAAAATAAAAATACATTTTTTTTTTTATATGCCTACATCAGTCTCTTCACTTCCACAAGTGACAAGGCTTCTTCGTCATGGTCCCATCCTCAGAAAAAGATATAGTAAGGTCCCTTGCATCCACACAGTCTCTTTCCAGTTGATCACTCACTGACGTTTCTACTTTTCTCTTCTGTGATGCACTCTCCCTTTCCTCTCGATGTATCCGCTGACGTGGACATCTAAATCCCATGGAATCGATAAACTTCTCATTACATCTCTTGATGGTAGTAGCATTGCTGATCATCTCTTCTGCCTGCTTCACTTCTCTCTTATGCTGTCTGATGAGATGTCGCCGGATTTCACATCGTTTGACATCAACCATCAAACACCTTTCTACCGGACAACACCACAAATCCACGGTTTCAATGTGAAACCTTGAGAAATGACTACGGTAAGCTGACAGGGTGTTAAACACGTGATCATTACACTTCTCCACGGGACATACCATTCCCTTTGTTGGCCATTCCATTGGTAAATCACTGTCCAAACTTTCCATTTCTCTTTCAGTTACAGATATATCTAGTACGTCCATCACTGAAAATATACGAAAAATAATTTAATATTTTGGTACAACACCAATCTACTCCAACAACCAAGGCACGGTACATGAACACTTTTCAAACACTTAGGTCTAGCATATTTTCTGACACTCTCGAGAAAATTATGTCATAAACTTTTGTTTCCGTTCCTTGGAAAGTCTCCAATCTCTCATATATGGGAAATTGTCTGCAAACCACAGGAACGAAAACAAGTTCTACGGATACATAAAATATCCCTACTTACAATAAATATGCATTCCCTTGATATATGTAGCACAGTTAAGAATGCTTTTAGAAAATTTCATCTACGGAATCACATTTAAGTGACTACTCTCAATGAATTACATCATTAATTACTCTGCTACCTACTTGGTGTGTGTCAGTGTATGGATTCAAAAGATACATACATATTTTCTTCAACTACGGAGCTGTTTTATTACAGCTACTCTCATTGACTAGTAGTTCATTAGAACCCTACACTCTTTTATTTCAATTGTACCATGCCAAGTGTGTTAGGAATTCAACAGTGTTAATCCCATTTACTATTCTCTCTACTACATGTACAATGTATCATCCAACAAACCAATCAACCCTTATATAAAACAATAAAAAAACAACTTATATACAAATATCTGTCTCTGGGAGTTACGATTCAGTTATGGTGAATAAATGATAGGCCTCCTGATTTGCCGGCCACATCTAGACCTTTTAATTTCAGGAGAAACCTCTAGTTCTGGCAAAGTAGGCATTTGTATTTCATGATCACTTTCTGGCTCACTATCTTCTGTTATGGAAGTATTTGCCAATTCAGTATTGTCTGAAGCGTAAATTATCCAGTTTTCGGGTGGCATAGTCCCCTCATAAGGTTTTAATTGATCTACATGAATAACCACAAGCCTCTATTAGGACTTTTTTTGTAGTTCATAAGTGACACCTGTTATCTTTCGTATTACCTTATACGGGCCAGTCCAACCTAAACCTAACTTGGCCTGTCCAGACGGAGGATACCATCTCCACACAAAATCATCAGTTTCATATTTTCGTGGTTTTAACCCTCTGTCGTAATATTTTTTCTGTTTACTTGCTGCTTTTTTCATATTCCTTTGAACAAGGTCAAACGTATCTTTAAAGACACTTTTCAACCACTCTACATACTCAACGTGACAGTAAGTAGCAAACTAACCAGGAGGGTTTGGAAGAATCAAATCCAGAGGATGGTTTATCTCTCTACCAAACATCAACAGATTAGGCGAACAACCTGTACTGTCGTGTACGGTAGACCGATAGGCCATCAAAACAAATGGTAAATTTTCGTCCCAATTATTTCTCTTATCATTAGCATAGATAGCTAACATTTGTTGTAGGGTTTTATTATGCCGCTCCACCAAACCATCAGATTGTGGCCTATATGGTGTAGTTCTAGTTTTTTCAATTCCCAGTTATTTGCATAAAATACTAAACAGCTCTAATTCGAATTCTCGACCTTGATCTGAATGTAACTGTTTTGGGACACCGAATCTACAGACAAATTCATTAACCAGTTTATCAGCTACTGCCAGTGCAGTGTGGTTTGGAACAGCATATGCTTCAGTCCATTTGGTGAAATAATCACAAACAACTATAATGTATTCATTACTATCAGATGTTAGAGGAAGCGGACCAACTATATCGACGGCTATACGGTCTAAAGGAGCGCCAACAACTGATTGATGCAGAGATGATTTTCCAAGACCAGGTCCCGGCTTTGCTCTTGCACAAACATTACACTCTTTACACCATCGTCTGATATCCGCTGACATACCAGGCCAATAAACTCTAGATTTTATAGATTTAATGGTTCTATCTCTGCCTAAATGACCCGACATTTTATTTTTATGGAGCTGTTCAAAGACGTTCATTCTAATTTCACTGGGTGCAATTAACAAGTAGACCTCTTCACCAATAAAGTTTCTCCACTTGTAATACAGTAGATTTTTTACAACTATTAAGGATTCCCACCTACCCCACAGAGTCTTAACCTCTTGGCTAAAATCTAATGCAATATGACGGGGTGGTTTGTCGGAATAGACCTTTTTTAACTGTAACAGCCGATTAATTGTGGGATCTTTTTGTTGCCAGTCAATTAATTCTTCACAAGACCAAGGTTGCAACCAGTTATGTGTATCTGGATCGTCACTTGGTGTTGGCTGATTCATGGAAGAATCACTTTCTGATTCAGATTCATTTTCATTAATCCTTACAGGTGCCAACACATTTCCCACCGATTCACTCGAATCTTTGTGGTTTCCACAGTGACAATCTGGATAATCCCAGCGTTTACAATAGGAAGGGGGCCTCCTTGACAAACTATCAGCATTGCTGTGTAAATTTCCTTTTCTATGTATTATTGTAAAATCATATGTCTCTAGAATGGAAAGCCACCTAGCTAACATTCCTTCTGGGTTTCTCAAATTTTTGAGCCACTTCAAAGATGCATGGTCAGTTCGTACAGTGAAGTGTCTTCCCCACAAAAAGAGTCTGAATTGCCTCACAAATGTTACCACAGCAAGCAACTCCCTATAAGCAGTACAATACCTCCCTTGGTGTCTATTTAGGGTCCGACTTGCATATGAAATGACTTTTTCCTGACCATTCTGTACCTGGGAAAGAACAGCCCCAACTCCATACAAACTTGCATCAGTATCCAAAATAAACTCAGCATTGGGATCGGGATATGCCAGAATAGGTGCAGTTGTCAATAATCTTTTGAGAGTTTCAAAAGCTGATTGACAATCTTGTGTCCAAGCAAATTTGTTCCCCTTTCTAGTTAACTGTGTTAAAGGACCAGCAACCGATGAGAAATTCTCGATGAACCTTCGATAATATCTGGCTAATCCTAACAAACTTCTGATTTCTGAAACAGTATTGGGTACAGGCCATTTTTTAACACTCTCAATTTTCTCGGGATCACATTGGATCCCTTCCCCTGATACCAAATGGCCAAGAAATGAAACCTGATTCTGAAACAGTGTGCATTTTGAGGGCTTCAAGGTCAAATTAGCTTTCCTAGGTCGTTCAAACACTAAACGGAGGTTTTGCAGAGCTTGCTCAAAATCAGAACCGAACACAATAATGTCATCAAGATAACAAAGGCATTTTTCCCATCTGAGGCCTCTTAAAACTAACTCCATTAATCTTTCGTAGCAACTTGGGGCATTACAGAGCCCAAAACTTATGACCTTGAACTGAAATAAGCCCATATGAGTAGAGAAAGCTGTCTTGGGTTTGTCCTCATCTTCCATTTCTAATTGCCAATACCCCGCAACTAGATCTAGGGTATTAAACCAACTGGAACCCAGTAAAACATCTAATGCTTCATCGATTCTCGGGAGGGGATAGGCATCCTTTTTCATCACTGAATTAAGTTGCCTGTAATCAACACAAAATCTCCATGTATGATCTTTTTTAGAAACTAATAAAACTGGAGACGACCAGGGACTTTCACTTGGTTCAATGATATCATTTTTTAGCATATTATCAATTTCCTTTTCAACAATGGGTTTCTGAGCCACGGGTAATCTTCGAGGTGGTATTTTAATTGGCTTTGCCCCACCTGTATCTACTTTATGTTTCACTAGACCAGTTCTACCCAATCTTCCATCTGGTGACATAAAAACATCTTGAAATTCAATTAAAAACTTATTAAGTTTAACTTTTTGTTCTTCATTTAATTTTTCTTCAGATCTTTGAAACAATGATTGCAAAAATTCGGGTAGTTCTGCCAAAACATCTGTAGAGTTCTCATTGTTTCTTTTAACAATGTCTACTGATTGTAAACTTGCCACCGATGAGTGTCTGTTAAGTTTAACCGGTCTATCCGTGATATTCAGAACTGAAAATAAGATAGTTTCTGGGTTTACCAATGTTCTAGCAATTAAAAGCCCCTTTTTATTCAAGAAACTGTAAGGTTCCAACAAATTGTTACCCTGCAAATGTGTTTTGTTTCCTTCTGTATAACCACGAACTACTACTTCAGAATTCGACGGGATCGTAATATTTGTTGAAAGCTTAATTCGAGAACAGATTGGATTTAAATCTTTTTCTAACTTAACCACTTTTCTATCAACATACAACAAATCTTTGGAAACTCTGGTGGTTGCATCATTTTGTTCCATGAAATCTAAACCCAAAATACCTTCAAGCTCATCCAATTCAGCAACAATGAACTCATGACAAAATGGAATTCCACTGAGAGAAAACTCAAGGGTGATTTTGCCCAAAATTTCAAGACTCTTTCCATCTGCTGCTATCAAAGAGATGTCAGCGTCCATTAACTTGGGTTTATCTCCAACTATATTCCAATATGTTTCTTTTGACAACAAACTCAAAGCTGAACCTGTATCAACCAAAAACTTAAAAGTGCAATTACCTATCATTGCTCGTGCTGACACACTGGTCTTTCTCAACAAATTTAGCCTCACTACTGACCCATTTTCACGATCTGTTACCTGGGTTACATCAAGGGTCATTGGTGTAACCCTATCTCTTTTACTTGCCCTTGCTTTGCAGTAACTTTTTTATTTGACTTGTTGGCCGTACTGTCCTTTAAAGGACAATCATAAGATAAATGACCTATTTCATGACAAACATAACATTCAGTAGTAGCTGGGTTAAAAGATCGCTTTCGTCTTTTGCTTTTAAATGTTAATTCTGAGAGTTTAGTTACACAGTCCCCCATGAGACTAACGAGTTTAGATAACTCTTGTTGTTCATGATAACTTTGTTTAGGAGCCTCTACTTCAGAATTAGGTGGTTGTTTAACTGAAGCTATAACTTGATCTCCCCCATCCAGCCTTGGTTTGATAGGAACATTTTGTGGCCCTTTTACTGCTTCGAATTCTATTGCAAGCGATATTGCGGCCTCTAAACTTTTTGGATGATGAAAAATGACGTGACCATGAATTGCTGAATTTCCAATGCCATTAACAAACTGTTCCACTACGTTAATTTCTCTATCATCATATGACATTTCTGGAAAAGCCAAACATCCCAATCTTCTTAAAGAATGGCCATAATCAGAGGGGGCTCATTTTTATTCCTTTTTCTATTTCTAAACTCGCACCTATGTGCTATAACTAACTCTTGGGGGTTAAACCGTTTTGTTAGTATGGATTTCAAATTTTCATAATCATTTTTTTGATCTGAAGTCAAATCTCCAAGCAATTTTTGGGCTTCCCCCCTCAAACTCATCACTAATTGTTACCCCTTTTCCACATATGACCATTTATTCCAAGCTGCTACCTGCTCAAAATGGACCATATAGTCCTTCAGTTCAACAGTTTTCCCGTCATACTTATCAGGCTCTTTCTCTTTTCTAATGGGATAATTTCCCCATGTTTTATTAAACTTTTGTGGCGATACTGAAAAACGACCAACTTCTGTTTGTGAGGTATCTGGAAACCGCCTCTGAGGGTCATATTTTGAAGCAACTTCACTTATTTCACCTATTTTTCTTTCGTATTCATTTTTACATTGTTCAAAGTGAGCAGAGAGTTCACGAAACTCTTTTTCAATTTCCTCTCCCTCCCAATCATACTTGTTGTCATCAAAATAACAGGTAACTGTTGGCTCTTTAGGCCTAGCACCACGATAAAGTGTCCGATGTTCAGAACTCATGTGTCTAGTGGAATAATCATCCAAATTAGCCATGGTTTCAATTCAAGACCCTGCTCGCAGCGCCAAAAATGTAACCGGAGGGGCCTTGGGCCACGCCAACCAAAAAATAGGTTCAATCAACCACTCTGCCACCTCCCGGCTATACTCAGGTTCGAGGGTCTTGAACTATGGCCTAGGAAAATAGTTTGATATGAAATAAAGTTATAACATCAGAAAATGTTAATTTGATTTATTAAATAACAGTTGTAAATTTCAGTGATAACAAGAAATATAATCTGTGACACATGAGCACTGAAAATGGACGGTGACTTTTTTTGGCAATTTGATACCTCCATACAAAAACTAAAAGCTACAGGGGGCGAATTTCTGAGATGCCATATTTTAAAGAACGTATTACCTGCACTCCTTAATGAGCGTTCAAAAGTTGAGAGTGGCGTACGTTCGGATCTCCGAATGTACACATGAACTCACAAAGTGCATGTGCACAGACGGATATACGGATGCACGGAACTTTCAACGTGCAACCTATACCGCCGACGGTGAAATAGTCGAAAAGCCGAAATGAGGCGAGAACCGTTTCACTCTCCAGAGATAATATTTAATGAAATATTATACGACTCTGGTTAGGCCATAGAGCATAATAATCTTGATTAATAGCCAAAATCCCCGCCCTGAATTCCCAGGAAAGAGAGCAACCTCTCTTAAGTTTCGAACCTAGAGGTTCTTTAACAACAAGAGAGGTGAAGCGAACCTTGAGGTTCTTTAGCCATCACCAAGAGTGATTTGAATAAGCCGCAACACGGGTTTTTATAGCAGCACTGACCAATAAATTTCCTTGGTCAGAGAAGGCCCACAGTGAAGGGGACAAATTCAGAGGTCCATTTTAATTGGCACAGAAAAATTCTCTTGTCCAATCAAAATGCCTCTGAGTAAAACTATACGGGGATATCCACAAAATGGAGAACGGTGTTACTCTTAAACGAAAATAGGATATATCAAAATTCGACTAAAAATAAAAGAACTTTTACGACCTGGGAAAGAATAATTGGTAAACACCTGGACAATACTTATAAAAGATAAACAGAAGCATGCAAAAACTGCTACAAAATGGGAATATTTTACCAGGTATGTGGAAATATCAAATTGCCCAAAACGTCCCCGTCACATATTGTTTAATTCTTGTTTCAAATAAAGCTATATTTTTTATATGCTGACTAATTTCATTAATCCTTTTGTGGGTAAGTGTCCGATGGGGAAATGTTCGCCCTTTTTAGAAAGTGAGGAAATGTCCGCCCATCGATAGTGGGTAAAAGTGAGAAAATGTCCGGTGGTTAAATTTCTGCGGTGGGGAAATATCCGTTTTCTGAAAAAACGAAGGGTGAAGAAATGTCCCAAAACACCTGTATAATACTTTGCATTAATGTTTTCTGCCTGTTTCGAATGTTTGTGTTTGATCTAACCAATCCTCGATAGACTGGGTTGCCAATTTATCGCACTCGCTTTACGTTAAACAACGATTACAGTACATATTCATCGCTACGCGATGTAATACAGGTATTGTGATATCTGGACCCTGTGTGGACAATGTGTGGACCTTGTGTGGAATCTGGATTACCCGTAAGAACATCATAAAAGTTTGCATCTGTTTAGATGTCAAGCGTCAGACTGGGGTTGTGATGTGCATGAAATGCTTCGAAACAAAACAGTATCAAGCATGAAAATTATCCGACGCCGATGGTGATAGTTTTCTTTAAAACAATGAGCTCCATTCGTTTAATTCACGTTTAATCGTGGCCTAAATGTAGAAAACATTTCCGGTAGTGTGCGGAGGTGAGGGAAGGGGGAGGGGGCAGGAATCAATGATCCTTGGTTAAGTTTTTCCTGTATTTTACGTGCGCCCTCAGCCATGAGAAACTCCACATTGTGTCGTTGAGTCCAGTTTTCTGTACTCCACCTTCGTTGTGATCTGTCGTGTGATAAAACGGCCCGTGTTCAAATGGATCCATTTTTTTCATCATCACTAGCTTCATTCCTTTGACTATTGCTCGCCTGAATTTCATTTTGAAAATTGACAGTGAGCTTATCGAATTAGTCCTTGTTTCATTTTGCCCAGAGATCCCATGTGGAACAAGCACAAACCCAGATTGAAAACTGCAAATTAAATAGGAGAGACCAAGCTTAGGTGGGTCTAGTATGGCACCAGTTCTGGAGAGATTCTATTTTAAATGTGGGAATCCAACATCATTTTATAATAATGCCAACCTTGTGTAAAATGCAATGTGAAATGGATCTATCAACTGCGCTACAAAATGCAATGTGAATGTCAATGGACTCATAAATTTTAACACATTCATCACAATACGTGCTTATTAAATGCCTGTGTGCATGTTGTGTTGAAATAATTTCTTGCAACGGACACAACAATTAAAAAACAAAAGCATGGGTTTTCAGTTAAAACATCAAATTCAAAATTATAAACTTTCACAAAAGCAACCAGTTAATTATTTTTTTCAGAGGTCGTGCAATAGTAAAATTATTTCGCAAAGGCCATAAGCATAAACGGATCCAGAATACACCAAAGTCTCGTAAACAGTCGGATGCACATTTGTAAATTTTTATCAGAACTGAATAGCCAATGGGTAAAATTGTTTGTGACACTGACATGTATATTTTTTGTTGGTGGTATGAAATTATTTTCCAGCGAACAACATAAAAACATTGTAAGAAAAAAATATAAGTTATGTCAGTATAGGCCAAGGACCAAATGACTCGATCCGTTAGGTTCAGTTAATCCAGCCTTCAACAAACTCATACGATTGTATAAGTGTATTGGGAAGGATAAATTCTGATAGTTTGTGTCCACAGCACCAGCAGAGACGACGAACTACCAAATTCTAAGATGGCTACAGCTTGAGCGATGCATCTGCACTTACTTTCTGCATTCGAAAGGTATATGTTGTCTGGAAAATTAATAAGCATGGAACGTGTGAGATTGGCCCCTTTTTGAATTGTAAACATTTGTTGGCCTATAAAAACCAACAACAGCGAAAAGTTCTGTTAACGTACGCAGAATGGTGCAATGCTAAAAAGTTCTTATCTTCCTTGGAAATCAGTTTAAGTCCCCTTGTACAGACCGATAGTGAAATTCTCTCAACTCCGGCCTTTCTTGTGAGTCTGGGGTAACATACTTGAAGAAATAGTTCTTACAATATCAATAGCAAAAACGAAAAAGCATTGTGGAATAATTATAACGCATGCGACATGCATCTTCTGTAGTGTAGCATTCTCTTATTGAATATGTCGTCCCATTTGGAGTGAGCCCATGTTCTTATGAAATCTTCAAGATATATCCTCTGCCGAAAGAAAAGAATAATGCGCAGCATGAACAGAAGTGCGTGACAATTGCATAATACTATTTGTTTAACCACAACAGCCCAGGACAACATTTTTCGCGCTGTTACCAACTAAATACAGTACATTTCCACAGATATGATTATTTTTCCGTTTTCGTGAAGGAATTATTGTTCATTTGAAAAGTATCTATGTATACTTGGAGATTCTCCCTATTTCTGGACTGAAACAATACTCACCCACCGTAGTGTCTAAGTATTTTATTGAATCCAGAATACTTCGTCTGTAAATGACATGCTGCGTCCTCAGTAAATGTAGAACGGGGTTTGTGAAAACGCTGTGATATGTCAGAAGAACTTACCGCTCGTTGGTAGCCAACTAAACGGATTGCATATGACAAACAAATTGAGCACTTCTAGTCTGTGGGTCATGAAAACCCCCCATCCCCCCCCCCCCTTGAGGGAGTTTCGGGGACACATACCATTTGAAAGACAATTGTCTCAGGAATACATTTTTGCCTGTTGGACATCATATAACCTCAACAATAATGTAGGGCCGCATGTGATGGGGGTAGGGGGCAAACACAATTACTTTCACCAGTTGAAACTGCATACCAGCTATAACATTGGTCATTTACCTTTGCTCTCTTGCACCAAAAGATAAAAACCTGAATAGTATTAGAATGTATATAAAATTTGCTTCCTTTTGATATATAACATCGTATATTGCGTTCTAATTACAGGGAGATAAGAGTAATTGCCCTGATAACATCTGCCAAGTGAAACCTAAAATGCCAATAAACTTGCTACTTTTAAAACATTAATGTTGACGGCAGCAAAGTTCCAGGTGTGGATCATAAGGAAATATCCCCTCTTCAATACAAAGATTGTGGATGACCTCATTGTTTTAAGAATTTTGAAGTATTCACTCGGGTGCACATTGTATTCAGGGGAAGTCATTCTTATATGCTGTGCTGTGAGTCATGACAAAATGTTGCCTGAATGTGTGAAATACACTTGCGTTGCTTCTTTTTTGATATGTCACATTTATATGCAGTTTTCAACTCAATGATCAGAGATGTAATCATGTCTTGCAGAATTTCACAGTAACGTATGCCTTTGGGCATGAAAATTGTTAATTTCATTAGGTAGGGGTGTGGGGGGAGATGTAAATAACACCAAATTCATCCGATGGAAATAGTCCCTGGAACGTCTTCTTTTTCAAGCTTTCCAGCAAGAAAACAGTTTCATCCTCTCTGACAACATCATTAGTGCTCTCAAACAGGTAGCTGGGTGCCCAGATTCTGCAGGCGCAGATAAACTTATTTCCAACGAAGCATGTCTCGCCCTTATTTGCAAATATAGGCAGTTTAAAGAAAACGTGTGAAATGGACACTTAGGGAAGACAGCACAATTTTGAGTAAATTACATAGACAAACTGATCCTCAGTTTCCTACAGGCAACGAAAGGGAATGACCTTGATCTGCACATCTCTAGCCTGCGTCGTATGTGTGCTTTATATTTTGCTTATGACCACCACAACTATGCCTGATATGTTACATTTTATCTTCTGTCACTACTAAACATGCACAAGACATATCCAGGCCTGCAAACGCTTCTCCGGAATAATAGTTTCAGTGTTTCCAGATCTGACGTTCCTGGTTGTCACAATGCAGTTGACAAAGCAATAGAACAAACTATAAACAAGAATGCTAAATCAAAAGGTGGAATAATAGGGTTCAGTCGCAACATTGGGGCATATCACAGATGGTGTGTGAGTCGCCATGAACGAGCCAGCTATGTAAGTGCAACACATGAGATGGCAGATATGACATGATCTGAATATGACAGCCATAAAACCAACCAAAAAGCAAAAAGTTCAGAGAGAGAGAGAGATGTCAAAAAGATTTTAGATGCTTTTGGTAACTTCATTTACCCTTTCAAGGTTGATAATAAAGAACTCCTGTACTGCCTGTCATCAGGAACCGCTACTACTGAAGAGATTACCGACAGTCTACTGAAGACCGACACCATTGGCGAAACTTCATTTACAACTTTTGTCCACAAGGCATTTGTACAGAATGAACACAGCTTTCACAAACTACTGAAGAAGACAAATTTGATGACATTTACAAACATGAGGAAAAAAATTAAACTGAGCACCTCTAAAAAGAAAGTCCTTGAACTGACTGCTGAGCGAAATATATTTGGGAAGCTAGTGACCATGTCAGAGAGCAATAACATTGACCTCGAAAAGATCTTGTCATACCCATTGAATCCTATGTCCTGGTGCCTGGCAACAGCTGATGGTGCTCAAGTGAAGACAGACAAGGCCAAGCTCCTTCATTATCTTGAAAATGAAATGACGACAAAAGAGGAGCCTCAGAGTGAAGATGTAACGTGCATCCTGGATGGGAATGCTCTTCTACACTCACTCACCGAGCTTCCAACTTCATTTGAACAGATTGCAGAAAAGGTGTTTAATGTACTTCCAAAAGTTGAGCGTGTAGACTTCGTAACTGACAGTTACCACAGTGATTCGATAAAATATATGGAGAGGAAGCGCAGGGGCATATCAGGGTGTATCAGAGCCTTTGCTTTTGAAAGGGCCTAAGACGCGAGTTCCAAAGGATTGGAAATCCTTCCTTTCCAGTGACGAAAACAAAATCAACCTAATGAAGTTGGTATGTGGGGAATGGTCCAAATCAAAGTATGCATTACAGCTTGAGAGACGTCGAATCTTCTTCGTTTGCGAGAGTAAGTGCGTAAGCTTCACTAGTTAGGATGGCGAAAATGTTACTGTGTCGACCGTAGATGAACTGTGCTCCCATCATGAGGAGGCAGACAACAAAATTATTTTGCATGCGATCCATGCATCTGCTGATTCCACTACCAAAATCATAACAGTGCGATCTCCCGATACAGACGCATTTGTGTTGCTTTTGCATCATGCTGATCTCATCCAGAAAACTCTCAAGTTTGACACAGGAACTGGAAACAAACGAAGGCTGCTTGATATTAAGACAATTTTTGCTCATAGAAAAACAGATTTCATAAAGTCATTACTTGGATTTCATGGCAAATTCATGCCTTCACAGGGTGTGACTCAACGAGTGCCTTTGTTCGCCAAGGGAAAATCAAGCCTCTGAAGGTTCTTGAAATGTGTCTAGAGTTTCTGGAAATGTTTGGGGCACTTGGAAATGCAGCTCATGTTACTGATGAACTTCTGTCAGGTCTTGAAAAATTTGTGTGTGCTATGTATGGTATAAAAACAACCTCAGACATTAACAGAGTGCGCTATGAGCTGTTCAAACAAAACCACATAGCAGATTATCCAGTATGGATGATGCTGATTTAAGCTTACTTCCACCATATCGGTCATCCCTCAAAATGCATGTTTACAGAGCAAACTATCAGACACATATCTGGAAATTAGCATCAACTCCAAATCCAGATATTCTTCACCCTGGAGGACACGGCTGGTGTATTGAAGTGGTGACTTGACATGTGTTTGGACACACGGAGACATACTTCCACTGGAACTGACTGACATTTTGTCACATCATCCGTATAGAATGAAGATGCCGATGACATTGATGATAATATGGAAATCGAATTTAATAACAATGATGACATCATATATGAAGAAGATGATGATGATTAATTTAGGTGTAGCAAAATGATGAAAAAACACATTTTTTTCAAACACACCCGCCCCAATTTTGGCAACTGGTAGATTATCCCTTGGCCTTTACGCTGGTGGTCTGAATGAGGTCCTTACATTTGCAAAAATAAGATTTCCAATTGTTAATTTAGTTATGGGAATTTCATTATGGTTTGGCCCCATCTTCGGATAATATCTCAAAATAATGTACCCGGTGGATGGCTTTGGTAATGCTAGGCTGCAATGCAGGATAGCATAACCAAATTCACCCACCGATGACATCATTCTGAAAATGTCAGACACCTTATTTACAAGCTTGTTAACATGGATCTTTCTCAAAATAAACCTTATTAGCAGTTCTGAGGTCCTACTCAACATGTATGTCACGTTTGGCAACAGTAGAGCAAAATTCACCATTTGACCTTGACCTTGACCTTTCCATCATTTAACACGCCAAGGGTCATCCTGATATTGTCCTCTACAGGTGTCCCAAACATGGTGACGATCGACCCGAAGATCTCTGAGTAGTAGCAAAATAAACATGGAAGCACACAAAAATTTCTAAAATTGCAGTTAACTTTTCTAGTCAACCCCTTTCACTAAAATGTCAGTATCAGCTGATTGTTGAGGTTATGCAGTGTCCAACAGGCAAATTAGTACATTCCAAATATCAACCGATAAAACTGCGTGGGTCTCCAAAATTCCCTCAAGGAGGGGGGGGGGGGTGATTTCGATTTCTGGCCCACGGACTATTCTGTTTATCCACAGTGTAAAAGCAGAGATTAAATTCGCACTGAATATTTCTGGACAAACGGAAAAACAAATGTACATAAAGATGTTCATGTTTCTGACACACTCTATGTTTGTGAAGTATTTCAAAACTAATGTCTAACGCCCAGTTCAAAACAGTTCCACAGAACCTTAAATACTGAAACACATTTATATTAATAAAAGTTTTTAAGACATTGAAAGATGTTGTAAGGTGAGATTTTTTTGCTATTTTGATATTTCTGTTATACATGAAATTGTTTCTCAAATTCTTTTTAACATCTATCCATGCTGGTTTGAATATTGAATTTTATTGGCTTCCAAAGTATGATTTACTGGGATTTCCGGGTTTGATTACAAACGGTAACTTCACATGTGAATTATGCAATCACCAATTGGGTCATGTATCCGTGCGCGCATACGAAGACGCTTTGCCGTGGGTGTAATGGGGGGGGGGGGGGGGGGGGACTGCATTGTTTTTTCTTTGCTTTTTTAACCCTTTACCTAACATGAAAAGCAGACGACACTTGCAAAACAAATTCTTGAATAACTATAATTTATTTTTTTTTGTCTCAAAAACATAAGTTATGACCCCTCACTGGAACGAGCTCGCGCACCCGTGTTTGTACAACGTCCCTCACCTCTCATGAATTATTTCACGTAAACAGTCCAGTCAAGCGACTGCTCTCTATGAAATATACCGTAAACTGGGTGTCGCCTTCTGTTTAGAAACAAAAGTGGATATTTATCTCTGTTGTTCTCCACATGGTCCCAAAAACTCTTCTGTGTTATGGAGACTAATATAAATTACTTCCCTTTGGTGTGAGGAATTCTTGCTTCAGAGCGGTCGCTTGGCTGACATGTTTTGTTATTAGAAGAGATTTACGCGAACGTTAGCCTCCTTTAATTTCCTAAATATTTCAAAGAATTTAACACTTAGGACAAAGGAATTTCATATAGAAAAATTGAAAGTTCGAAATATTAGCAAATTTGTATCACCGATGTGGGCATTACCTTACAAACTTCTGAAATTTTCCCGCAGAGCAGTATAAAATACATTGTTTTCCCCATTTCGATTGAATGTTGGACAATTATTCTCTGTCGGAACCTATTTAAAAAACAGAATGGTGCTTTCACCATCTTTTAGTTTGAACAATATTCATTCAATAAGTATCCTATATGTTACAGGACTGAATACCATGAAAAGTAACAGTATATATAGTGAACATCAAGAATATAACATATATTAACAAAATACCATATTAGATGTGATGAGGGATCTGACAGAAAGCTAGGAGCTTATGTTGGTCATCTCCCGGAGTCATTCATTAATTTACACAAAAAGGTGGTATAGTACAGCAGATGGTCCCATATATCGCCGCCTGGAACCCAGGGCTTGTGGTCGATCACCAACTTGATCACCAGCCGCGCGCCAGTAGTTAGGGGAGGCACTATAGACCAAAGCATTTTTAACACTGAGTTTTCCATAGGCTCCATAGGGTTAGTGTTAAATTGTGAAACTTATAGGCCAAAACGTATAGACCAAAATGTCTGTAATTTATAGACCAAGCAAGTATGCACTGGTGGCAGCATGTATGCACTGAAGCCTATGGGAAATTCAATGTTAAAAATGTTTTGGTCTATAGTGCCTCCGCATCATGCCTTATGACCAGATCCTTTTGTACATTTTTGGCTTATAACTTTCCACTGTACATTAATTTATTTTTTGCGTTTGCAAATTAATTTTTGTTTAGCTTAAATGTTTTTTTGTGTTATGCAAAATAGAAAAATAATTTTGCAAACACAAAAAAATATTTTCTTAGAAAATATTTTTTTGTTTGCAAATTATTTTTACAAAAAGCTTTTTCATAAATTTTATAAAAAAGTATTTTTTGTAAAAATAAATTTGCAAACACAAAAAATATTTTCTAATTATTTTTCTATTTTGCAAGTTTTTATTTTATAAGGAAATATTTTATGTACCCCAGACCTGGATTTTTCTCTGGCGAACCAATGTCTATGGGAGTTTTCACTGTTAAATCTGTGTTTGTCACCACTGTTTTTTCCCCAAAGACAATCCTGGAGGGGTAATTGCAATTTTTTTTTATTCCAAACTTGTTTTAGGATATCTCTCATTGATACAACTCTCATTATCAACAATCACTCACAGAATGGGTAATGGAACTGTGTCTCTCTTTCTGAGACTTTTATTTGTTTAGAAAGAAAAAAAATCTCTTTCCAGTATTTTGTAGACTTGAAAAAGGCTATTCAGTTCTGAATAAGGAAAGATGTAAAGTAAATTGTCATTTCTACCTTCTCGTCTTGTTAAATATCCATTCAAGTTACATTTGTTTGCCCCATGAATATCTCTCCGAATTTAAAAAAAAAAATGACACAATACTTAGAGTTTTTTTTCTGAATGCTTATCAACTTACAATATTAAGTTGATAGTCCCTAGTTGTAAATTCATATTCACACAAGCCATATTTCATATATTTGTACGAATACGAATTTGCAAATACAACACTATGCGCTATTTGCGTTGTAAAAAACTTAGTGTCTATCCTATTACAAATAAATTGAAGAAAATACTCCAGTACCTTAAAAACGATTCTAGTAAAATATCCAATATAAGCGATGAATTAATTGTAATCTAAAAGTTATCCAAAGAATTATACTCCTATGATAAACAAAATGCGTGTTGAGTTGTAATGCTATGTGTGGGGCGCGGTGGCTCAGTAGGGAGAGGTGCAGGCTGCAAGCCGAGAGGTCCGCGGTTCGAATACCACCTGCGGCAACCGCGTTGTGTCCTTAGGCAAGACACTTCACCCTCCACTGCCCATGTGGGGGCACGATACGCCGTGTACTAAGGCGTACTGCACGTCGATGGTACGCATTTCTTCAACCAATCTAACCCTGCCTGTGCTGCAGTGCGGAGTTACGATGTTGGGGAGCTGGCAGCTGCTCGTCGTTGCTCGGTGGTTCTCGCCGGGTACTCCAGCTTCCTCTACCCGTAAAACTCTCACGGTGCATAAACATGTTACCTTAAACATCAATAAATAAATAAATAAATAATGCTGTGTGTTAGAGTCGATTTCCTGGAAAAATTAAACGAACGTCACGGAGCACAACGCCATTTTCTGGGAAGTGGTTTAAATATAGTGCGTCTTTGCTGAAAATAACCACTGCTTTGCAAATCAAAAAATCAACACTGACTTTACATTGAGTATTATATCGACACCAGAATAACACCTGAAATATCACTTTCCATCAATGAAATGTGATTGACCAACTTGATTTTTTTAAATAAATGAGTTTCCCACGACTTATACCATGCATTTCACAAGCAGAACAATTTCTTATTTTTTAGAACTACGGGTCAAGCACTTCCAACATATCCGCACTTTTACCTATTTATTCGAATATCTTCGCTCATAATTATTCTGTCTGGACATATTATATACCACCGTAAAGCTTGTCAACTGCAGTTTAAGATGATAGCGTAAGCGATACAATCGGTTCGGACTTTAAAATGTTATGAACTGTTATCTGTTAATAGAAACACAAATCCGCATTCAATATAGGCATTCTATAAAATGCACTGACGCATTATTGTTTAAATATACATTCATTTGGTTACAAACAGTTATGCTATCTTTTGCACTCAATAACCTCTGGATACTACACACTAGTTGTTAAATGTGTTTTAGTGATTTTAATGTCGATTGAAAGATACACTAATAAGTAAAAGCTATAAAATATTTACCATAGGAATTTTCCCATAGAGTTATAAGATCACATTTATGACTTTTCAAATGTGTATAAGAAACATTTATCAACAGTACAATTCAGTGGGTATTAAATGTACATTTAAATGCACAATAAAATGTACATTAAAAAAGTATAAAAGGAGAAAGAATCTTGACTGATTCACACTTGGTTTTTTGACTTCAAGAAAACAAGACATATTTTCACAGCCTTCCAGTTGATAGAGATGATAGAAAAAAAAGATGAAGAGAGCCATTGAAGAATATAGTGAGACAGAGAGTGAAGTAGATAACAAGAAACAGAGAGTAGAATCAGCTAAAGATATATACACCATCCACCCACTCCTACAAAGAACATCAAGAAAATTCCATTCCAAATCCCATGTATGCAGAATAACATTCAAACAATTTAATCAGAAAAATCCATTTGACATCATTGGAAAAGTATTTGACAGTATGGTAGAAAATATTAAAGAAGAACGTGGTGTAGAAGACAATGATCCAATGAGAATATCAGTTAACCACCCAGGATTAGAAATAGGTATATTTATCCCATTTACTAAGGCTTCGGCTATCACTGGTAACACCATATTAGATGAAACAGAAAAAGTTGTACAATCAAATGATAACTTTACTATCCATGATGGACAATTATCTTCAGAAATAACAGACACTTCTCCACCACAATGGCCTGGGTGACACGCACCAATTTCCTTTTCATCTATTGATAAAATGGTTGGAAACAAGAGAAGTATTATTGAAATTAAAAATGTTAATGATTCAATGTGTCTCGCACGGGCCATTGTAGTGGGAAAGTGTCATGTTGATAGAGATAATTCTGAACTTTGGCAAAAGGAATTGAAAATATTAGATATACTGATAGACCGGCACAAGAGCGGGAAGCTAAGGCATTGATGGACAACGCAGGCCTTGATTATAATATTCCTTGTGGATATGAAGAATATTATAAAATACAAGACCTGCTTTACCCAGAGGATGTCATCAAAATTCATCCACAGTATGCAAAAAGTGAATTTTTATTCAAACCTCCAGTTACCACCACTGATAGTAAAGTTATGCATATTTACCACCATGACCAGCAGTTTGATACTATCACGACAATCACACGGTTTTTAGGTTGTTCATACTATTGTGAACATTGCAGTAAAGGGGTCCAACAGAGAGAACGTCACATGTGCCCTTTTGGTTGTGTTTGCTATGCTCCAAAAAAATGTATTCCTGAACATCCCATCACCTGTTACACTTGCAATAGACAGTTTAGAAGTCCATCATGCTATAATAACCATATCACTCACAAAGGGGAAAGCTCTACCATATTTTTCCAGGAAATCGACTCTGACACATAGCATTACCATTCAACACGCATTTTGTTTATCATAGGAGTATAATTCTTCAGATAACTTTTAGATTACAATTAATTCATCCCTTATATTGGATATTTTACTAGAATCGTTTTGAAGGTATTGGCGTATTTTCTTCAATATATTTGTAATAGGATAGACAGTAAATTTTTTACAACGCAAATAGCGCATTGTGTTCTTGTATTTGCAAATTCGTATTCGTACAAATATATGAAATATGATTTGTGTGAATATGAATTTACAACTAGGGACTATCGACTTGATATTGTAAGTTGATAAGCATTCAGAAAAAAAACTCAAAGTTCTGGCGGTATTGTGTATTTTTTTTTAAAAATTCGGAGAGATACTCATGGGATAAACAAATGTAACTTGACTGGATATTTAACAAGACGAGAAGGGAGAAATGACAATTTACTTTGCATCTTTCCTTATTCAAAATTGAACAGCCTTTTTCAAGGCTACAGAATATTGGAAAGAGATTTTTTCTTTCTAAACAAAAAAAAGTCTCAGAAAGAGAGACACAGTTCCATTACCCTTTCTGTGAGTGATTGTTGATAATGACAGTTGTATCAATGAGAGATATCCTAAAACAAGTTTGGAATAAAAAATGTTGGAATTACCCCTCCAGGATTGTTTTGGGGGAAAAAACAGTGGTGACAAACACAGATTTAACAGTGAAAACAGTGAAAAGTCTGGGTTACATAAAATATTTCCTTATGAAATAAAAACTTGCAAAATAGAAAAATAATTTTGCAAACAAAACTTATACACCAAAATGTCTGTAACTTATAGACCAAACATGTATGCACTGTGCCATACATGTTTGGTCTATAAATTACAGATACTTTGGTCTATAAGTTTCACAAGTTAACACTAACCCTATGGAGCCTGTGGAAAAGTCAGTGTTAAAAATGCTTTGTTCTACAGTGCCTCCCCTAACTACTCCGGGCTCCACTCCGAGGACATTTTTCCCAATTCTTCCGCTATATTATGTAGAAATGAGGGCGTAGTTCGTGACAGAAGTTCTAGTTTTAAATGTTTATGTATCTGAGAATATCATAGGTTTTAAACCGTATCATGCAGGCTGCATTTTAATTATATATGGCCAGTTAATATCTATATACGGCAGACAGTCGAGTGATCTCCCTATAGTTCATTGATCTTTAAAAAATGTCGGCGGACGAAGGCCGTTTCACGGTAGACAAGTAAGAAGACTATCATATATTATTGATATCTGTTCAGGCTATGGAAAAGTGGTCGGTAAGATATAACCGTTATACTGTTTGTAATGAGCTGATATGGTATATACGTGTCAGTTAATTCTATATTGTGAAACCATCGCTCAATCTAAAATTACAAGGCATCCTATATTCCATATTTGGCCACTAACAAACCGTATATCTAATATTCTAATCGCAAAGTTCACATCGTTTTACGTGAGTGTGGAATCGCGTTCCTAATAAACACCACATAAATGGATTATCTACACCACGGATTTTTAACCTCTTAAGAAAAGAACAGAGGTACCAGTAGACTTCAGCTCACGGACCATCAATTCGTCAAGCTTCTAATGCGCTTCCCCGAAAACTGTAGATAGCTTTTTTGTATGATTCCAGCCTCCTTGCACTGTATAGTCCAAGAGAAAGAGAGAGAGAGAGAGAGGGAGAGAGAGAGTGAGAGAGAGAGAGAGCGAGAGAGACAGAGAGAGAGACACACACAGAGAGAGAGAGAGAGAGATAGGTGGGTGGGTGGGTGGGTGGGTGGGTGGGTGGGTGGGTGGGTGGGTAGGTAGGTAGGTAGGTAGGTAGGTAGGTAGGTAGGTAGGTAGGTAGGTAGGTAGGTAGGTAGGTAGGTAGGTAGGTAGGTAGGTAGGTAGGTAGGTAGGTAGGGGTAGACAGACAGACAGACAGACAGACAAACAGACAGACAGACAGACAGACAGACAGCAGGCAGGCAGACAGACAGACAGACAGACTAGGCTAACATATTATTTACCAATCTATTATACCACCACCACCACCACAAGAGAGTTATGGTAACCTGGTGAGACTCAAATGCAGTCATCTGTAACATGATTTTCTCTGTGGTTTTTCATTACAGCAGTCTTTTCGGGGATAGGCTAGAAAAGGGTGCGCAAACTATTTTATCACATAATCACCATCAAATAGCTCACTCTTGAAAATATCGTTCACAACACGTCTGAACGGGAATGGCGTCAGCAGTCAACTTAGTAATGGTAACTTTTTGAAACAGTTGGTTTCATTTTTGTAGAACTGAATTAATCTTCTCGTATTTTTCAGGAACTATCTACAGTAGACGACAATTGCATAAAACATTTCCTGAATAACAAAATATATTTAAAGCATTACTTATGACCCCCTCATTGGAATTAACTCTGTGCGCTAGTTCCAATCAGGGGTCATAAGCTGTTTTCCGGCAAAAATTGAAGAAAAAAAAATGGATGGATATTTTTGTGAACTGCACTGGCCAGTTTAGTCGTTACGTTTGGTAAAAGGTTAACCCTTGAACCCTAGTGGTATCTTCCATATCAGTTCAATGGCACCAACGGGAAGATGCCATATTCTTTATTTGGGGGTAGACCAATTATAATTTTAACCCTTTGAACTCTAGTGGAATCTTCCAAGCCAGTTCAATGGCAGCAATTAGAAGAGTCCATAATCATTATTTGGGGTAGACCAATCAATATTTTCAACGTGCACCCTTGGGGGCTGCACGTTGAAAATATTGATTGGTCTACACCACATCTTCACTCAAAAGTCAAACTATTTAATGAAAGTATGGAGAATCATGTTACTGCGCCGGAAAAGCGGCCTCTGGGGTTTAAAGGATTGAATTACACATTATGTTATAAGAAGAATCTCAAATTTGTTTAAAGCTAGCTTATAAGCCCTCATCGGAACGACCTCGGTGAGCTCGTTCTAATTAGGGGTCGTAATCTAGTTTTTTTTTGAGGTGAAAATTGAAAGAAATAAAATTTTGATGGCGATTTATGTGAAGATCACTGGCCAGTTTAGTCGCTACGTTTGGTAAAAGGTTAAATTACAAATTATGTGATAAGAAAATTCTTAAATGCGTTACGATTTGACATGAATTTTCTGAATCTCGTTCATTAAATTGATTTTGGTCTCGGCTAGCCTCAGCTAGCTTCTGCTATCCAACTTGGTACAGAAAATCCATATTAAATCGCGACTCAAAGAGATATTTTATTTATAACATCGCACGACCACAACAAGAGATTCAGATGATCCCTCACAACTCAAATACAATCATCTCTAACCCTATTTTCCCTTTGGGGTCTCGTTATTGCAATCTTTTCTTTTGGAATTAACTATTAAAGAATTTGCAAAACGCTTTTCGCTAGAGATGTGACCGATGAATCCGTCGTAGGTGTTGTCCTTTCTTTGGGCTTTTATAGACGAGAAAAGTGTATTTTTTTTTTGCTCTGACAAATTAGAAAATATCTCTCCACCGGGTCGGAACATGCAATCTAATATATATGAAGTAGAAAATGTACCTTTCGTAAATTCAGAGGTGCGTTATTCTCAATCTTATTCCACTCCTCCCATTCTACCATGGCATACGGGCCTTCACTCATATATATATATGTGTGTGTGTGTGTGTGTGTGTGTGTGTGTGTGTGTGTGTGTGTGTGTGTGTGTGTGTGTTTGTGGTTAAAAAATCGCACTGGCACAGACATTTCATACTGAAACGTTTTTTTCTTTTAATATGCCGCCGAAAAATTGTTTTCATTTACTGAACCCTGATGGGCTTCAAACATGACAAAAAATTACACAAAATTGATTTAAACTAAGTGATGAGCTTAGGAACTGGTTAAACTGACTGGCAAAAATTGATGTTATTCAATAATGGGCTCTAATTTAGTCCTTACAAGAATGTTACGCAAGCTTTTGTTTTTCTTATAGGCGATGACAGGTCGAAGATTCAAAGGTTCATTTAATTTAGCATTGGTAAAATTGAATTCATCTTTTAACATTTTTGCTATTTCGATATTCATTCTGTTGTACGTTAAAGTGAAAGGAATGATGGACCTCCTTTCGCATTCGCCCTCTGATATGTTCATACCAAATGGCCAGAGGGTTTGAAGCGTATTGATCCAAAAAGCTTCACGTTTTTTTCTAAATTCATCCGTTTCTTCTAATGTGTCTTTAATTGGTGGTTGTTCAATAGGATGGATTTCGAAATCGTCCAAAGAATGGCCAGGAAGGTTAAAATGTTGTGCTACTGGGGCATCAGCATTATGTTTTATATCCTGTTTGTGTCTAGTAGCACGTTCTCGGAAAGGATTTTGACTTTGACCAACATACTGTTTCCGACATCGCTTACAAGTGATAAGGTAAATAATGTTTGGTGAATCACAATAGAGGGGGTTGCGGATCTGATAATGATTTTTCGTTTGTTCGGAGGAAAATTCCTCTTTCTGATCAGGCATAAAAGTATGCAGTCTACAACGAGGCTTTTTGCAATTAAATACCGCGCCACTACCATTTTGCAACGGTCTGTTGTGTTCAATCTTCAGTGGTTCGAAATCGGTAGTTTCAGCTGGACTTTCGAGCTTTTTCAGGGTTTGGGATTTCAGGCTACGCAAAAGGCGCAGCGAGTACCCTCTCGATCTGAGGGCGCCAAATAGAGTAGAACAAGCCTCATTGAAATTTACCTTATCACTTGAATTGCGGTGGAAACGAATGAGCTGTGATTTGATGATACCTTTAAATGTATGTTGAGGATGAAATGATTTTGTGTGCAACAAATGATGTGAATCAGTTGGTTTAAAATATACTTTATAATCTAAATGACCGGACGCCTGAAATTGCTTGCCTTTATACACGGTCACATCGAGAAAATCAACAGAATTTTCACTGATAGTAGCTTTCAGTTTAATATTTGGATCGTGATTGTTCAAAATTTCTAAAAATTCATCAAAATCTTCTTTTGAATGTTCCCAAATAATAAAAATGTCATCTAAATATCTGAGATATACGAGAGGATGCTTTGCACATTTGCTTAAGGCATTTTCCTCCCATTCCGCTACATAAATGCTTGCAAAATTAGGACTGAATCTTTTACCCATAGGACAACCCATTATTTGTAGAAAATATTCTCCATTGAATTGAAAGTCATTACCTTTTAAGCTCAGCTCTAAAAGATCCAAAATTTGTTCATCCGGGCGTTCCAATCCGGATATTTTTTAAATGCATTTTTAACTGATTTAACACCTTTATCAATATCAATGTTCGTATACATACTGTCGATATCCAAAGTAGCCAGAATTGCATTTTTCGATATTTTCAATTTCGAAATTTTTGACAGGAAATCCTGTGTATTTTTTAGATAGCTCGGATGTCTATTTGCTATAGGTTTCAGATGATAATCAATTAATTCCGAGATCGCATAAGATTCCGAATTACAATCTGATACAATTGGCCTCCCGGGTGGAGTTAAGTCATCCGTCCATGAAGAACGGTCCTTGTGGATCTTTGGTAGGATATAAAATTGTCTTGTTTGAGCACTGAGCTTAGCTGTTAAATATTTCAATTGTTTTTTGGTAATGTGACCTTCGTCGAGGAGAAATTTTAAGATTTTATTGAATTTTTCGATATTACTAGGCCAAATAAGTGAATCTATTTTCTTATAATGTTTAGTATTGCTGAGTTGTCTCATGGCTTCCTTTATATAATTATCCCGAGATAGAACAACTACCGACCCACCTTTGTCGGCTGGTTTAATTACTAATTTCTTATTTTTTCGAAGTTTCGTGAGGGCTCTCCGTTCACCAGCTGTTAAATTGTCTTTATCGGAGAGTATGTTCATGCTGAACACCTTTTTGATGATTCGTTTGCTAGCCTCAATAATTTCGGGATCTACTTCACTATCTGGAGGTGACCAACCAGATGATTCTGTAAAAGGAAGTTTCCGACCGCTGGAGTTTCTAAAGCGGTCGGCTAATTTCATTTGCCTAAGAAAATTACAGTTGTATGATGGTAAATTTGTTTGGTTATCAATTTTAGGCTTTGGTTGTTGATAATGACAGTTGTATCAATGAGAGATATCCTAAAACAAGTTTGGAATAAAAAATGTTGGAATTACCCCTCCAGGATTGTTTTGGGGGAAAAAAACAGTGGTGACAAACACAGATTTAACAGTGAAAACAGTGAAAAGTCTGGGTTACATAAAATATTTCCTTATGAAATAAAAACTTGCAAAATAGAAAAATAATTTTGCAAACAAAACTTATACACCAAAATGTCTGTAACTTATAGACCAAACATGTATGCACTGTGCCATACATGTTTGGTCTATAAATTACAGATATTTTGGTCTATAAGTTTCACAAGTTAACACTAGCCCTATGGAGCCTGTGGAAAAGTCAGTGTTAAAAATGCTTTGTTCTACAGTGCCTCCCCTAACTACTCCGGGCTCCACTCCGAGGACATTTTTCCCAATTCTTCCGCTATATTATGTAGAAATGAGGGCGTAGTTCGTGACAGAAGTTCTAGTTTTAAATGTTTATGTATCTGAGAATATCATAGGTTTTAAACCGTATCATGCAGGCTGCATTTTAATTATATATGGCCAGTGTGACCCACTTACGGCCCTCTTCAATAGATTATTACACAACTGTTACTTTCCAGCTTTATGGAAAAAAGCCAACGTGACACCGGTGTTGAAAAAGAATCCGTCTAACATAGTTAATAACTATAGGCCAATCTCTTTGCTAAGCTGTACTGGTAAAGTACTTGAAAAATGTGTCTTCAAACGATTATGGCTTTTTTTATGTGATAACAATATACTGAGCCAGTGTCAGTCTGGTTTTACTCCAGGTGACTCTGACTACAACTGACAGACCTCTATGATGAATTCTGCCATGCTCTTGACGAAGGAAAAGAGGTAAGAGTTGTCTTTTGTGATGTTAGCAAGGCATTTGATAAAGTTTGGCATGCTGGTCTTATTCACAAGCTCGAGAGAATAGGCATATCTGGCGACTTGCTTTGTTTCCTAAAATCTTACCTTTCTGATCGGTACCAGCGCGTCCTTGTAGCCTCTGAGGCATCTCCTTGGAAACCAATAACGTCTGGTGTCCCGCAGGGTTCGATCCTTGGTCCCCTGTTATTTCTGATTTACATCAACGATATTACTGAAAACCTACTTAGCAGTATACGCTTATTTGCAGATGATACATCCCTTTATCTTATAATTGAGAATCCTGACCAAAGTGCCATCATACTCAACCGTGATTTGGCCTCAATTGAACACCGGGCTAACACCTGGCTCGTTGAGTTCAACCCCCTTAAAACGGAAACCATGATTATATCACGTAAAAGTAACGTTCCGGTGCACCCACCTATATATCTATGCGGAACTCAAATTTCCGAGGTGAGTAGCCACAAGCATCTGGGTGTAATCTTGAATAAAGGTTGTACATGGAACGACCATATCGATCATGTGTGCACTAAAGCCTGGACACGTATTGACATGCTCAGGGCCCACAAGTTTACACTTGACCGGAAAGTCCTTGAAAAGATATACTTTGCGTTTGTCCGACCTCTTTTAGAATACGCTGACTCTGTCTGGGACAACTGCTCAGCAACTCAAGCTGCGGACCTGGAGAAAATACAAGTAGCTGCAGCAAGAATAGTTACTGACGCCACTGTGAGCTGCAGTAGAGACCTTCTCTAAACAGAAACTCAATGGGATCCACTGGCAGAAAGACGCCGAAAGCACAAGCTTATCCAGTTTTTTAAGATGTATCATAAATTAACACCTCCATATATCTCCAATAAGGTGCCACCAATTATTTCATCTATTACCCAAAGCCGCAATCTCCGATCCGAAAATAACCACCGTGTTCCCTTTTGTCACACCAATTTACATAAGTCCTCGTTTATCCCGGAAGTTACCGACCAGTGGAATAGATTACCCCCCCCCCCCCCCCCCTCAGTAAGAGAAAATTGTTCCCTCATAAACTTTACGACGTTTTTAAATAGTGCGAACCTACGACCACCAGTTTTTTACTATGGAGCCAAATCCCGTGCTGCCCAAATTTATCATTGCAGGTTGCGCCTGCACTGCAGTAATATCAACGCCCACTTATACGATAACCATCTCTCAACATCTCCACGTTGCCTGTGTGGGGATCTTGAAACTACTGAGCACTTTCTTGTGCACTGCCCAATCTGTGACGATGCTCGTGATTCCACAATCAATGCTTTGCCATTTACTATTGAGCTCTCCACACTCCTATTTGGATCCGAACGACTGAATAATAATGAAAACCTTCTTGTCGTCAGAGCCGTGCAGGACTATATCATACTGAGTGGACGTTTTAATAAGTAGCAGTGCACTCTTGAACTTTTCCAGTATTTCTTGCCACACAAATGGGTCACCGTTATCGATACACCCATTGAGGCTGCCCTATTGAATATTCTTTGGTAGCGAACACTGAATTCAGGTTGTTCCCCCTGTTTCCTAGATTAACCCTTTGCCCAATGTAACGGCCAGTGTTACCCATGAACATCGTCATTTAATTCCTTTTATATTTTCAATCTTTGTCTCGAGAACATGGCTTATGATCCCTCATTGGAATGAGCTCGGCGAGTCCGTTCCAGTGAGGGATCGTGGGCTGCGTTTTTGAGACTGACATTGGAAACTTCCAGTTATTCGAAAACTTATTCTTCAAGTGTCGAGTGCTACACGTGTTGGGTAAGGGGTTGAGTTTCCTTTTTCTTTTCATTCTCTCATTCTCCCTATTGCTCTCTTTACTCTCTCTCTCTCTCTCTCTCTCTCTCTCTCTCTCTCTCTCTCTCTCTCTCTCTCTCTCTCTTTGTTTTCTATGTTTAAACAATATTTCACTTAGTGTTTGCAGCTACTATTAAACTTTGTCAGTAATCCAAATGAGACAGCTCATACAAGCTATAAGCTTACTGCTGAATCCTTTCAACAAATCTCGTTCTTGACTCTTTATTTATTTATTTATTGGTGCTTAAGGTCACATACTTATGCACAATGGCTAATCGTGACCGTGACAGTTTTACGGGTGGAGGAAGCCGGAGTACCCGGAGAGAACCACCGAGCAACGACGAGCAGCTGTCAGCTCCCCAACATCGTAACTCTGAACTCTGCACCGCAGCACAGGCAGGGTTAGATTGGTTGAAGACATGCGCACCATCGACGTGCAGTACGCCTCAGTACACAGCGTCATCGTGCCCCCATGTAGGCAATCGGGGTGAAGTGTCTTGCCCAAGGACACAACGCGGTTGTCTTGACTCTTTACGTTAATGCATACCATAATTACCATTGTATTGCGCACTCTGTATGACAATCATGTTGTAGTTTATTATATGTATGCATCATATTTTTCATGAATAAATATTGTTTAAACTAATATTCGATATCTCTGACTGATATTCACTGCCGAGAACTCCCAACAATGGCGTGGCTGTAAACAGATTTTAGTATGAAAATCCAAATAAAACGTCTTAGAAAAAGCTATTAATGCAAATTAATTTTACAAAGGTCACCGGATTCTGAAAGAATAGTCATTTCAGCATCAGAAGACACACGTATGTGTCCCCGCTTTCGATTCAAAACTTTGATACGAGAGTAACTTAATTTCGTGGTATGAAATTTTGAGCGTTTGAAGTTTCCAGCCTTTCTATTGTTATTATATATAATAGGGGGATGGCATATAATAATAACTCTTTGGCCAGCCGCTGATTTGTCGCGGTCCTCATAAGAGAAGGCCATCATTCCCCCTGCACCCCACCCCCTCTTCCCCTCCTCTCCTCCCAGCATTCAGATATAAACTGCTTAATAGTGTCCCTCACTTCCTCTTTTTCAATTTCTTCAATAAGCATTCCTACCCTCTCCCTCGTGTCCCCCTTCAGCCATCTATCCTTTGTTTCTTCACCCCACTTCCGCATTATTCTTCCAGTAAATTTTATTCTATGAGGTATATACTGTGGGCATTCCAAGAGAAAATGTTCCAGGGTCTCCACTACTCCAGAGTGGCACATTTGGCATCCCTTTTCCCCATCTCTCCCAATTTTTCCCCGAAGCTCCAGTGATCTTGATCTCAGTTTGAACAGCAGTGACCCTCCAAAGGTGCCATCTAGGTACTTCTCAAAAGCTGGCTTTTCTTTATATTGTAACCCCTGCAGTGATCTTTTCACGCTAACCCCTGCTCGCCAGTTTCGATTGCAATCTTCCATGACTCTCTCTTTGACAAACCTTTTGCCTTCTTTCATTCCTACTTCTATGTTTGTGACCTCTATAGAGTAATTGTCCATTAGTTCCCTCACATGTTTTGACCACCCCGTTTCTATATTAGAATTCCAAATGGTATCGAGCATCAATTTGCACCACCGGTTGTCAGGCAGGTTTCTCAAGTAGTTAAAGTAACACAGTTTTCCCAAATCTACCCTGTCCTTGATTTTCATCCACCCAAGCTCCCCCCTTACTGCTTCCAAAGCTGCAGCATTACTCGACCCTGTTATCCATCTGCCGGCATCATTTTGAGTATTTTCCAACTTCTTAATAACGGTTTGGTTTAATGGAATCACGTCCGTGCCATACGTTATACTTGGTAAACCCACCCTCTCCCACAGTGTTTTCCCCACAAAGACCTTGTTGAAACTATTTTTCCCTAAAAGTTTTAGTTGGTTCAGAATTCTTTTCCCCTTCAGAATCAGTTTGGCTGAGTAATTTCTGTACACCCCTCTTCCCGTTATATTTATGCTTACCCCTAGATACTCATACTCTCCCGTTTCTCCTACAGTGATTTGTTTGCTTTCCCCTTCGGGGATTGAGAACTCCCCCACTCTCCATCTCTTCGTCATATCTACCTTGCGTCCAACGGGTATTACCTTGCTTTTATTTTCATTTAGTTCTAGCCGCCAAGTGTTCCCATATCTACCAACAATCTCCAGCAGTTTCTCTAGCCCCTGTTCAGTTCTAGACATTAACACCATGTCGTCCGCAAAGAATAAGCCTGGTATCTTTATGTCTCCAACATTTACCCCCTCCGCACTCTGAATTAGTTCGTCCCCTAAATCTTTAACATACAATGCAAACAAAATCGGTGAAAAGATACACCCCTGCTTGAGGCCTATATCCATAGGGACTCGTTTTGTAGTGATACTCCCTAGACTGAGTTGGCTTTGCACATCTGTATACAGTGCTTTCATGATTCCCACAAAGTCACCCCCCAGTCCGATGCCCTCGAGCTTTCGCCACATACCTTCCCTCCACACTCGGTCGTACGCTTTTTTCACATCTAGAAATGCCAGAAACATCTTTTTCTTTTCAGCCTTTGTTGATTCTATCAGTTGGGTGAGTGTAAATAGGTGATCAGTGACTCTTCGTCCTTTCCTGAAACCATTTTGAATTTCTCCTAAAAAACCTTTCTCTTCAATAACTTCCTCTAGTCTACCGTATATGACCTTACAGAATACTTTTCCGATGTTACTACTAACTGATATCCCCCTATAGTTATCTAGAACTTCCTTATCCCCCTTTTTGTGTATGAACGACACCTTACTTTCCCTCCACTCTCTGGGGACCTCTTGCTTTCGCAGAGCCAGGTTGAAAGGTTTGTCAGGACTTCAATAAGTGCCTCCCCTCCATTTTTGAGGAATTCGTTCGGAATTTCATCAGTCCCTCCCGCTTTACCATTTTTTAATTTCGAGACCAGGTTCCGCACTTCTTCTGCCGTTATTTCGCTACATACACGATTGGATAGGTTCTCCTCCACCAGTGTATTTCTTTTTGGTGGGGACCCACTGCCCCATCGCCTATTGTTTATCTTTTCCCAGTGCTTGACTAACTCTGAAGCGATACGGCCTTTATCTTCTGTACTTTCCCCATCCACTTTGATACTCTGCACACTACTTTTCCCCCGTTTATTTACCCAGTTCCAAAATACGTTTGAGCTCGAACCCCCCGTTTTCTTTATTGTTCTGGCAAGACTGCAATTGCGCTTCTTCCTATTATTATTCTTTATCTCATTCACCTTTTTCCGTGCCAGTTCATATTCTCCTTTCATTAGTCTCGTGTCATTGTTATCCACCCCTTTAAGCTTCCTACTTCTTCTGTAAGCAGCGCATTTTACCTTCCTTTCTTTTATAGCCTTTTTCAGTCCCTCGTTAACCCTGTATCCAAGCTCTCTCGTTGGGACCCTCACCCTTCCTATACACTCCTTCCCTGCCTCTGTTAGGCTATTTACTATGCCATCTGAAATACTCTGGACATTTGCATCCCTAGGTATACATTCAAGATTTGGTTTTAGTTTTTCCCGAAACTGCTTCCAGTCGGTTCCTTGTTTTAGTCCCCAAACTTCCTTGAAGGTATTTCTGTCTCTATTCGTCTTTTTGCCCATAATCTTAACTGTTATCAGGTTGTGATCACTACCCAAGTCATGTTTTCCCTCGTCATCTATTTCTACATCTATAACCTCCCTCCATACGCTAATGTCAGTGAGTATATAATCAATTATTGTTTTCTTATCGTTCCTCTCCCAGGTCCATTTACCCTTACATTTCGCATCCCTGTTCAGGATCTTTAAACCAAGCTCTTTTGATAGGTCCAACATCTTCCTCCCATTCGTGTTAATTTTCCTATCACCTCCCTGTATGCCCTCCTCCTTATCCCCGATGTGCCCATTGAAGTCCCCCATTAGGACAATACTGAACCCTCTGCTCCCAAGCTCTGTGATATTCGATCTAAGAGTTGTATATATTGAATCATTCCACTCGGGCTTACTTCCCTCCACTGCTAAGTATACAACACCAACGGCAACACTCCTGTTTCCTAACTTGATTTTTGCCCAGACTATTTCGTTGGATACTGGAATCTGAGTCCTTGCTTCTGTGAGATCTGTAATCAATGAGGGCTGTAATTCCTCTTTAGCGTAGATGCATATATGAGGGCTATTTTGAAGCATTTGGCTATATATAATGAGTTTCCAGGCGCCTGTGGTTGGACTCTACAGATTCTGGCGTCCAAGCAAAAACGTTGATCATTTTGCACCCGGCGACCTCAGCATCAGTGAACGCTGCACATAATAACTTTACATGATATTTTATATTCTAAACTGAAATCGAAAGTAGAACACTGAGAGTCTGTTATTTTTTTATGGCCATGACTCCAGTTACTCATCCCCTCCCCGCCCTCATTAAATTTGATGACGGTGGCAATTCCGACGGTATTGCCAAATGTCACAGCCAAATTAGATTTTTGCTGAATATTGTCACTTTCTTTGTGATTCAAATTTATTTCGAATAAAAAATGTGATGGCGTCGTATTGGCCGTCAATTACCTCTTACTGACTTGAATACACTCCACAGGGGTCGCAGAGCAATTTGAACGTGTTTATGTTGGGGCGGGGGGGGGGGGGGGGGGGCGCAGGTTTAATTAATGCTAGTGGTCTTCCTCCCCAGGGAAGTTTCGAAAAAGGACAGAAAGGCATTTCTAGCGTTCGGGCACACCAAGACCGCTTCCTCTGTGAAAGTGGTGAGTCAGAACACGTTTTTACCAAATATTTGATGTTGGTTTTTGCAGAAGCGATGTATAAAGTTGTTAGGAATATCATGAGCTTCGATAGAGGCCTAGTTCAATTCAAAAGTACAATTTCATTCCCTTGTCAAAGCCTTCTGTTTCAAAAACGCATTGTCATTCACTTCACGTGATTAGAAGCCTGTGCATTGTTCAACACAGTGTAATGACAGAATTTGTGCCGTTCACATTGCAACATGCTGCCATTCGGATCTAAATATATGTATTTATGACAGAGAAGAACTCATTATTCAAATCGACAGAGAGATTTCCTAACACCAGACCAGAACCGAGACCAGAAAGTACAAGATTTGAAATCGAAGTACAACACTGAGAATCTATTATTTTTTTATGAACATATGACTCCAACCCAGCCCCCACCCCCACCCCCCTCTGCCCTCAATGAATTTGATGACGGTGGCAATTGCGACGGCATTGCCAAAATTTAATGTCACAATTCAGAGGACTGGTGAATATTGTCATTTTCTTCTTTGTGATTCAAATTTAATACGAATCAAAGGTGTGGCGTCGTATTGTTTTAAATTTCCCAAACCGATGTTACTTGAATACACCCGGCAAGAGCCGTGGAGAAATTAGAAAGTTCAAAGTATGTGCGTGTGTTGGGGAGGGGGGGGGGGAGGGGGGGGGGGGGGGTATCGCAGGTTTCTGCCGCAAAGTAACAGGTGGCCAACAGCAATTGTTGGCCATGCTAGTGGGGTATTTGGGCATGCTCCTAAAGAAAAAGTTTTGAAATAGGACACTCTTAGAATGCATTTATAGCGTTCTGGCATACGACAACCGCTTCCAAAATTGTTTGTTACCTGTGTGAAAATGGTGAGTCAAAACCTGTTTTTAACAAATTTGGTGTCGGCATGAATATCTTGGGCTTGAATACTTCACCTGGTGCGGATAGAACCCTCTGTAACGCTAATAAAGTTTATTTGCTGAGAAGGATCTCGTAGAGTGGACTGTGTATTCTTGTGCTTGCATGCCTCCCCCACCCATTCTCCCCCGAACCGATTTAAGTCACGAGACCTACCGGACAGTACAAGTCTTTCAACGAGGAATTTCCATAGACTTGCGCCGGTCGTCGCTTAGACTCGATTTCACCGGACAGCACAAGTTTTTTAATATGAGCGCTGGTTCCCACAAAGTCGATAGTTTGACTGTAGTTCTCCCACACAAGTTTGATAAGTACGTACTATTTGTAGGTCTACCGGTTACAACAGCATTATGTTCATGTAATATCTGAAACTAAAGAATCTTGAAAAAATATATTGTTTTGTAATGCGTATCCTTTAAATATTCTGTTCAACTTTTACATCATTAAAATACCCACTCTCACGAAAGGCATGCACAACATGGCTTACAATAGCTTGAAGATATGTGTACCACCAACGTTCAGTACAGTACGCCTTATAACAATGCACTTGCGAATGACGGCGCTGTGTTCTATAAGGTATACTGCACTTGTTTTTAACTGCTGTTAACTATGCTCGTGCCGAGTTAGTAAGTTGGGGAGTCTGACAGTTGCTTGCCACTGCCCATTGGTTCTCTCCAGCATCTCCGGTTTCTCCACCGTAAAACTGCCTGCAGTATATAACGGACGATTCCGGCGTCATTTATAGGAGCCTGGCAGGCGCAAACAGTGTTAACAAACATTTTCCCACAGAAACCGGATCTTTGCCATCAATGGATTTCGTTACTGAAAGCTCTACAACATCCTCTGCAGACTACAGCGCTTTCACATACTGGTTTATACTCTGGTTTATCACCTTTGAATGTCTGACCATTTGTCTGGGCGTGACCCAGGGGCATAGCCAGGACTCTATATTTTGGGGCCTTGTCAGTGTTTTGTTGGTGGGGGGGGGGGGGGGGTCCTACCATGATATTTGAAAGGTTGTTGTCGGTTTTCGGGGGTCCTCTGGTCGTTTCTTCATCCTCACACTTCCATGAAGGGAAGAGGGAGGGTGGGGTAATGACCAGAGGATCCTAGTTGAGGAGCTCGTTCCAATGAGGGGTCATAACCTATGTTTTTGAGACAAAAATGAAAATTTATTGGCGATGTTTGAGAATAGCGCTGGCCGTTACGTTGGGCAAAGACGATCTTCTTCAAGTAGCTTTATTTCATATTTTAAAAAATAAATAAGAATTTGCTGTAAACCTAGCAAAATAAATAATAGTCACCTCAATTTAACCTTGATGACTTTCATTAGGTATCAATCAAGTTCTCATGAGCTCAAAAATTCCGGAACAAAAGCCGCAAAATAATTATGGCGGGTTCAATCCCGTTTGTCCCACTTCTGGATTTTCACACCTCGGGATAGATTTCCTGGTTGTCCCACGTTGCTTAAAACAACATGTCTTTATTATATTAGTCTTTATTATAATCTGAACGCAGGTTCACCTGATATGGTGATCATTTATTAATGAACATTTATCACAGAATTGTTTTTAAAAAGGATTAATTTTAACCGGTGAATTATACACAACATTCGGTCAATCGTTTTAAGTTTTTGGTATAAGTATTTGACATTTAGCAGAATTGCTCCAATTTCCAGCTCTCTATCTTTTCTACCTCCTCTATCTCATCAGACACACGACCAAACTGAATGACAAACTATGAGGGATTGAAACAATCCTCAAGCAAAGATGTGCAGGAAACCAAACAAGACCAAGGCAAGGATTGAAACAATCTTGCTAGCAAACAGCCCTTTTAAGGGTTTTTTTGTGGGTGAGTGGGAGGGGGTGTTGGAGGTCATTTGAAATTCCCGAAGGATAACCAGATACCTCAAAATCACATACGGCATCCTATGTCCCAGAAGGCTTGATGGATGACTCCCGGTTTTTTTCAAACTAAACTGTTGGAGCTTTCTCCATTCCTTTTTTGTAACCGCTATGGTCATATAACGGGGCCGCTACCAAACCGGCGTTGCTGTTTGGTTTTCTTTTTTTCTTTTTCCCTTAAAATTGCCATCGCACAACATTATATTCTGGCTCGCCACCATGGTGGGACTTAAACCTCTACCATCGCCAAGCTGGAACCGAATAGAGCCCACTCTCTAATAGTCTTAATGGCGTTGAGGGTTTGGTCTTTGACAATCTATCACTCCAATGCAAACTGCCGGGAATTCTAACCGCGTGCATACCCCTTCAGACCCCATTTGAGGCAATAGGAAAGCTAGGCCTGTGTGATCCAAGATCCAAGTGAAATAAAATAAGGCTAACCGGGTCGCAAGGGATTTGTAAATCCCACATCGTCCCTGCGCTAAAACCTTTAATTCATTCATTCAAATGTTTCACTGTTAAAACTAAATATACTTTAACGAAATATTTTACCAATAATGTTCTGATAACTTAGACAATAACTGATAACTGAACAGAGTAATAATAATAATAATAACACTTTGGCCAGCCGCTGATTTGTCGCGGTTTTCGGGCGAGAAGGCCTTGGTTACCCCGGTACTCCCAACTGCCTCCCTATTCCCATGCTTCTCCTCTCCTCCCAACACTCGTAGACGAACTGCTTGATGACATCCCTTGCCCCATTCTTCCCAATCTCTCCGATTAGCATATTAACTCTCTCCTTTGAGTCTCCCCCTAACCACATGTCCTTCATTCTCCCATCCCACTTCCCCATTATACTCCCAGTGAATCTTATTCTTTTAGACTGGTACTTTGGGCATTCTAGAAGAAAGGGTCTCCACCATGCCCAAATTACACATCTGGCACTCCCTTTCACTGTCCTTCCCAATTTTTCCCCTCAGCTTCAGGGATCGCGACCTCATCTTGAACAGCAGTGACCCCCCAAAGGTGCCATCAAAGTACTCTTCAAAGCCTGGCTTCTCTTTATCACGCAGGCCACCCAACGACCTCTTTGATTTGACCCCCTCTCGCCAGTTACTGTTACAATCCTCCATGACCCTTTCTCTGACGATTTTTTTTACCCTGGATGGCCCCAACGTCCAGGTCCGAGATCTCCAATGAGTAGTTCTCTACTAGCTCCCTCACTTGGACCATCCACCCCGTTGAAAATTCTCAGGAACATTACTTTACACCATCGACTGTCGGGGAGATTTACCAAATAATTAAGATAACCGAGTTTCAACAGGTCTATCCTGTCCTTGATCCTCATCCACCCAAGCTCACCCCTGATTGCTTCTAGCGCTGCGGCATTACTCGACCCCGTTATCCATCGGCCCGCATCGTTCTGCATGGTTTCCAAGCTCTTTACGGCAGTCTGGTTTAGGGGTACCACTTCCGTACCGTATGTGATACTTGGCAGACCCACCATTTCCCAAATGGTTTTCCCCACGAAAACCTTATTGAAACTGTTTCTCCCTATAAGTTTCATTTGGTTAAGAATTCGCTTCCCCTTCAGAATCAATTTATTTGTGTGGTTTCGGTAGATGCCGCTTCCTGTAATGTTTATATTTATCCCCAAATACTCATAATCACCTGTCTCCCCTACACTGAGAAGTTTGCTGTTACCTTCCGGAATGCAGAACTCACCCACTCTCCACCTGCGAGTGGGGTCCACTTTGCGGCCCACAGGTATAACTTTGCTCTTGCTTTCATTAAGTTCGAGTCTCCATTTGCTCCCATATTTCCCAACAATTCCCAGCATTTCAGTTAGCCCCTCTTCGCTTTCTGACACTAGCACCATATCGTCTGCAAAAAAATAGCCCTGGGATCTTCAGGTCCCAACTGCTACCCCCGCTATGCAGGATTTCATCTCCTAAATCTTTGATATACAATGCAAACAGGATTGGCGAAAGGATACACCCCAGTTTTAGGCCTATCTCCATAGGCACACGTTTTGTTGTAATGTTTCCCAGGCTAAGTTCACTCTGTACGTCTTTATATAATGCTTTCATAATTCCAACAAACTCGCCTCCTAAGCCCAGAGCCTCCAGCTTGCGCCACATACCCTCCCTCCATGCTCTATCGTATGCCTTTTTGACATCCAAAAAGGCCATAAACAGCTTTTTCTTTTTTGCTTTCGCGGATTCTATCATTTGGGATAGCGTGAAAAGATGGTCAGTAACTCGCCTTCCCTTCCTGAAGCCATTCTGGCTTTCTCCCAAAAAACCCTTCTCTTCAATCACCTCCTCTAGTCTCCCGTACAGGACTTTACAGAAAACTTTTCCAATGTTGCTACTGGCAGAGATCCCTCGATAGTTATCCAAAACATCTTTTTCCCCTTTTTGTGAATAAATGTCACTTTGCTTTCTCTCCACTCCTTCGGGACCTCTTGATTTTCTATGGCTAGATTGAATAGAGCAGTTAGGCTTTCCACGAGTTCCTCTCCCCCTTTTTTGATAAACTCGTTTGGAATTTCATCCACTCCTCCCGCTTTTCCATCCCTTAATTTTGAGATCACATTTCGCACCTCCACCGTTTTAATTTCGCTGCACATGAAGTTCGAAAGGTTTTCCTCGACCTGATTCGGACACTTAGGTGGGCTCCCCATGCCCCATCGCTTATCGTTTACCTTTTCCCAGTGCTTGACTAGTTCTGATGCGACTTGATCTTGCTCGTCTGTAACTCTGCCATCTACTTTAATACTCTGTGGGTTACTTCCTTTGTTACGTTTATTCACCCATTTCCAAAATACGTTCGAACTCGACCCCCCTGTCGTTCTTATCGTCCTAATAAGACTGCTATTTCGCACTCTCCGATTATCGTCTTTAATCTTATTTACTTTATTTCGTGTTTGTTGGTATTCTTCCTTTGCTACTGTGGCCTCATTGCTTTCCGCCCCCTTAAGTTTTCTACTTCTCCTGTATGCAGCACATTTAGCTTTTCTTCCCTTTATGGCCCTTTTCAGTTCTTCATTCACTCTGTACCCAAGTTCCCGTGTTGGCACCCTGATCTTTCCTACACTTTCCTTCCCTGCCTCCACTAGGCTCGAAACTATGGCGTCCGCCATCTTCTGGAAACTGCACCCCTTGGATACGGTTGCAAGCTTTGGTTTCAGTTTTTCATTGAACTTCGCCCAGTCAGCATCCTTTTTGAGTCCCCAAATCTCCTTAAAGCTTCTTTTGCTTTTTATTAGATTTTTGGCCCTGATCGTCACTGTAATCAAGTTGTGATCACTATCCACCTCCATTTTACCATCATCATCCACTTCCACCCCTATCACACCCCTCCATAAATTAATATCTGTGAGGATGTAGTCGATTATTGATTTTCTGTCGTTCCTCTCCCATGTCCATTTCCCCTTACACCTCGCGTCCCTGTTCAGAATCTTCAGACCGAGCTCGTTTGTGAAGTTCAACAACTTCCTTCCATTCCTGTTGACTTTCTTGTCCCCACCCTCTATGCCTTCTTCCTTGTCACCTATGTGGCCATTAAAGTCACCCATCAGAATTATACCGAGCCCCTTGTTTTGTAGCTCTGTGATGTTGGCCCTTAGTGTTGAGTATATCGAGTCATTCCACTCGGGTTTGCTTCCCTCCACCGCACAGTACACACCCCAATGGCAATACTTTTGTTTCTCAGATTGATCCTTACCCATCCAATTTCTTTCGATACATCAGCCGAGGTGCTAACCTCTTCCAGGTCTGTGATCAGCGACGGTTTTAAATCCTCTTTAATGTACATGCCTACCCCTCCCCCTTTTTTCTGGCCTTCCGTTAGCCCTACACCTATCCACACGCACCCCCTTACTTGGTCTACCCGTTCCTCGTGTCTTATCCACGTTTCACTTAGGCCCATGACGTCAAACTCCTCTGCCTCGATCAATGTAGCAATTTCACTTACTTTCCGATGGAGACCCTGGATGTTGCTATACCCCACTTTCAGGGTATCAAGATTCATTGGCTTCCGCCTACTGGTCAGATTATTATCTAGTCCCTGTATGTTTGTATATCCTACTTTGTGTACCTGTGCTTTCCTTGGGACGCTATGCCCATTCAAGTGGATTTTTGGTCCCTTTTCCTTATCCCCCTTATCCCATTTTGTACAACTATGGTTCGTAACACATTTCCTGTGTCCATTCCCCCCTTCTCTGTTCCCCCCTCCCCTCCCTATACCAAAAAAGGCTCCACCACCTGCAACATATTTCTTCCTAAAACCTCTGTACCCCTTGGGCTAAGGTGGAGACCTTCCCTTCCATATAGGTCTTTTCTGCCCCAAAATGATCCCCAATTGTCTATAAAGGGTATCCCAAATTCATTACAATACTCCCCCAATTCCTCATTGGCTCCAATGATCCGCGAATTACGCTCGCCCCCACCACCTAGTACTGGGAGAAGCCCCGAAACCACTACCTGTGCATTCTTGGCATTCAGTTGAGTTATTAAGTCCTTGTAAGTCTCAATAAGCTGAACTGATTTTCTCTCCCTGATGTTGTTGGTCCCCACGTGTACAACAACCACTGGGTCTGGGCCTGACCCCTTTACTAATCCACCCAGTCTGTCCCTTAGGTCCTCCACCCTAGCCCCCGGAAAGCACAAATTGGTCCTGTTGACACTGTCGGGCCCACACACCACCCTATCTAACCCCCGCACTATACTACTCCCTGCAACCACCAACTGCCTCTTTCCTGTCCTACTACCCCTGTTACCACCTCTGTTCCCAGTGGACAGGCTCGCAGTCTTGCACTCCGCCACACTAACCCCCAAGCCTTCCTCCACCTCTTCAGGCTCCACCTGCTCCTCAGAATTCTCGAAATTACCTAACACACTGAATCTATTTAGGACGCTGCACTTCATTTTTTGCCCACTCCCACTACAAGCCTACCTGTCCTCGTTTACCACCTTCCTAACCTTCCCTCTGGCTCCTGCCCTGACAGACTCCACATGATCATCGCTATCTCCCTCGCTATCCGATTCTAAACGAATACGCCTTTTGCCCCCCACCCCCCCCCCCCCCCCCGACTCACACTACTAGCCTGGGGATTTGACACTCTAGCCTCAACTTCTCCCCTACCCTCAACCCGACGCACCTTCCTATTCCCAAAAGACCCACTATTCACGTCAAAAGTCCGCTTCCTACTACCCACCACCTTCCACCCCCCATCGAATGCCACCCTAACTGGGGTAACACCAGACTTTCCTGCCTTCCCCAGTTTCCCCCTCACCTCCTGCACCTCTTCCTCCAACTTTACATAGGCCTCTAACAGGTGCATTGACTCTACGCAGACAGCGCACATCCCTAACTCCCCCAGCTCACGCCCATCCACATACACCATATCACAGTGCTAACACACCACCGACCGCTGGCCCTCCGTTGATAACTCACTATCCCCCCCCCCCTGTGCTGGCCTCGACCACTGCCCCCACCTGTACACCTATACTAACCGTCTCTACGCTGCTTGTCAGAACCTCCCGCGTCCAGAAACACTTACCGTCCATAGCAACCATAGTCAAAATTACGAAGAGAACCTTAAAATTTGAGAAAGCGGTCGAAAACGTAAACAAAACAAAACACCGAAAATGTCCCGCGCGAAGATAGGGAACACGCCACTAAAATCCGACAGAGAAACTAAACAAAACACTAATATAACTATTTTTTATTACAAATCACATCTATACAACACTAAAACAATATATCTATCAACATAAACACCTGAAAGAAAAATATGAAATTATTAAAGCTAACTTTTGACAACTGAAATGGCTATACTCCCTGTTGGTTTCCGAGATGGACATTAGTGATGGCAACTAACTCCACCACTGAAACCACTTCGGGAATGGATTTAATATCGATGATATTTGGATTTCAAAAAGAGATAGCCAGATTGAACGACACTATAGAGGGTTTGCGCTCGGATCTTAGGGCTCAAAAAGAACAGTTTGAGAAAGAAAAAATGGAATTAATAAAAGCTTCGACGGAATCAAAAAAGGAAAATAAGTCGGCATCTGGAAAAAAGGGAAAAGGAAGAAATAATTCAGGTTTGGGTTCGTGCCCCAGCAACGGAAACTCTAAACAAAAGGGCAAGGGTGTGGAGTCCAACTCGTTGGGCCCTAAAACGAACACAGTTACGGATATCGCTAGTGCTTCTAAACCAGTTGATACAACTCAGCAGTTTTCGAAAACTAATCCTAGCAAGGGGATGGTGGGCAAAACTAATCTTACACCTGTTTCGCCCTTTATAGGTAATACCGCTGAGATGGGGAGACCTGTACCACCAAATCAGGGCTCGCAACTCGTTACCACCAGTCAAGACAACTGGTTGCGTTCGCTCATAGAGCAAGAGGCAACTCCTGTTCCCACCTGTGATGTGGTCAGTCAGATTACGCCGCGCCCGAAAAGGAAATTGGATACAGACTTCCAGGAAAATGGTGAGTCCCTGGAAATAGAAACGGTGGCTAAGAAAACCCGGAAAGCGTCGACACACACCGATAACCCGGGTGTTGTTGTCGTTGAGACCTCGGACACCATGGATGTTACAGTAGTAACAACCAGTGCGGAGATCCACAATGGTGGGAAATCAGCAGACAGTAACGCAACGGAAACGATACCGGCGACGCCAACATTCACCACTGACGGTGGTGTAGCATTTGCCGACAAGGTAAGAGCCCTTTCTAAACAACCTCAAAAGGATAATACGGCCAAACACCAGACGAATAAACAACCGCATCAACCGCTGCAAAACCCTTGCGTAGTCGTCACAAGGGTTCCCACAAAGATCAATGATGGGGATATTGATGAAGCCCTGTCGGGTTACTCGTAGGGGAGACTAATATCTAAGACTACAGGCAACCCTACGTGGAAAATTAAAGTAAAATGCCCCAATAGAGCCATAAAACTTAACTTCATTAACAAAGGTGTTTGTATAAACGGACAAAAATGTGAGACTGAGGAGTATCGTGTTTTGCCTCAGCCCAATGGCGACGCTCTCTTCAATATCATCGAACAATTTGATCTTTTTGTATTAAATAACGACCACGACATTACTCACGTCAGTAACAACACCCTCCACCAATCCGACATCCTTGACCTAATTATAACCATCAAATCACTAACTAATCAAATGCAAGACATATTTGTGGGGGACGATGATTTAGGTAGCGACCACCTGCCTGTTCATGCTACATTACACGGTTGCAGCGGACCCGCAAGATACCCCACAATGAGGAGGAGGAATCTACCCAAAATTGACTGGGACCTCTTCAGAAAAATAATTCAGGTTAAAATAAGCAAAAACGACCCAATGAATACCTGCGAGCTCGAGCAAGCATGTACCAATCTCAGTGAAGTCATTAACAACACTCTTGATGAGATTTGTCCCAAACAGACAGTTAAACCGCGGGCCAACAGAATAACTGAAACCACACTCCAAATAATAAAACAAAAAAGAAAGGCCTTCCGTGCATACAAATCAGAAAAAACTTCCAACTAAAAAGGTCGAACTTAAAGCCGTGTATAATCGTCTCCACGGCGAAGTTAAAAAAGCAATGGCAAACGACAATCGCGTGAGATGGGAAAAAGCAACGGAAAATCTAAATGGACTCAGGGAGACTAAAAAGTTTTGGGATACTTTTAAAACCCTTACTGGACAAAAACATAAAGACGCCAACAGTAAGGCTCTAAAGATCAGCGATGGAACTATGGCCCTGGATGACAAGGCGAAGGCTAGCGCCTTTGCTGAGCTCCTTAAGAAATATCATCGTCCACATGAGGGCGATAGGTTTGATGACGAGTTCAAAGAAAAAGTAAACAAATTTGTTCAAGACAACAAGACAACAAGACAACGTTTAACGATGCCAACTTCAGCCAAACGCCCGAGGACGGGGATGGCCATGAACTCACGGAAGCGATAAGCCAAGAAGAAGTGGCTAACATAATTAAAAAATGTAAGTCTTTTTCTTCCCCAGGAGGGGACGAGGTTTAATACAAAATCCTGAAACAATGTCCCAATATTTTTTTCGGTAGACTCACTAACCTCCTAAACTGCTGTCTCTCTAGTGGATACTTCCCAAAATGTTGGAAAGTAGCTACAGGAGTCATGATAACCAAACCCGACAAGGATTTGACCAACCCAGCTAATTACCGCCCAATCAGCCTACTCAGCTGTATTGGAAAAATTTTCGGACGGATTCTCACGACTAGACTCCGCAGCCATCTCGAATCAATCAGCTTTTTCAATAAGTGGCAAAGGGCATACAGAAGCCAAAGAGAGGGAATCGAGCATGTTTATAGACTGGTAGATTATATGAAAACGGCGTTCAGTCAAAATGAAATAGGACCGCGCTATTACTCCACGTAGAAAAGGCGTTTGACTCTGTCTGGCACAATGACATGAGATACAAACTAGCTAAAATGGGGCTACCTACCAAAATTCTAAGGATCATATCATCATTTTCATCTGATCGAAAAATCAAAGTGAGTGTCAACCGCGAAGTGTCAGCCGAGGTAAAACTCGAAGCGGGCACTCCACAGGGTTCGGTCCTCAGCCCGCTTCTATTTATAATATATGTGAATGACATTGACAAACTAGGGAAGAACCATGTTGAACTATCTCAATTCTCAGACGACAAAGGAATGTGGACGGCTAGTAAGTCTGGAAACATAATACAAAACCGCCTGCAGGATATCATCCGCGACCTGCAAGACTGGTGCTCTCTGTGGCACATCAAGCTAAATGCCACGAAAACACAAAGAATCACATTCTATAAAAAACAAAGGAAAAACCCTGTCCCTAATATTGAGCTTAAGCTTTACGATCATAAACTTGAAGCTAGTAATGAGGCAAAGTTTCTGGGATTCAACCTGGATAGCAGTCTCAATCTAAACAATCACATAAACACAGTCACTGTCAAAGCCACTAAACGCATCAATTTCCTGAAAATGATTAGAGGTAAAAATTGGGGAGCCAATAAAGAGATTCTCCTCAATCTTTACAAATCATATATACGCTCAGTACTAGAGTATGGGGCCATAATGGCAAGTAACCTGAATAAAACCAACATTGAAAAACTACAACGGGTCCAAAATCATGCCTTGCGCGTGGCTCTGCGCATGCCCACGTGGACATCGATAAAACAACTTCACGAGATAGCAAAAATAGACACTATAGCAATGCGCTTAAAAGATCTTCAAAGCAAAACTCTAAATTGACTTCAAGACAGCGAATTAATTATATAACTCAATGCGCATCGCGTCCTCAATAGGAAAACTAAATAATCTGGGGCGTGTCTATCGAAAGGGTTAAAAATTACATCATTGTGATGGGGTCAGCCAGGCATTCTGTGACCTAAATTTAGAACTGGCTGCGGGTGACACGATACGCACAAAAGCTTGCCTCTGTTACCAGTGGGAGTTGCAAACAGCCAGGAAAATTTCCACCTGCTGCCGGGTCTCCCCTCCCTGAGATATAAATCTCGGGGAAAAAATGCTGGCTTCCCCATCCACATGTCACTGGTCGTCGCGGACGGAACAGTTGTAAATTAAAAACCGAATTGCTCTAATTTCCAGCTCTCTATTATCTTTTCTACCTCCTCTATCTCATCAGACACACGACCAAACTGAATGACAAACTATGAGGGATTGAAACAATCCTCATGCAAAGATGTGCAGAAAACCAAACAGACCAAGGCAAGGACTGAAACAATCTTGCCAGCAAACAACCCTTTTAAGGGCCGCTTTTTTTTTTTTTTGTGGGTGGGTGGGGGGTGGGGGGGGTGGGGGGTGTTGGAGGTCATTTGGAATTCCCGAAGGATAACCAGATACCTCAATCACATACGGCATCCTATCTCCCAGAAGGCTTGATGAATGACTCCCGGTTTTTTCAAACTAAACTGTTGGAGCTTTCTCCACTCCTTGTTTGTAACCGCTATGGTCATATACCGGGGCCGCTACCAAACCGGCGTTGCTGTTTGGTTTTCTTTTTTATTCTTCCCTTAAAATTGCCATCGCACAACATTATATTCTGGCTCGCCACCATGGTGGGACTCACCTATACCATCGCCAAGCTGGAACCGAATAGAGCCCACTCTCTAATAGTCTTAATGGCGTTGAGGGATTGATCTTTGACAATCTATCACTCCAATGCAAACTGCAGGAATTCTAACCGCGTGCATACCCCTTCAGACCCCATTTGAGGCAATAGGAAAGATAGGCCTGTGTGATCCAAGATCCAAGTAAAATAAAATAAGGCTAACCGGGTCGCTAGGGATTTGTAAATCCCACATCGTCCCTGCGCGCCTTCGACGCGCTAAAACCTTTCATTCATTCAAATGTTTCACAATTTCATTTTACAATCGTATCGTCGACATGGCAAGTGCACAGATTCAAATTGAGTTCATCGAGATAAACGTGGTGGACAAAACCTTGTGTTCAACAATTACTGTTATATGGTCAAAAATCGAAGACAAGATAAAATATATTGGAGATGTGCTGTAAGAACGTGTCCTGCAACACTGCGTACACATAATCAAATACTAGTTGGGTTCAATCATCAGCATAACCACGAAGCGAACAACACAGATATTAGTGTGAGAAAGACTTTAATTAATATTAAAAAACGGTGTAGGGAAGAAGCAACACCCGTATCCCAAGAGTATAGATAAGAACTTTCAAAGCTTCGAACAACTGACTAGAATGACGATGTTCAGAACCTGGTGGAAAAACTACCCACACTACAGTAGTGTCACAGTGCGCTATACCGCCAACGGTCAAAGCTGATTCCAAAAATACCCAAAACAGTGTCAGAACTGGACTTAAAGGAAGAATGGGCTGAAACGTCAACAGGGGAACGATGTCTACTTGTGAACGCTACTGATGATAAGATATTGATATTTGCGACGGATAAAATCTTCAGCAAATAGTAGCAACGGACACTGTCTGTGGTGATGGAACATTTTATACGTGCCCAAACTTATTTTTTCAGTTATACACACTGCATGGTTTTGTTGATGGCCATATGTATCCACTTGTATATGCCCTTCTTCCTGGAAAAAGTGAGGTCATTTACAGGAAGTTTTTTCATCTCCTAAAAGAAGCTTGTGTCGCCAGAGAGCTTAATTTACACCCTTCAGTGATGTTTTTTGACTTTGAAATAGCGGTACGAAATGCAGCTAGAAATGAATTCCCTGGTGTGAGCATCAAAGGGTGCTTTTTCCATTATACTCAGTGTTTATGGCGCAAGACACAAAGCACTGCTTACAAACTGAATATAAAGAAGATGAGGAAGTTCGCAGACTTGTACGCAGGGCTGCCGTTTTGCCATTAGTGCCGGAGGAACTAGTTGAAGACGTGTGGTTTTTTGCACTAGACGAGTTTGGAATGTCGGATTTCACTGTTAATGCCACACCATTTACTGACTATGTAACTACCCAATGGGTTGAAGGCGAAACAATTTCATGGAATCATTTCCGCACAGAGGGGCCCAGGACCACAAATCATTTAGAAGGATGGCACAGCAAAATAAACAAGAGGCCCCAAGGGGCCTGAGGGCGCTCACCTGACATGGTAGCCTAAATTTATATCAACCCAGAGAATTGATTTCAACAAGTTGCATCTGCTCCTCCTAAGAAAAGCTTATACCAAATATCCAAAGATTTTGACCTGTGGATCTAAAAAAAAGAAAGAAGATTTTTAAAGAATATTCCTCATATTGAACTAAGTTATAATTCAGGTTCCCACAGGGAGCCCATATATGAACCCAGGGACTTGGTTTTAACAAACTTGAATCTCACCCCCCTAAGGATGCCGCACACCAAATATCAAAACATTCCGACTGCTGGATCTGAAGAAGAAGATTTTTAAAGAAAAGTCCTCATTTTGAACTAAGTTACAATTCGAGCTCCCACAGTGAGTCCAAATATGGACCTAGGGACATGGCTGAAGAAGAAGATTTTTAAAGATAAGTCCTCATTTTGAACTAAGTTACAATTCGAGCTCCCACAGTGAGTCCAAATATGGACCTAGGGACATGGCTTGAACAAACTTGAATCTCACCCCCCTAAGCATGGTGCATACCCAATATCAGAAGATTCTGCCTGCTGGATCTTGAGAAGAAAATTTTCAAAGAATTTGCCTGAAATGCACTAGGTTCAAATTTGGGCTCCTATACTGAGCCCAAATATAAACCCAGGGGGCCTATTTGAACAAACTTGAATCAGATCCACCCCACAATGTTGCATACCAAATATCAAAAGATTCTGCCTGCTGGATCTGGAGAAGAAGATTTTTTAAGAAATATGCCTGAAATGCACTAAGTTAAAATTTGGGCTCCTATACGGAGCCCAAATATAAACCCAGGGGGCCGATTTGAACAAACTTGAATCAGATCCACCCCACAATATTGCTTACCAAATATGAAAAGATTCTGAAGCTGGATCTGGAGAAGAAGATTTTTTAAGAAATTTGCTGAAATGCACTAAGTTCGAATTCGAGCTTCTATAGTGAGCCCAAATATGAATCTAGGAAGCCGATTTGAACAAACTTGAATCAGATCCACCCCACAATGTTGCATACCAAATATCAAAAGATTCTGCCTGCTGGATCTGGAGAAGAAGATTTTTTAATAAATTTGCCCGAAATGCACTAAGTCCGAATTCGGGCTTCTATATTAAGCCCAAATATGAATCCAGGGGGCCGATTTGAACAAACTTGAATGAGATCCACTCCGCAATGTTGCATACCAAATATCAAAAGATTCTCCCTGCTGGATCTGGAGAAGAAGATTTTTGAAGACATTTGCCCGAAATGCACTAAGTTTGAATTCGAGCTTCTATAGTGAGCCCAAATATGAATCCAGGGGGCCTATTTGAACAAACTTGAATCAGATCCACCCCGCAATGTTGCATACCAAATATCAAAAGATTCTGCCTGCTGGATCTGGAGAAGATGATTTTTTAAGAAATTTGCCTGAAATGCACTAAGTTCGAATTCGAGCTTCTATAGTAAGCCCAAATATGAATCTAGGGAGCCGATTTGAACAAATTTGCATCAGATCCATCCCACAATGTTGCATACAAAATATCAAAAGATTCTGCCTGCTGGATCTGGAGAAGAAATTTTTTTAAGAAATTTGCCTGAAATGCACTAAGTTCGAATTCGAGCTTCTATAGTGAGCCCAAATATGAATCTAGGAAGCCGATTTGAACAAACTTGAATCAGATCTACCCTACAATGTTGCATACCAAATATCAAAAGATTCTGCCTGCTGGATCTGGAGAAGAAGATTTGTTAATAAATTTGCTTGAAATGCACTAAGTTCAAACTTGGGCTCCTATACTGAGCCCAAATATAAACCCAGGGGGGGGGGGGGGGGGGCGATTGAACAAACTTGAATCAGATCCACCCCACAATGTTGCTTACCAAATATGAAAAGATTCTGCCTGCTGGATCTGGAGAAGAAGATTTTTTAAGAAATTTGCATGAAATGCACTAAGTTCAAATTCGAGCTTCTATAATGAGCCCAAATATGAATCTAGGAAGCCGATTTGAACAAAATCAGATCCACCCCACAATGTTGCATACCAAATATCAAAAGATTCTGCCTGCTGGATCTGGAGAAGAAGATTTTTTAAGAAATTTGCCTAAATGCACTAAGTTCGAAATCGGGCTCCTATACTGAGCCCAAATATGAACCCAGGGGGCCGATTTGAACAAACTTGAATCAGATCCACCCTACAATGTTGCATACCAAATATCAAAAGATTCTGCCTGCTGGATCTGGAGAAGAAGATTTTTTAAGAAATTTGCCTGAAATGCACTAAGTTCGAAATCGGGCTCCTATACTGAGCCCAAATATTAACCCAGGGGGCCGATTTGAACAAACTTGAATCAGATCCACCCCACAATGTTGTTTACCAAATATGAAAAGATTCTGCCTGCTGGATCTGGAGAAGAAGATTTTTTAAGAAATTTGCCTGAAATGCACTAAGTTCGAATTCGGGCTTCTATAGTAAGCCCAAATATGAATCCAGGGGGCCGATTTGAACAAACTTGAATCAGATCTACCCCGCAACGTTGCATACCAAATATCAAAAGATTCTGCCTGCTGGATCTGGAGAAGATTTTTGAAAAAATTTGCCTGAAATGCACTAAGTTCGAATTCGAGCTCCTATAGTGAGCCCAAATATGAATCTAGGGAGCCGATTTGAACAAACTTGAATCAGATCCACCCTACAATGTTGCATACCAAATATCAAAAGATTCTACCTGCTGGATCTGGAGAAGAAGATTTTCAAAGAAATTTGCCTGAAATGCAGTAAGTTCAAATTTGGGCTCCTATACTGAACCCAAATATAAACCCAGGGGGCCGATTTGAACAAACTTGAATCAGATCTACCCCACAATGTTGCATACCAAATATCAAAAGATTCTGCCTGCTGGATCTGGAGAAGAAGATTTTTTAAGAAATTTGCCTGAAATGCACTAAGTTCAAAATCGGGCTCCTATACTGAGCCCAAATATGAACCCAGGGGGCCGATTTGAACAAACTTGAATCAGATCCACCCTACAATGTTGCATACCAAATATCAAAAGATTCTGCCTGCTGGATCTGGAGAAGAAGATTTTTTAATGTTTTTCCCATTGCCTACAGTGTTAAAAAATGCTGACTCAGCACTTTTTCAAAGTCCCGAAACTGTACCCTATAATAAAACCGATGGCAATTTTTTTTACCAATCCTTTGTGTTGGTCCTAAGGAAGCTGCACACCAAATAAAAATTCTCAGTGCCGTGCAGTTTTGGAGATATGGGCGTTTTAATTTTTTTCTATTTTTAGCTCCTGCGGTTCCCACGGGGCTGCGGGAATTTCTTTTTTGCATAAATCAAGTACTCATGACCCAATAAGCCCTCACATAAAATTTGGTTCAAATCAGCCTCTCGGTTTGGAAAATAGAAATTTTGGGCGGGGCCAAAAATTTTGCCCCTCCCATAACGACGCCAAGTATAGCCCCACAAACTTCTCTTGAACAAATCTGAGTCTACACCTCAAAAGGAAGCAGCACACCAAATATCAAGTCTCTGCTACTGCTGGTTCATGAGAAGAAGATTTACAAAGATTTTGGTGCCCCTTGGGGGCGTGGCACCACTCAGGAGGAGGGGCAACTTCATTTGAACAAATCTGAATTGGCATTAGGTAATAAACATTTAGCCAACATTTGAATAAAATTAGGCTAGTGGTTTAGGAGGAGAAGTCGATAATGTAAAGTTAACGCCGGACGGACGACGACGGACGACGGACGACGGACGCCGGACGACGGACGACGGACAGAAAGTGATTAGTAAAGCTCCCCTTGAGCTTCGCTCAGGTGAGCTAAAAAGCAGATCCAAACTGCTCATCCAAATATATACAGCCTTATTGACCACCTAAAAGCCATCCAATCATTCAATGATGTCTCGCAGATGCAGCTTGTGGCAGATGGCCTTCCTGCACCGAAAAAAACGAAAGTATAGAAATATTGACAGTATGCTTAATACAGACATTTTACAATATGCAGACCATGCTTCAGATCTGTTACATTCAGAAGGTTAAATATTGAATGAATGAATGTATAATTTATTATTGATATTCAACATAATATAAATAATGCTTTCACATTACTGAGAGTTTTATTTGTGAAAATTATGGGTGCACAGAATAATATCTTGAAACAACCAGCAAAGTTTTAGCTCGTGGACGCGTGTATTATGTATTATTTATATTATCGGAAACAACTAGCAAAGTTTCAGCTCGTGGACCACCGGGTTGTACCCAGTGGTCCACAAGATGAAATTTTGCTAGTTGTTTCTAAATAATATAAATAATACATACTACACGCGTCCACGAGCTGAAACTTTGCTAGTTGTTTCTGGATAATATAAATAATACTTTCACATTTCTGAGTGAAAATTATGGGTGCACAGAATAATAATATCTTTAAACAACTAGTTAAAATTGTGCTAATTATTTCAAGATTTTTTTATTCTATGCACGTCTAATATTCAGCAAATAAAACACTCACTAATGTGAAATAAACTATAAATCAAAACCTTTCATCGAACCGCCTAACAAGTAATTAAAACTTCCCGATTGTCCCACTTTTTTATTACGTTTTAACTACCTGAATTAAGAAAGTGGGACAAACGGGAAGTCACCTTATGGCGAATTTCACAGTTTGCAGTACCATACAATTACACGCAAAGTTCAAATTGGATTCAATTTACAAGAAATGATTTGGGCACCCACGGATATGTGATTTCAACGAAATCACATCCCCACGGATGTCCAAACAATCTCTAATAAAAGATGTACACAACTCGATCAAACGCCGAACGTGTTTCAATCACCAGGAAGAGTTTTCGTGTACACGAACCACTCTTTCGACACAAAAATACCCCATATCCGCAAGGGATAGAACATTTCTTTGATTGAAAAGGTAGAATTGACAGTCTATTAAAACTTTTTATCGTATTTTGAAAACAAAATTTTGTTTCATTTCGCCCCTGATAGCTGCCAAAAGTAGCTTCTCGGATCCATTATCTGACCCGTTCTTGCTCTTTTGACACAATAATACCCTATGTCATTGACAAGTTAAAAGCCTCTGTGGTTGAAAAAATGGAATTCAAAGTCCATTTGAATTTTTTATCATCTTTTGGAAGTAAAGTTTTGCTTCATTTGCCTTCTCAAATGTGCCATAAGAAGCCTCTTGAATTCCTTATGTGACCAAAAATCGCGTATCTGTTGTCTTATTTTTCTTTCTCCTCGCTGCTGGAGAGCCCAGACCACCTATTGGTGGCGATGACCTCCTATAAGCTATGATATTGTGGTATTCAAAAGGCATTAACCCCTGCCAGCCAACCAGCTTGCCACCCCCCCCCCCCCACCCCACCACCACCAAAAAGAGCAAGCGAAGATGTGTTATAAGTCCATTTTCACATAGCCGCCGTCAAGATTTTCGTGCTAGACAATTGCTTAAAAGGGAAGCATGACGGGCTGAGGTACCCTACAAAACGTTGCACAGAGCCGGATTATTTCCCTAACAGGTCTGGTTTGGCTATTATAGACTGTTGTGTGGCCTTGACCTCCAACTAAATTGTACATGACTGTACACGGTCCGAATCAAGACATCAGTAGATTATTTTAGTTATATCACCAGTAATAGCCATTATTTACTAAATGCACACCATCACAAAATAAACTTATGGCTCGATATAGTCATTTGGCCGCCGAGGGTATACGATCACCCCGGATGTGACCCTTTACTGGCAAACGAAACCTCAGTAGGGAACAATTACCCAAACCAGACACAACAATTGTCACATGCGCGGCCGAGAAGTCGCTGATCAAATAGATGGCTCTCTCTCTCTCTCTCTCTCTCTCTCTCTCTCTCTCTCTCTCTCTCTCTCTCTCTCTCTCTCACACAGTAGCTGTAAACACAGCCCATTCCTTCATTTATTTTTTCACTCAGAATAGGATCAAGCCACTCCATTTGATAATTCCATCGCCAAAGTGAATTCCCGACGAGAAAGTAACCCATTTGTCTGCCCGTGACCAGTTATTCTAATAAAAAACATTCAGAGAGAGTGGGGATAGAGCTCAATAGTCAATCACTCATATATTTGTGGGAAGCAGCATCAATGTGTGAATAGGCTCATCAAAAATTCGTTTTTCTGCGTTCTTCTCAATTTTCAGATGAAAAAGCTCAGGAACTGAAAATAGGAGGAAAATCCTGTGTATTGTGCGGGCACAATCACTTCATTTAGTTTTATTTGTGGGGCTTAATGACACTTTCTACAGCCAGGGTTACCTCGTATCTGACAGTTTTACGGATGGAGGAAGCCGGAGTACCCGGAGAGAACCATCGAGCAACGGTGAGCAACTGTTACTCTAAATCTACATACTAACATACTAACTCTGGGTTAGCATTGGTTGAAGACAAGTGTACCATAGACGTGCAGTACGCCTTAGTACACGGCGCCACCGTGCCACAACCTGGGCAATCGGGATGCCTTCCCCAAGGATACTGCGCAGTTGCCCCTGGCGGGGATCGAACCGTGGACTTTTCGGTTTAACCCTTTACCTAACAAATCGCCCGCATCCGCCCGCGTAATATGAAAATTGAGCTGCTGAAAAAATTAAATTTTTCAAAATATTTCAACAAAACCATATCATGTGACTCCTCACTGGAACGAGCTCATTGAGCTCGTTCCAATGAGGGGTCACATGATATGGTTTTGTTGAAAATTTTTGAAAAATTTAAAAAAATGATTTTTAAAATAATAAATTTTGATATCGTCTGCGTTGGGTAAAGGGTTAAAGTTCAATGCCGTAGCCACTGAGCCACCGTGCTCCCATTCAAGGGACGATATAAAGCTTTAGAAATCACCCCGCCCATTTTATACATGAAACCTTTTTGCTTTGGTGATTATCGACAGGCTCAGTCATTACGTCTGGTACACACCCACGCCCCCTTAACATTGCCCACGTAAAATACGTTAGAAATGAATACTCGAGAGTTTTTCAATGACACTTCTTGGAAAGTAATGCATTTTCCATCAGTATACTTCGTCGAAAAAACACGCGCTGGTCTCGGGGTGAGGGACAGCTGCACCACACACACCCACGCAACTCCGCTTTCGGCGCCCTTGACCAGGACTTGACTTTCTTGATTCTTGATAATTAGACAAGTAACAACTCCTAAGTCAAAAATCTCACTAAATTTAATTTACATCATGTAATTTTTTATTATAAAAAGGCATTAACACGTGATTAACCCTATCTCATCTCCCATATCAGTTCAATAGCAGCAATTGGAAGAGTCCATATTAATTATCTGGGGGTAGACTAATTAATATTTCCAACGTGCCGCTCCTGAGCGGCACGTTGGAAATATTAATTGGCCCACTCTACACATTCACTAAACGGCCAACCTTCGTAAATCAATGTGACGTACCATGTCCTGGGCCGTAAAAGCGGCCTCTGGAGTTCAAAGGATTAACAAGAGTAAATAATTGATTACCGCAAATGACTCCTTCCACGTCTTCTGCGATCTCCATACAACCCGGATATTGTTCGATTAAACTTCGGATATACCACTCACAACGGTTCCAACGCGGCTCCTCTCGCTCAAGCAAACTGATAATGCCATCTACGTCACCCACTTTGGCAGCCCGTATCGTAATCCCTGTTGGTAACAACCCCGTACATTTACTGCTGTCCATTGTGAAGAAATACACACGCTTCAGAACTGCAACAGAGCAAAAAGAGAAAGTCAAGAGACCTGTTTTCTGGTAATTGTTTAAGTAAACATATATAATAATAAATATGCGAAATCCTTCCGAACTTATCAGAAGCAAGGATAGCATTTTGGGTGTGTGGGTGGGGGGGGGGGGGGGGGGTGAAGGTGGGGGTGATTGCGAAGTCACAGCGTTTTCACGTGGAGATACACAACATCGCAACGTTATGAAGTAACAATGCAGCGATAAGTACATAGAATGCAAAGTGCGTGCCCCTTACATGAAAATCATTCAAAGTTGTAAAAATGATGAAAGGAAAATACTACAAAACGATCCAGAGTGCCACTATGACAGCAAATGTTTTTGAGTTGTTTTTACTGATAACCAGTGTCGCCTGGACTCAATCTCGAGCGCGATACCGCCGTCCATGCCATTGGAGTGCAAGAGGATGAGGGAGGCGAGAATGGTATTTTTGTTATTGGCCTACAATCCCTCCGTATCAGGGTCGATCAAACGGCCAATGCTAAAACAAATCCTCTGCATCGCATCACGGGTGTTCAACAAAAGCAGGAACTCTGAAAAAGTTATATTTGATACCTTTTACAACCTTTCCACTCGATTCACTTTGCCCCCCCCCCCCCCCCCCCCACACACACACACACACTCATAAATCTATAACAATAACAAGGTACACAACTCCCTTTTTCATAACAAACCAACTCTGAACTTATTTCTGTTCGTCTCAAAGTCATACCGCTGTCTATTAATTCCCGAGGACACTGTGTCAAATGGAGGAGGGCCGAAGTTAACACTGATGTATGACAGACTGGAAACCTTATTCATAATATCAGGATTTCGGGGGAGACAGGGAAAAAAATCATTACCTCGGGGCCTACGGCAAACAAACTGGGTCAGCACTTAAATATAGACTTTACGATCAGGAATTTAGTTTAAACAATATTTATTTCCGAAGTATGATTAATTTATACAGTAAGAGGCCAAAAATGTAACAAACATGGAAATGAATTCAGCAACAAGCCAAAGGTTTGTACTCGGTTGTCTCCAGTCCAAGGAATTTCCCGTTCTTACTCAAGGTCTCAAGCAGATTCCTAAGTTGCTTGTTTTCGAACAGTATTTTTTTTAAACAGGAATAGAATAGAATAGAATAATTTATTTAAAAACACACCAAAATAATTACATGTTTATAAAAAATACATCATAAATACAAAACGTACATTGTTGGGAGACAGCAGAGCCGATTAGCTGTCTTTCTGCTGCCTCCAAGAAAACATGAAGAAACTACACAAAAATGGAGTAGATACTACGAGGGAAGTTGATCACAGTAGCCATCAACGAAAGCTCATCGGATCAATTGTATGATTGTTAGGACGACCTTGCTTAGACATTTGAAGGGTTTAAGGGAATAGATTTGAGGTCTTTTGGGATGAGATAACAAATGATTTTTTTCCAAAAGAATCAGAGAAGCATAAAGGGGGTAACATGTCTTCTGTTAATCAGTTAGGTTGCCACCACGTAGTGTAGGCTGTGTTAACTGAAGACTTATAACCCGAACTTTAGTTAGCTGGTCCTGTATTACCAGTAGAGCAGACTTGTTTGTTGTGTTTTCCACGAGAGACTGTAGGTTATACCGACAATGGGATATGAATATCTTTCAGATGGTAGACCTACAATCTGGGCACATGTGATACGCACATGTGACATTCGAGGAATAACTATGTATGTATTTCCTAATCAGTTGTTTCTTAAATACGTATCTGGTGGGTAGTGATCGTAAGTCCATTTCAATTTCATTCCAAATCTTTGGGAAACTATGTTTCGGCAGGTTGGCAGAGAATTGGGTTTTTGCTTTGTGTGTTTGTATCAGCCCAGCTTGTCTTGTTAGACTTCCAGTTGTGGAATGAATATTGAAAAAGGTCTTGAATTACTCGGGTAAATTCATATTTTTCCAGTCGTACGTAAATAGGGAGACGTTCAATTTCTATAGATCCTTAAATTTCAAAATATTATTCTCTTTGAATAAGGGATTAGTATGACTGTTAAAATATTTGTGACTAATAACTCCATCGCGCGCTTCTGCAGATTATTAATTTTACTGGTAGATGACGCATGACCCCAGGCTAGTATTGCGTATAGTAGGTGACTATGAACAAGTGCAAAATACAATGATTTCAACGCTTCCTTAGGCAGAATGTTTTTTCCTTTGTTTAAACAGTAATTCGCCCTAGACATTTTTGAGCATATGGTTGATATGTGATTCTTGAAATTAATATGTTCATCAAAGTATATTCCTAAGAACTTAACCACAGTGTCATTCAAAGAATTACCAACAGGTGAGAGTTTGGAGTTATTGAGGAGTATGTTTAACTTGTCGGCTTTATGGGGACTGTTTTGTGGATACAGCACAATATATTTACACTTGTTAGCGTTAACCCTTTACCCAACGTAACGGCCAAAACCGGCCAGCGCTATTCTCAAAAATCGCCAAATAATTTTCAGTATTTTTTTCATTTTTTTGTCTCAAAAACATAGGTTATGACCCCTCGTTGGAACGAGCTCGTCGAGCTCGTTCCAACGAGGGGTCATAACCTATGTTTTTGAGACAAAAAATGAAAAAAATTAGTTATTCAAGAATTATTTTTGCAAGTGTCGTCTGCTTTTCGGGTTAGGTAAAGGGTTAACCTGAAGCCTGTTGCAGCAACACCAGTTAAAAATTTTAGTTAGCTCAGAATTCACCTTTGTCTCTAGAACCTTCAAATCATGTTCTGCAGTAAACGGGGTTGTATCGTCAGCAAATGATAATAAGTTAAGAGTAGTGGAGTATCTCACATCGTTAACGTAAAGTACGAAGAGAGTCGGTCCCAACACAGATCCCCGAGGAACACCGCAAGTAATTGTTCGAGATGAAGATTGGTGAGAATTATATTCCACAAATTGTTGCCTGCCCGATAAGTAGCTTTGAAACCAAGAGTTACTTATTCCTCTTATACCGTAAAATTCCAATTTCTTTAATAATATCTCATGACTGATGGTATCCAATGCCTTGGACAGATCAATAAAACGCCGCAAGGGTCGAGTCCTTGGTTGGTTTATCGTTAATGTCAGCGACATACTCTAGTAGATGCAAAATTGGGTGAATAGTAGAATGATTTTTACGGAACCGTACTGGTGTTCGTAAAGTGTGTTGAAATCGTTCAGGAAATCAGAGAGTCTCCGAGACATTATTTTTTCAAGAACCTTGGAGAACACCGGTAATACCCTATGGGTCTATACTTTCCTATTTCCCGAGAATTTCCTCATTTGAAAATCGGTATTACCTTAGCTATTTTCGTGTTGTCTGGGACTTTACCTTGCATAAATGACAGATTAAAAATATGAACCAGGGGTTTAGCAATTTCAAATATGGACTCCTTCATTATTCTTGTTGATAAATCATAACAATCGGTACACGCTTTGCCCTCCAGCTTACCAGTTGTCAAGATAATTTCTTGCTCCGTTGTTGGGGCAATGAAAAAGGTATCAGAATGGTTTCCATTCATGAAGTCGCTGAAGGTATTACTCGACAGTGGAACATGATCATTAATAGTCTGACCAATTTCACCAAAGTAATCACTGAATTTCGTGGCAATTTCATTAGGGTCAGTAAAATTTTCGCAGTTGTGAGATAAGTTGGGTAGTAGTGTCCCCGTGGATTTTGATTTGTTGATAATAGTCCGCAATATTTGCCATGTTTTTTTTATGTCATGTTTGTTGCTTTCAATAATATCATTATAGTATAAAGCCTTACTTCGCCTCTTTACTTGGTTGAAGATAAAAGAGAATGTTTTATATTTGTTTATGTTGGACTCATTGACTCAGTGGGATTTTTCAGTTTAAGTAGGTAAAGTTTATTTTTATTAAGTGGGGATTGTCGGAGACCAGATGTCATCCACGGCTTGCGTTTAATGAACCTTTTTGGTAATCTCACGCTTCTTAAAGGGAATGCAGTTCCAAATGCTTTGATATAAATATCTATGAAAGACTCATAAGCTGCATCAGAACATATACAATTGTAAACTTTCGTAAAATATGCTTAAATGAATCCACGTTTTCTTTCTTGTATGATCTTCTATATGTGGATGAAGTGTGATCAGGCCCATGATTGCCTTCCTGTATATAAAATTTAGCAAAGTGATCTGAAATATCTGTAATTATTATTCCCGTTAGAATAGATGTGACCAATTAATGTCGCCGAGTGGTTTTGTTATGACTGGCATGAAGCCATCACTGAACATGTATGATTATTAAAGTTAAGCAAATCAATATTAAAGTCACCCATAAGAAAGGCCTTGCTGTGTTTCGAGCTGATTTTAGTGAGGATATCTGTTATGGAGGAGATAAATATATCAATGTCAGCCAGTGGTGGAGAGTTGGGTCTATATATGCAGCCAACAATGTATGAATTTTGGGGTCCTGGGTTAATCTCAACGAAAACGGTTTCAATTGCATGAGGAATAAAAGTTGAGAGGTCAGTTCTCAACTCAAACGTGACTTTCTCAGAAACAAAAATTCCCACTCCCCCTCTGCCCTCATCACGACCTGGACGAGACTCTTGTAGACGATCGGGTGGTAGCCGTCAATTTTATAGCTGGAGTGATCATGCTTTTTTAATATTTCAGTAAGGCCAATAACCTCAAACATATTTTCACATTGAATATCACATAGGAAACTGGAAAATGAGTCCCAGTTGGCATTGAGGCTTTTACAAATTTAGACTGAGGAGGATTGTATGGTTTGCTGCACTTCTGAAACTTGTGTTTAAAATTGGAGGGCGAGAGGTATTCGCAGGAACGACCATGCGCGGTGAAAGGGGACTGAGAAGCTTCTTCTTGCATGTTATTTACTATTTATTATTTATTACGTCATTATATTTGGACATAAAGTCAAACTGGTCATAATTTTGTATCTCATCCAAGGTTAGTTTTCTATTCGCCATAGTAGTAGGAGATTGCCTTTACATGCTCGTTTGCCCTGACCTCGAGGTCATTTGCGCCCCAAGCGCCCAGGCCTTTTTTAGGCTCCCCTCACCCCTCTCTGTGCCCACGGACGTTAGGCCACCTTCAACCTCCCTGCGCCCAAAGCCAGTTAGGCACCCTCCCTGCGCCCAAAGCCCCTTAGACACCCTCCCTGTGCCTAAAAACTGTTAGGCGCCCCTCCCCGTGCCCAGAACCCCTTTAGGCCATACGCACCCTCTTTGTGGACAAGATGGCGGCTTCTCCATGATATGTGTGACGTGGCTACCATAATACACAAAGTGGGAGGGATCCCCCCTCCCTCCCTGTACCCAAAGCCTATTAGGACCCAAGATGGCGGCCCAAGATGGCGGATGACAAGATGGCGTCTTCCCCCATAATATATGTGACGTGTCTACCATAATCCACAAAGTGGGAGGGTTCCCCTCCCTCCTTGTACCCAAATCATATTGGAACCCAAGATGGCGGTCCAAGATGGCGGATGACAAGATGGCGTCTTCCGACAATATGGCGGCTTCCTCCATGATATCTGTGACGTAAACAAGCTACTCTGCCAGTGATTTAAATATTAAATTAAAATTAAAAAATTCAAATTCAAAAATCTCGTTCCTGTTTTCCGAAATATACAGTGTGTTCAAGTTAATATTGTACCGAGATATTTTCAAAGTACTCAGTTAAGAGGGTTATCTTGTTTGTGTAAACACTTATGTGATAAATAGATTTCATAAGCTCCATAGCAGGTGTGCGTTATCTTCAGGACATGTCTGAACTTGTTTCTCGAAATATGCTTTTATGTGCAGCAGCCATATTTTTCTGTACTTTGCATGATGGGATGGCGGTTACTGATTTTTGTGATGAGGGTCTAACGCACTTGTGCGCAGTGAGGGACGAGGCTGAGCATTATTTATGGGTGTTTAAAGTCATATATTTCTATATTTTTTTATAAAATACAAGTTTGGGAAAAAACAACTGACCTTGACATAGTGGCATTGTGTATTTTATAAAATTTAATGAAAAATATGGCGTCCATCATAAAATACAAGGAGGCTTTCCCATGCCAAAATAATGAAAATTTCATAATATAACACAACAAGACGGCTGTCCGACGTGTTATAATACGGCGCATTGGCGGACCCAATACACCATCTCCGCGCGATGTCAATAAGATGGCGAATTTCCCCACTTTAGTACCCCTTAAGTGAATTTAATAAAGTATTTTATAAAATTTATTGAAAAGTTACATGGCTTTTCCTAATAAAATATAGGGAGAAGGAGGCGTCCCCTCCTCCCGAAATGATGAAAATTCGAGTTTTCATTTGAAATTTGTTCGATATTTAAAGTCAACAATGTATATTGTAGGTTTTGTTTTCACTGAAAAAATGAGAAAAATTAGTAATTTTTATTCAAGACGTTGGAGTTTTGTTAGCAAAAGGGATGAATTTGTATGTCTACACGTATAATAGGTTATGATAAATTGTTTCGCTAAACGTGTGATATAAACCGTATTTATTGGAAAATCGATTCCAACAACCAGGATTATACCGTGTTGGTTTATGTGTGGTGGATACCCCACGGGGCATGGGGGTATGGCCCCTGACTCAAACCCCGCAATTTTTTCACCTACAGTTTTCATTAAAACCGATATGCAATACTTTGACTATTTAACTATAAGTTGCGCTAAATTTGTTGGTGTTTCAAAAAGTACACTTAGGACAGAATAGCTCTTTTTACCTAGTTCACCAAGATGAAAGTCAGATTTTGGGATAGTTTGAGCAAAAATGTAAGGCAGTGGAGGGTAGATAACTCACCTGAGTCTCTCCATTTCAATACTTGACAAAAACTAATTTTAGTCGAACTTTATTGAAAAATTGTTTTACTCCACCTTGTACCCAAAGCCGTTAGGCGCCTCTCACCCCTCCCCATGCCCAGAGCCCCTTTAGGCCATACGCACCCTCTTTGTGCCCAAGATGGCGGTCCAAGATGGCGGCTTCCCCCACGATATCTGTGACGTCGCTACCATAATACACAAAGTGGGAGGGCTCCCCCTCCCTCCCTCCCCAGTAGTATGTAATGTGGTTTTGAGGGATCATTTGGATGACCCCGGTGGATGACCCCGGAAGTGACGTCATGTCACGTGACCTTGTGGCGCCATGTTGTGTTGTCATGGTAACCCGCGTGAGCGGCCATATTGTGACGTCATCTCCATAGTGATACGTGATGTGAGTGCGCATGCGCAGCGCGTGTTGTTAGGGTGATACGTGTTTCCGTCGTCCATTTTGTATACTGGAGGCCGCCATCTTGGTTTCTATGGTAGCACGTGGTTGCTATGTTACCCAATTTTTCTGCAATAAGACGGAGTATGTTCGGTGGGCATGTTCCTTTGTAGAAAAGTAAATCTAATTACCACAAACAACCCGACTATCCTTCCAAATCACCAAAATCTATCCCAACTTTTTCTATTTCGAATTCTTTCAGAATTCTCTGCTTCTATATATATATGCAATAGTTTACATCTACCTGACTATGTTCCTTTATTCTAGAGTATACTCCAGTAGCGTAGAAGAGCCTATTATTTGGAACAGTTTATCTTATTATTACTATATTTAGCGATTTCTGGTCTGTTTTTTGTTAGTTCTGACCCTATTCCAAGTACTCTTGTTGTTTCATATATATAACTAACCAATCAGATTGCTTGATTTCCCATAATCTGTATACAGAGTTATCTCCCTTCTGTAGCACAAAGGCACATGCTTTATGTGCCGATATGTGCTTATGTGAAAAGGCACAATGTGACGCAATGTGCCCTAGCACATAGGCACATACGGGTATTTGAGGATACCTATGTCCTGGTATTGTTTTATTCGAGGATACCTACAGGAGAATCCCTTTTTTTGTCATCTGTGCTTATGTGAAAAGGCACAATGTGACACAATGTGCCCTAGCACAAAGGCACATGCTTTATGTGCTTATATGTGCTTATGTGAAAAGGCACAATGTGACACAATGTGCCCTAGCACATAGGCACATACGGGTATTTTAGGATACCTGGTATTTTATTATTTGAGGATACTAGTTGGACTTTACATCCGGGTACTTCATGCTACATCTGGGTACTTCTGTTGGGAAAGGTATAAAAGGGGCGTTGGTACGATAATAAATTCATTTGTGTCCTGACCGTCGTCGAGTGAAGACATTTACCAGTTTTCCAGCTTATGTGAAAAGGCACAATGTGACACAATGTGCCCTAGCACATAGGCACATACGGGTATTTTAGGATACCTGGTATTTTATTATTTGAGGATACTAGTTGGACTTTACATCCGGGTACTTCATGCTACATCTGGGTACTTCTGTTGGGAAAGGTATAAAAAGGGTGTTGATACGAAAATAAACTCATTTGTGTCCTGATCGAGTGAAGACATGTTACTGATTCGATGCAGATACTGTTCCAAGTTATTTTCCAGATCGGATAATGTTCGAAGACACGAAAAGGACCATCGTCGGCTCCACTGCAGATATTGTACTGTGTTGTTCGCCCAGCCATACAATAGGAAGAGGCATGAAGAACATAACTGCCCAAGAAGAACAGAAGAGGAGAGAGATACTGGACTGACTGACCAGAATAAAGCACTTTTAGAATTTTTACGGAATGCTGACAAGGAGGAAATCGATGCCGTTCTACGTGCTGCTGATGAAGATTTGATTACCTGTTTATGTAAATGTGCTACCAACATCCTCGAAGATAAGATACCACTGAATTTGGCTGAATTTGATGACCTGCGAAAATACGAACATGTATTGAAGCTGCTAACAGATGATGGAATTTCTCCAGATATCAAAAGATGTATACTACGAAAGAGTTGCTTTCCCTCAGCGCTTATCAACCCAGACATAGCTCTGAAAAAGTATAAAAGGAGTGTTGGAGTGAAAATAAATTCATTTGTTCTACGACCACCAAAGAGTAAAGTCATGAAAGTCCATTTCTGCAGATATTGTGATAAAGAATTCTCCAGGAGCTTCACACGTAAGAGACATGAAGATGATTAATGTCCCATGAGGACATCGGAAACATCGAGCAACACTACAAGATTAGAAAGAAATTTAGATACACTGCGCATCCTATCTGATGCGAATCGATATGAAACCAAGACTATGCTGAAGATGGCCAGTGATGATTTGATAGAATGTATATGTGATTGTGCCTCAAACATCTTGCAGGGCGCAGTACCTATAACCAAATCTGAGAGAGCTAAGTTGATTCCTCACAAGTACGAAATAAGGAGAATTGCCTCACCAAAGAGAGAACTATCTTATCGGAAAAGAAGACGCATCAAACAGAAAGGAGGATTTTTAGGAAAGTTGATCAAACCCGTCATCAATGCTCTGTCCGATATCCTATAAAAGGGTTGTGTTCATAAGAAATTTGTTATTTGTAATCTGACCTTCGAAGAGTGCGGACACAATGCAATCCAGCTGTGCACCAAAAAATTGGTCAAGAGATTCGGACCCTGAAGAATCGTCGGAACCATCAGAAGATATGGAATATGAAGAAGAAGATGACGAAGAAGACGTTTCTATGATGGGAGGTATCGTTCAAAGTGCCTTTGACAAATACCAAAACGATTTTGACAACCTCATGAACAAATATGTCGAAGATGGAATGGATAGTGAAGATGCAGTTGAAACAGCATATAGAGCACTTCAAAAGAATGTTAGAGAAGCCATTAGTGAGAAATACATTTATACCCTTGAGTACATTCGAAATTTTTGCAACGACTCAATTCACAAGAAAATTCAAGAAATAGCCAAGCGTCTTCGTGAAGAAGAGGATTTTGACTTTGAAGAATCACAGAAATATGCCTTGGAAAAGCGAAGATTTCTGTTCGACAACCTTATGACAAACTACTCATTCCGAGTAGATGGTGATGAAGAAGAAAACGATTAGAAAAGTATAAAAGGAGTATTGGTATAAAAATAAATTCACTTCCGTTTTGAACGTCGAAGAGTGAAGATGTCTGTGTCAACAACGGTGCTCAGATTCAAAGATGACTTACATATACAGCTCTTCAAGAATGATGCTGGATTAAAGCTAACTTCCCAGGAACTGACCCAAGTGAATCGGGTGGTAAATGCAGCCAAGAGAAAAAATCTAGACATGGATGCTGGTGGAAAGAAACACAGATGTGTGGATACTGGCCGATCAGTAAACACAAGAATAAAGACAGAACTGACTCACGATACAAACAAGAATGAAGTTACTACTGCGAACAAAGTTTCTACAGAAACAAAGAAAGATGTTTCCACTAAGAACGAAGTTTGTACTGAAGACAAGAAAAAGATGCCAGCTCCCATAAAGAAAGAAGTTTCCACTAAGAACGAAGTTTTTACTGAAGTCAAGAAAAAGATGCCAGCTCCCATAAAGAATGAAGTTACCACTACGAATGAAGTCTTTACTGAAGTCAAGAAAAAGATGCCAGCTCCCATAAAGAATGAAGTTACCACTACGAATGAAGTTACTACTGAAGCTAAGAAGGATGTTTCCACTCAAACCACAAATGAAATTACTACTAAGAAGACTGAAGTTACTACTATGGAACAGCTAGAGAAAGAGGAACCAAAAGATGCCAAACAGGAAATTAAAGCAACCAAGAAAGCCAAGTTATCAAATGAGAGAATGTGTTTTATCAAGAACCTAGCTATGCAATGGGAAGAAGCTCCAACCCAAAAGATGAAATGGTTTGCCCATGCAAGAAGAACTACAAATAGAAATGCATTGAGACATTGAATTGTATACTTAAATAAAAATGAAATGTTATATATTGTTGTTTGTTTTTTATCTACTACCCCAACAGAAGTACCCGGATGTAGCATGAATGGACGTAAAGTCCAACTAGTATCCTCAAATAATAAAATACCAGGTATCCTAAAATACCCGTATGTGCCTATGTGCTAGGGCACATTGTGTCACATTGTGCCTTTTCACATAAGCACATATAAGCACATAAAGCATGTGCATTTGTGCTAGGGCACATTGTGTCACATTGTGCCTTTTCACATAAGCACATATGACAAAAAAGGGATTCTCCAGTAGGTATCCTCGAATAAAACAATACCAGGACATAGGTATCCTCAAATACCCGTATGTGCCTATGTGCTAGGGCACATTGTGTCATATTGTGCCTTTTCACATAAGCACATATCGGCACATAAAGCATGTGCCTTTGTGCTAGGGCACATTGTGTCACATTGTGCTTTTTCACATAAGCACATATGACAGAAAAGGGATTCTATAGCCACGGGTGTTTCCCCAAAATGGGATTCCATGGGATATGGCCATTGGATATAGTCTTTTATTATACAGAAGGGAGATAACTCTGTATACAGATTATGGGAAATCAAGCAATCTGATTGGTTAGTTATATATATGAAGCAACAAGAGTACTTGGAATAGGGTCAGAACTAACAAAAATAGACCAGAAATTGCTAAATATAGTAATAATAAGATAAACTGTTCCAAATAATAGGCCCTTCTACGTTACTGGAGTATACTCTAGAATAAAGGAACATAGTCAGGCAGATGTAAACCACTGCATATATAGATAGAAGCAGAGAATTCTGAAAGAATTCGAAATAGAAAAAGTTGGGATATATTTTGGTGATTTGGAAGGATTGTCGGGTTGTTTGTGGTAATTAGATTTACTCTTCTACAAAGGAACATACCCACCGAACATACCCCGTCTTATTGCAGAAAAATTGGGTAACATAGCAAGCACGTGCTACCATAGAAACCAAGATGGCGGCCTCCAGTATACAAAATGGACAACGGAAACACGTATCACCCTAACAACACGCACTGCGCATGCGCACTCCCATCACGTATCACTATGGAGATGACGTCACAATATGGCCGCTCACGCGGGTTACCATGACAACACAACATGGCGCCACAAGGTCACGTGACATGACGTCACTTCCGGGGTCATCCACCGGGGTCAACCAAATGATCCCTCAAAACCACATTACATACTACTCTCCCTGAAGCCCATTGGGGCCCAAGATGGCGGGTGACAAGATGGCGCCTTCCCCCATAATATCTGTGACATAAACGAGCTACTCTGCCAGTGATTTAAATATTAAAATTAAAATTTAAAAAAACAATTCAAAATCAAAAATCTCTGTGCACATCGCATTTACGCATGGGTACAACGGTTTTCATCGGTTTTTCATCGGTTTTAATCAGTTTTCATCAGTTTTTTATCAGTTTTCATCGATTTTCATCAGTTTTCATCGGTTTCAAACATGTGCCCATCAGTTTTACTCATGTGCAAATCGGTTTTCCACTTGTGCACATCGGTTTTGCACATGTGCACATCAGTTGTACTCATGTGCACATCGGTTTCACACATGTGCACATCGGTTTTACACCTGTGCACATTGGTTTTCATCAGTTATTTTTTTATCAGTTTTACACTGTGCACATCAGTTTTACACATGTGACCATCGGTTTTACTCATGTGCACATCGGTTTTACACATGTGCATATCGGTTTTACACATGTGCACATCGGTTTTCATCGGTTTTACATCGTTTTCAATAGTTTTCTTCGGTTTTAAAGCACATCTAGAGACCATTTGCCTCTACAAATGATCACTTTGCCCCTACAAATGATCACTTTGACCCTACAAATGATTCTTTTGCCCCTACAAAATGATCATTTTGCCCATACAAATGATCACTTTGCCCATACAAATGATCACTTTGCCCCTAAAAATGATCATACAAAGTGATCATTTTTAGGGGCAAAGAGATCATTTGTTGGGGCAAAGTGATCATTTGTAGGGGCAAAGTGATCATTTTGTAGGGGCAAAGTGATCATTTGTAGGGGCAAAGTGATCATTTGTAGGGGCAAATGGTCTCTAAATGTGCTTTAACTCCGATGAAAACTGTTGAAAATGATGTAAAACCAATGAAAACTGATGAAAAACCAATGAAAACTGAGGAAAACCGAACCAATGTGTACATGTGTAAAACCGATGTGCACATGACTAAAACTGATGTGCACATAAGTAAAACCGATGTGCACATGTGTAAAACTGATGTGCACAGTGTAAAACTGATAAAGAAAACTGATGAAAACTGATGAAAACCGATGTGCACATGTGTAAAACCGATGTTCACATGAGTAAAACCGATGTGCACATGTGTAAAACCGATGTGCACATGAGTAAAACCGATGTGCACATGAGTGAAACCGATGTGCACATGTTTAAAACCGATGAAAACTGATGAAAACTGATAAGAAACTGATTAAAACCAATGAAAACTGATTAAAACTGATAAAAACCAATGAAAAACCGATGTGCTCATGCGTAAAAGCGATGTGCACAGAGATTTTTGAATTTGAATTTTTTTTTTTAATTTTAATTTTAATATTTAAATCACTGGCAGAGTTGCTTGTTTACGTCACAGATATCAAGGGGGGAGACGCCATCTTGTCATCCGCCATCTTGGGCCCAATTGGCTTCAGGGAGGGAGGGAGAGCCCTCCCACTTTGTGTATTATGGTAGCGACGTCATAGATATTGTGGGGGGGAGCCGCCATTTTGGACCACCATATTGGGTAGAAAGAGGGTGTGTATGGCCTTTTTTCTAATAAATACGGTTTATATCACACGTTTAGCGAAACAGTTTATCATAACCTATTATATGTGTAGACATACAAATTCATCCCTTTTGCTAACAAAACTCCAACGTCTTGCATACAAATTATTAATTTTTCTCATTTTTTCAGTGAAAACAAAATCTACAATATACATTGGTGACTTTAAATATCGAACAGATTTCAAATGAAAACTCGAATTTTCATTATTTCGTGGGGCGGGGACGCCTCCTTCTCCCTATATTTTATGAGGAAAAGCCATGTAACTTTTCAATAAATTTTATAAAACACTTTATTAAATTCACTTAAGGGGTACTAAAGTGGGGAAATTCGCCATCTTATTGACATCGCGCGGATGTAGATTATTGGATCCGCCAATGCGCCATATTATAACATGTCGGACAGCCGTCTTGTGTTATATGAAGAAATTGTCATTATTTTGGCATGGGGAAGATCCGCCAATGCGCCGTATTATAACATGTCGGACAGCCGTCTTGTTGTGTTATATGAAGGAATTTTCATTATTTTGGCATGGGGAAGCCTCCTTGTTTTTTATGATGGTCGCCATATTTTTCATTAAATTTTATAAAATACACAATGCCACTAAGTAAGTCAAGGTGAGTTGTTTATATCCCAAACTTTTAATTTATAAAAAAAATATAGAAATATATGACTTTAAACACCCATAAATAATGCTCAGCCTCGTCCCTCACTGCGCACACGCACATGTCCTGAAGATAACGCACACCTGCTGTGGAGTATATGTAATCTATTTATCACATAAGTGTTTGCACAAACAAGATAATCCTCTTAACTGAGTACTTTGAAAATATCTCGGTACAATATTAACTTGAACACACTGTATATTTCGGAAAACAGGAACGAGATTTTTTAATTTGAATTTTTTAATTTTAATTTTATTATTTAAATCACTGGCAGAGTAGCTTGTTTACGTCACAGATATCATAGGGGAAGACGCCATCTTGTCATCCGCCATCTTGGGCTCCAATGGGCTTTGGGTACAGGGAGGGAGGGCGAGCCCTCCCACTTTGTGTATTATGGTATAGACACGTCACAGATATCATGGGGGAAAGACGCTATCTTGTCATCCCCCATCTTGGGCCGCCATCTTGGGTCCCAATAGGCTTTGGGTACAGGGAGGGAGGGGGTCCCTCCCACTTTGTGTATTATGGTAGCCACGTCACACATATCATGGGGAAGCCGCCATCTTGTCATCCGCCATCTTGGGCACAACGAGGGTCGGTATGGCCTAAAGGGGTTCTGGGCACGGGGAGGGGCGCCTAACAGGTTTTAGACACAGGGAGGGTGCCTAAGAGGCTTTGGGCGCATGGAGAGTGCCTAACTGGCTTTGGACGCAGGGAGGGTGAAAGTGGCCTACCGGCCGTGGGCACAGGGAGGGAAGCGGGGAGCCTAAAAATGACCTCGAGGTCAGGGCAAACGAGCATGAAAAGGCCATCTCCTACTACTCGCCATGATTAAACATCTTATAAAGTAATACTATTTAAGCCAAAGGTAGTGGTAGCAATTCAGTTTATTAAATATGGGTCAAAATTCACAAAAGCAAAAAAAAGCTAATAAGATTCATCGTATGAGTATGGTACACAAATTCAGTAATGAGATGGTGGGCTTCCTTTCCGTTGCGGAAGCCTTGTTTGGGAAATATTTACAACGATCTAGATAGTGTACGGGCAAATGAGTAGTGGAGATGATAAAGTGCGCGTATCTTGGTGAAAGTTTCATAAGGGCTTAGAAGGAGCCATATGTGTAATTTGATATTTAGCATCGAAAATAGAAATTAATTTAATTCATACCCGTTGACCATGTGTCTGCTTTTGACAGCTTTTGAATACTACAATAAAGTTGTTTTCCCGCGGGAGAAGGAATTAGAACTTGGGCTGAGGCGCGGTGATGTAAAAACGGACAGCATACCGTGTAGGTCAATGCGCATTACCACAGTCTATAAAGCAATGAAGGCAGGGATGTGGAGATGGGTGGGTCCCAGGTTTTCCCCGATAGGGAGACTTTTGCCCCCGCGCCCAAACCGGGATTAGGGTATTCCCTGACAAAGGAGGCAGTTTCTCCGATGGCGAGAGGGATGACTAGACCTCCCCTAGGGGGCTATACCGCCCCCCCCCCCCTCCCCAAACGAACTGCCTGGCGCAATCACTGCGGGTACTAGTGCCCCCATACACAGTAGGTGCCGGAAGCATCAAAGGGATAGGGGTATCAAAAGGGCACTCGAATCTTGGTATGCGTTAAAACCGGGATTTTACAACGCACCATGCGATTTAATGTGACACGCAATAATACTGACATATTATATATCGTCCCTTGAATACAACACGGCGCCATCTGCAATGCTTTTGCATTGCAGCTGACGCCTTGATGTACCCAAGGGACGCTATAAAAGTCTCAGAATCCACCCTGCTGATTGCACAGCTTCTTTGTTTAATGATAATCGACCAGCCTCTGTCAATATGCCTATTCCTGATAATCCCCTCCCTAACCCCTCATTGCTTTTTGGCACGTGTAACATACATTAGAAACGAATACTCTTTTCCACCACTGCACTCCCCCCATCCCCCACTTCCGGTGCCCTTTGGGTGCTCCAATTTCGACCACATTTTCCAATAGTTAGAAGTTTTAGGTCTGAAACCATGAACAGTTGGAAATTTCATGCCCTGTGGATTATATTTCGAGGCATTTTATCTGTTGCTGTGGCCATTTCTAACAGACATTTATATGTAGTCATTTAGTGGATTTTAACCACATTCAGGGGGTTTGGCGGGGGGGGGGGGGGTAGGGGTCTATGACGTTATGATGTTCAACCACGGAATCCCATTTCACGGAGTCAGATAGGAATCCCATTTACGGAATCCCTTTTTGAGAATCCCTTTTTGGAAAACGTCTGTGGCTGTGGAATCCCATTTTTTCTAAAATGAATCGATGAACAAGCAGTATGTGCGAGTCACTCGAACGAGCAATTGCCCGATAGCTCATTTACTCGATGGACTTCGAGTCGTTAGAACAGTATGTGGAGTCACTCGATCGAGCAATTGCTCTAAAGCTCATTTGCTCGATGGGCTTCGAGTCGTTCGAGCAATGACTTTTCAGTAACTGCTCGATAGCTTATAAGGGGAATTTGGGATAGGTATGTCTTCGCGTGGCCTAGAAGACTGGGCCAAATAGGTAATAGTATCCTTAGATAGGTAATATCTGGTGTCGGGTTCCTGCAGTGGAAAATTCTTGTTTGAAAAAGCAAGGTGACAAAACTTCATTCTAAAAATAGAAATTTATGTCTCGCCTCGCCATCCCGAATTTCGAGTTTCTGGAAGTGTCCGTTTATCTCCAGTGGTAACAGTTAACCCTTTACCCAACGTAACGGCCAAAACCGGCCAGCGCTATTCTCAAAAATCGCCAATTAATTTTCAAAATATTTTCATTTTTTGTCTCAAAAACATAGGTTATGACCCCTCGTTGGAACGAGCTCGTCGAGCTCGTTCCAACGAGGGGTCATAACCTATGTTTTTGAGACAAAAAATGAAAAAAAATTAGTTATTCAAGAATTTTTTTTGCAAGTGTCGTCTGCTTTTCATGTTAGGTAACAGTTAATAAAGGATAGATAACTTAGGCAACTAGTTTTATTACAGTAGTAAACGCGACTCCACATAATTTGCAGGGACGTTGCTAGAGGTTTCCGATTGGGGGGGGGGGGGGGGGGGGTGTAGGGTAGTGAATTTCCATCTAGGGGGAGGGACCAGGAGGAAGGTCCCTCCCCGTAGTTGGAAATTCACTACCGAAAGAGATTTTGAAAATGAAGCCATGAAAGGGTGCATAAATTGATTCTTGTAACTAACACATTTATGATAGAATTATCATGTTATTATTATTTGGTATTTTTCTAGGAACTGAATATGTGCTAAACACATGCTCAATCTTAGAACTTTGAACAGCTCACACTGTCCTAACATTAAATCAGATCTTATGGAGGAATGATCAGTTTTCGATGTCTCATCATTTTGTAACTGTGAACGATGGAATTAACTCAGGATAACGATTTTACATGATGTGATTTTCTTGAAGTGCATTTCGTGGATTTGTTTCTATTACTAAAAGTAAATGTTCAAAAGAAATCTCGTACCGATTGGCATCATGCATACTTCTGAAGCTCGATATTGCTTGCCCTGTAGTTGTAAATCGTAATAGTTGGAATTTCTGCCGATTTGAAACCGAGTTGGAAATTTGGGAAGTAAAGGAGACATCAGCATCGCCAACGAAAATATATAAAATCCAGAAAGATGGAATTTCCACTTACCCATAACTTGCCCTCCGAATTTCCAATTATAGGTAATTTTGGCCAGGATTGGGGGGATAACACCCCCCCCCCCAATCCGTCGCCACGCCCCTGATAATTTGGCAAGCGCGGATAAGTGTGGACAGATGAGTATAACTGAGTAAATTGTTCAGTTTTATTATATTACTTTGGGCATCGATATTTCTCTACGAATGCGAGATTGGGAAGCTAATTAATTCATTACATTTTGGGGAATTATTTTGGGGTGTAGCGATCCATCACTGGATTGAGTGGATTCAGTAAGTTGCATTTTATTTATTGGGATAATTTCGTAGAAATGCTTACTTTTATCAATTGTTTAATCGCTGTTGAATCTTCTCATTTCAAAGAGTCTTGAAAAAAGCCCGGAGATCCCAGTACAGTTTTGCCTCTTCCCATCCACGGCGAAAACCAGAGGGTGCACCCCCCCCCCCCTTCCCCCAACCGATGACAGTCTCCGTCGGAAATTTTCAATGGCCGTCGGAAAAAAATTCTGACCGGCAAAGCCTATTCGTACAGATGTCCATTTCAGATTGATTCTCTCTATCGTTCGACAGTACATGTATTCGGAATATTGACGAAAGATCGAGAGAATCTGTCGGAAATGAACATCAGCGCGACATTATATTCCTCTTCAGCATTACAGTCTAGCTACAAAACACCTGATTCCTCGCTCATTCTCAGAGGCACCGAAAAACCATCTTATCTTAACCATGCCCTATTGAGGTGCTAGAAAAGCCGGACATCACAAGCCAAGATTTTTAAAACTTTTCGCAGGGAAGGTCCCCCGAACCCCCACCAATGGGAGAGGGTAACGCACCTAGGTGGGGAAGAGTATGGGAAGGCGTCGCACCTCGGGTATGACTTCGGCATACAGCTACCACTTCGCCCCCCTCCCCCCCCCCCCCCCCGCCCCCATGTCGGGTGATTTTAACGATCCTAGCTTCGGGCCTCTTCCCATCACAGCCAATAAGTGTTACTATTACTTCATTCTCGTCGATAACGATTTATTTAAATGGTGGCGTCGTATGATGGCAAATAAACAACTGCAATCTTGGAGTCCGAGTGAGCCGGTGGTTACCGGATGGGTTAATCCAAGAAGGAGAAAATCCTCAGCATTTCGCTTTGAGTTTTATAAGTCCCAGACCCGTTAATAGCGTTATCATATTTATTATTTATTACCTCATAGCCGTCTATGGTTCAACGGTTTCTGTGAAATAAGTACCTACTCTTCTCGTGACAATACTGCGTCGATATCCCGGAAGCAGTGTTTTTATTTATCGGAAAGGGTATTCAACACGCTGATATTGATAATCTTCTGGGGAATGATTGACTTGCAGAACGGTCGGTTCGCCCCGCGGTCGTTTTGTACCATACCACGGTCGATTTGCAATAGTCCGTCTCGATCGATTTGTACCACCGTCTCGGTCGATTTGCACCACCGTCAGGGGGCGCGGTGGCGTTGCGGTAACCGGTTCTCGTCAGATCACCGAAGTTCAGCAAAGTCGAGCCCAGTTAGTCCTCGAATGGGTGACCGTCTGAGCGATCGATTCGGACTCCCGCGTTGTGTCCTTGGGCAAGGCACTTAAACCCGATTGTCCACATGGGGGTACGATGACGCCATGCACTAAGGCGTACTGCACGTCGATGGTGCGCATGTCTTCAACCAATCTAACCCTGCCTGTGGTGCGGAGTTACGACGTTGGGGATCTGGAAGCTGCTCGTCGTTGCTCGGCGGTTCTCTCCGTGTTCTCCGGCTTCCTCCACCCGTAAAACTGTCACCGACACGATATGACCATGGTTGTTAAAGTGTCGTTAAACCTTAATAAATAAATAAATTGCACCATCGTCTCGGTCGATTTACACCATTTTTTCGGTCGATTTGCACCACTGCAGCTAAAAACTAAAGTGTTAAAAACTACACTTAACGTGCTGTATGTAACACTTACTACTTTGTTCAAGTGTAGATATTCCAGAACTTGACATGTGTTACAATAATACCACGTGACAAGTGTAATGTAGCGACACTTAAAAGGAAACAACGCAGATGACGCGGATCAGGCTCGAACTCTCGAGCCTGGTCCGCGTCATCTGCGTTGTGTCCTTTTAATTATGTACCCACCAAGCGCAAATCAAATTATGGACGATCCTGGGAAGTGCCATCCATTCAAGTTTCAGATGTCTGATGATTGTAATGTCTAAGTGCTTAAAGCATTGCACTGTGAGTGTTAAAATCAAACCTAAGAGTTAGAATGGGTTTAACACCTTGAACGTGTCAGTTTTAACACTTTAGTTTTTAGTGTGTGGACAGTCGAGTCAGAAACTCAGTATATGTCTTTTCCGAAGGCAGCTTCTTAGAGTTCTCGACACGCAACTCTCCAGAGAATCGCTTCGGAATACACTAGAGTTACACCCCTTGGTTCCAGTGGAACCAACAACCATGAATAGAATCTGTGGGCAACACCTCAAGATTGCAGACCACATAGCTTTCTCGAAGTCTAAAAACACATTCTTATACTCTAGGTTCAGGCACCAACTAGGGCTGCGCGATATTCAAAACTGAATATCGGTATCGGTATTCAAAAAAATACCGCGGTATACCGCTATATCGAAAACTGTTCAAATGTATGAAGTACCACAATCGAGACTCGAGGCATCACAGTCGGAACGAATTAGCATGTCTTGATGATGCGGTTCGAAAAGCCTTTACCCAACGCAGACGATATCAACATTTTTTATTTTCAAAATCAGTTTATCAGATTTTCCTCAAAGATTTCAACAAAACTATATCATGTGACCCCCTCAGTGGAACGAGCTCAACGAGATCGTTCCAATGAGGGGTCACATGATATAGTTTTGTTGAAATTTTTGAAAATTATTTTTTCAACTGCTGAATTTGTATATTACGAGGGCACAAGCAGACGATTCATTGGATAAAGGGATAATATTACTCATTCGGGGCTACAGTTAAAAAAACTCAAGACATCTTCAAAATTAAATTGTGTGTAAATAAATAATGACGATAAACCGATATGTTTGTAATTACACCGGTATTCAATCGACACTGGTTTGAATACCGGTATATATCGGTTTATCGATATAGCGTGCAGCCCTAGCATCAACGTCCGAATTTCCTGCAAAACTGCTAAGTAGGCATAGTCTTTGGTTTTGCCTTGTACACACAACACAGTGGAACTTGTTTCATTGTTTCCCCACTTTTTATAAAGCCATGCACACTAAATAACTGCACGAAAGGATCGCGTGCCACATTAAAAGTACTATTTATGAATCTCCAACGTATTTTAACAGAGATCAGTAGCCAGAATTATGTGGCACTGACCATGAGCTCGAATGTCCTTTTTAAGTGTAATAATCAGTGTAATAATCAAGACCGGTCGTCAGTTGCGAGGTTCGCAACTGACGATCGGTCTTGATTATTACACTGACGGTTCAAAAGTTCAGAACATCAAAGCTTTGAATGTACCTAAAAGAGGATCGTCTTCGTTGTTTACTTGAGGTAGGTCAACTGACTTGAACTTCATTTTAACGACTTCAAAGAGAGGAGAGGGGGTTCATCTAGGCACGATTAATCGATTATTATCGATTATTTGCGGCGATTAATCGATTCCTAAATTAAAAAATCGTGACAGCTCTAAAATTCTTCTTTTGACTATTTTCTCCTTCAACTCAAACTAACATGTCACAAAGTGGAAGCTGTCTTATTACAAAAAAACACCCACGAAGTGGAAGGTCCACGCAGGGCCGGGAAAAGGAAATTCGGAACCGGGGTTAATTCTGTGACGGCTCCCCTTTCAAAAAATGTCGGGATATTGCACAGGTCAAACATGGCCTGACAGCCCGTATTTTTTGTTTGTTTTTTTTTTTTGTTGTTTTTTTTTTTTTTGTTTTGGAACGCCTTTTGAAAGGACGTACCAAACCCAAATATTAAAATACAGTTTTTCGGGTCATGTTTGGACTAGAGAGTGGGCAGGCGAAACCAAGATCCTTGACTTCTGCCCCCGCCCCCCCCCCCCCCTTCCCAAGTTCCACCCTCTCCGCGACCCCGGATACATGACCAAAAGACCAAAATGTGCATACATGAATATTGTATTACTGAACTCACAGGGTGATTTTGTACTTTTCCTCTAAGTAGGTGGATATACATATATTTCCAACATATTCCTGCCAGTTTGTAGAATGTTTGGGACACAACAAGCTAATCTGCAATTTATGGACCACCAGATAACTAACTTAAGCTTGGGACACACTTGCGAAATTCGCAGCGATTAAATCCGCAGCGAAATACGCGCCGATTATTTTCTTACAAAAAAGCTAGTGGACACACTACGCAATTCCGTATAGTGACGCCCTCGCGATATTAGTCATGTGATTATGCAAAATGGCAGCCTCCAGGAAACTGAAGGTTGCTGCCGCTGGTTTGTTGTACATTTTGTTGAAAAGACGGGAACGTCGTCGATTGCGATGGCGAAATCGGCGATACTGGACGACACCCTGGCTTCTCCGCCGGAGCAAGCAGTCTCTGTACGTGAACCTTGTAAAAGATCTGTCAGCAGAGGACCCGGAGACATATCGGAAATATATGAGAATGTCGCCAGAATGTTTCCGGGAATTGTTGGAAAAAGTACGGCCACATATTGTACGAAAGGACACGAAGTTAAGAGAGGCTGTCACCCCTGAAACATGACTCGGCTGCTTCGCCATGCGTATTTCACCCGTGTAGTGGGCACACTGTGCGAATTTGTACTTGGCGACAGAAATCGCGGCGAAAATATCAAACATGTTTGATCGGCACGATTTCCGCAGCGGACAAATACGCGGCGAATTTCGCAGTCTCAGAAGTGGGCGCACTACGCGAATTTCGCGGCGATTTCAAAATTCGCCGCGATCATGCGAAAATATACGCAAGTGTGTCCCAGGCTTTATCAGTGCTCCTTAAACTGCAGATTTGCTTTGTGAGTTACAAATTTTTACTGGCTGTCAGGTATGGTCAGTGGTCGATGCCCATGTGCATTGTTTTACACAAGCAAAATTCCAGCCAGCGGACCTTAAGCCTGGGGTGACAGCCTCTCTTAACTAAGTGTCCTTTCGTACAATATGTGGCCGTACTTTTTCCAACAATTCCCGGAAACATTCTGGCGACATTCTCATATATTTCCGATATGTCTCCGGGTCCTCTGCCGACAGATCTTTTACAAGGTTCACGTACAGAGACTGCTTGCTCCGGTGGAGAAGCCAGGGTGTCGTCCAGTATCGCCGATTTCGCCATCGCAATCGACGACGTTCCCGTCTTTTCAACAAAATGTACAACAAACCAGCGACAGCAACCTTCAGTTTCCTGGAGGCTGCCATTTTGTATAATCACATGACTAATATCGCGAGGGCGTCACTATACGGAATTGCGTAGTGTGTCCACTAGCTTTTTTGTAAGAAAATAATCGGCGCGTATTTCGCTGCGGATTTAATCGCTGCGAATTTCGCAAGTGTGTCCCAGGCTTTAGAGTGGAATTCAGAAATCTCTTGAATTACAGTACCAGTCGAAATAAGTCGTAGAATAACCACTATAGACTACTAGTATACATCTTCAACTACATCAGCAACATAAGAACCTGACATCATTATCAGGAAAGCTCTCACAGAAAGCTTTCCGGGAAATGATCTCGGGTTCTTGTGCTATTGGTGTAATGGCAGTGGGCTACTTTGTTCATTGCGTTTATGCTACGACTTATTTTGATTCATACAGTATTTGTAGACTTGAACATATGCTTCAACCTTGTACCATGCATTTATACTCATAAGAAGTCTTTTTTCCAGACATTTCATACTTGGCTATTAAATAAATAATTGTTCATTATTTATTTATTATTATTTATTGATGTTTAAGGTCACATATAATTGTTCATTTACAGATTAGTTCTATTACAAATTATTACCACTTTATAGGGCGCTCCTTGGGTTATTAAAATGATCTGAGGTGGACGATAAGACTCAATAACAGCCCGCAAAAATAGCGTTAATAATGAAAACGGCCCGCTAGCCCAGAATTGTGGGTAATTTATGTTCCCGAAAAATGACACTAATGTGCTCGAAATTCTGTTGTCCATTTATTCCAACAAAACGGATTAAACTATGATTTATTTCGGATTATTAACTTCATTTAGGATTTAAAAGTGGTGATGAGCATTGATACGATAAATAATCTCATTTTGTAAATAACGGCATAAGTTTGTAATTAAAGCGCTTCAGCCAAATTCCAGCAATCCTATTTTCGAGTCATTCAAATAAATTGTACTCAACTTTGAACTTTGACCTTTGTTTGTAAATAAACAGACGGCAATCCGATTCTTCTATTTCTAAATCAAAAACGCCTCAAAACAGCGAGCTAGATGAAGAGGGCCTTGATAATCTGGAAATGAGTTCAAAGCCAAAAATTTCAAGGCTTGAAATGGCGTTCTTTGGTAAGTGGTAATAATAGTAATAACATATTCCTTTTCGGGCGTCATGGTACATTAACGGCCCTCGAAAAATGATTAGCAGCCCTCGGGACCATTAACGGCCCTCGACTTCGTCTCGGGCCTTTAAGTAGCCCTCGGGTTGTTAATTAATCATTTTTCTGGGGCCGTTAATGAACCATAAAGCCCTCAAAAGAACATATTATTGTTATATTATTCGACTGCAGCCATAGCCACATTTCAATATTTCGTGATTATAAAACAGATTTAAAATAAGAAGTTTTGACTTGCTGAAATAATGTACTCTGATCACAAAAAACAGTATAATATATATTTTGTACTTTACTTTTTAAACCTTTAGCCACAGATAACATTAAAACTGGAAAATTAAATTTAATTTTTTCAAATTTACACAAAAAGCCTCAAGCAAATCGAATCATGTGATCCTCGGAGGAACAATCTTGTTCCGATGATAGATCACATTATGTGTCTTGTACCAAACTTTAAAAAAAAAACATTTTTACATGCTAATTCATGAATTATGTGTGGAGTTGCAGTCAATTTGTTAATTAAGGGTTAGGCAGTGAGGTGTGTGGATTATGAGATTCTTATCAATCCATTTTCCAATGTTTGAGAAAAAAAGAATTAACAGTACCAAAAGGGTGAATTCTCACCTCTCATGGATATGGTTTTTGGCATATCAAAGCTACGTCAACCAAAATAAAATTAGTTTTACTGAAATAATATTCTTTCGTGGACATTATAAATTACATTTTGAATTTCTATGCATTGGAAAATATAAAGCAATAGGAATTTCAATGCAATTAACCCTCTCAAATGCCGTGTATAAACCCAAAACATGTTAAAAAAGGTTACAGCATACATCTACATGTATTTTTATGTCCGATTCTTGTGTTATTAGTATAGGAAACATTACATCTAAAATTTATAACGGCCGTGGTTATTCTTCAAATCATTTTGACTTGTACTGTATATGGACAAAATATTATTAGTCGACAGGCGACACTGCTCCCAGCAGACGATTTCCATTCACTTTTTGGGGACCACGCCCCCCCCCCCCCTCCACCCCCAACCTCTTTCCGTTGGAACAACTGTGTGTTATGCTTGAAAATATTTGTTGTATGGGTTGGTTGTTTGGATACCCAGGGTTTGCATTTTCACTCACAAAGACATTTTTGTGTCATTTCAGTGATATATCTGCAGTTTTGTCACTCGCCATCAAAACAAATCCATGATGCCTAGTCTACCTTCGCGTGTGGGAAGGGGTTCATTGTGGTATTCATTACACTAAACAATCAATATTATTTTGCCCTGTCCATTAAATGAAGTGTTGAAAGTGTGTCATTTTTTTCTATCCGTATTAGTATTAAATCGAAAACGCACATTTTCTCGTTTCAAGCGAAACATTTTGGTTGTTTCAATCGCATGTATGACAGTCTTGACAGACAGTCTGATCGAAGTGTTTACCCGAAGCTACCTCTGACCTTGTATATCATTAACGTCAAATATGGCAAATCGGCAATGGGCTTATTAGAAAGTTCCCCTGGTCATACTACCGTGAGAATATGAGCGGCACACTGATTTGCCATATCTGTATGTAAATACATACCTCTATTCCGCTGAGAACGAGAGATTTTGAAAACAGTGTATCCGTGCAAAATCTGCATACACTCATCCGGACCAAACTAATGAACGTGCAAATAAGTTCACTCCGGGCGATACTCTTGATCATGAAAACCAAATTCTCGCTGAGTGCGCAACTCGTTCGCAACACCAAGCAACGCCCGATTTAGTAACAATTTATTGATACAGTTGCTGTCATTTAGATTGTTAAGATTCGAGAATCATAATTTTGTCATGCACAATAACACTGTGCACGTTTCTTTTTCATAAGTCTGTTTTAGATATATTTACTGTTTTTGTTAACAGTCTATTTATTTATTTATATTTATTTATTTATTGGTGTTTAAGGTCACATATTTCTGCACAATGGCTAATCATAACCTCGACAGTTTTACGGGTGGAGGAAGCCAGAGTACCCGGAGAGAACCACCGAGCAACGGCTAGCAACTGTCAGCTCCCCAACATACTAACTCCACACAAGCAGGGTTGGCATTGGTTGAAGACAGTGCACCATCGACGTGCACTACGCCTTAGTGCACAACGTCACCGTGCCCCCACGTGGGCAATGGGGATGAAGTGTCTTGCCCAAGCACACAACGCGGTTGCCTCTCGGCTTGCAGTCTGCACCTCTACCTACTGAGCCACCACGCCCCCAGTTAACAATAACAGTCTACCGTAAGTTTTAAATTAGTTGAGTCTGGTGCATTTCAGTTGAAACTTGAAAGATAAAACTGGAATAACATTTTACGAGTAACATTTGGAATAACATTTTACGAGTGACATACCTCCCGCCTTCAGTTGATTATGGAATTAATTGAATAACCTTTATAATTATGTCATCAACGCCGTATCTGCATGCTGTGATACCAAACAGCTTGACTGTTCTGTTTTCATGATATTCAGTATTGCTTACTCCGGTGTTTGTTATCGCTGTAAAGTCAAGGCCAACATTTCACATTCGCGTGCAGATGCGCATTAAGGACACAGTCTCGAAAGGACACAGTCTCGAACAGTTACAGTAAGCACACCCACTGAATTTATGACTTACTGGAATTTGAGTTCATTTCTTGTATTTTTTTTTTGTTTAATTATCTGTAATTGGCCGCGTTTTAACGATCTTTATTCATTACTTTGCGGATAATACAAAATTACCAGTCCTTACCCTTATAAAAAAGTACCATGGTAAACCATGGTAAATCCCAAAATACCCTGGTAATACCATGGTATTACCAGGGTATTTTGGGATTTACCATGGTTTACCATGGTACTGTTTTATAAGGGTTCTTATGGGAGAGTGCCTCAAGAGTCTGTAAAGTTGTTACTCAGTCAGGAATTCTACTTCCCTCGAATCAGGGAGCGCAGTAGCTCACTTGGTAAAGGTACAGGCTTCAAGCCGAGAGATCGTCCTTGGTTCGAATCCCACCTGCGGGAACCACGTTGTGTCCTTGGATAAGACACTTCACCCCCATTGCCCACGTGGGGGTACAGTGGCGTTGGGTACTAAGGCGTACTGCAAGTCGATGGTGCACCTGTCTTCAGCCAATGCTAACCCTGCTTGTGTGGAGTTAGTATGTTGGGGAGCTGACAGTTGCTCGGTGGTTCTCTCCGGGTACTCCGGCATCCTCCACTTGTAACACTGTCGTGGTCATGATTAGTCATTGTGAGAAGAATGTGACCTTAAACACCAAAAAATAAATAAATAAATCCCTCGAATCAAACCAAACTGACATTGGTTTTTTCTCAGTTTTCGTCTGAGTTCATATTTAACTCTATGGACCCTGGTGGTATCGTCCATGTCAGTTCAATGACAGCAACTGGAACAGTCCATATTCATTATTTGGGGGTAGACTAATCTATATTTTCAGCCCTATGGCTGCACGTTGAAAATATCGATTGGTCAACTCACACATTCACGGCCATCCCTCTGAATGAAATTATGAGGCATGGTGTTTCTAGGCCGATAAAGCGCCCTGTCAGGTTCAAGTGGTGAACAGAAGGGATAAGGTATAGAGTAGGACTGAAAGAGAATTAAGCGTGCTGCGCTAGGGGCTTTGAGATTGGAAATGGAGTTTTGACAAGGAGCTTTTTTATTATCAATGCGCTTTTTGAACATTATCAAAAGAGAGAATAGCAAGTAAGGTATTAGAAAGTAAACAGATGACCTCCTCGGTCGCCCAGTTTGAAGCTTACATGTCGTTTTCAACAAAACTAGACGTATTGACTACATCCAATTATACGGATACGGACAGAAGTCACTCACTTTTCGAGGCAAAGGACTGGCGTGTCACAAATACACCAGGAGTGACCGGCGCTTACAGAATCAGTTCGTTTGTTACTTCCGCTCGGATTCGTTCCCGACTTTGGCGCAGATTCTCTCCGATTTTAACAAGATGCGTGTTTATCGACAACAAATGACATAAATATGACGAGTATTTTACCAGAAAAGAATAAAAGGGGATTATTACAGTTGCTCTGGGTTCGACTGAGTCCTCGAGCATCTCCAGTTACAAAATGAGAACGTATTTTGTTTCAATTCATGCGAAAACTGTCACTGATCAATCCAGATCTCGAAGATTTTCCATAAAACCCGATTCCCGTACACGATTGTTGTATGAAAAAACATAACAGAGAAACACAGTTTCTCACGAAATCTTCAGTTCTATAACTCATAAGTTCAACATAAGGTAAATAGTATCTTACGTAGTTCTGAAGCCAATGAAGAAACTTTACATGTCATGGGCGCTGATTCATTCCACCAATGGCGCAGATTCGTAGGCAGGCAGATCTGATGGGCTCTGATTCATTGCAAAGCAAATCAATGAGACTTCTCGGAATAGTTATCACAAAATGATCAGTATCACATATAATTCAATGAGGTCGAGAACAAGAAATAATTCTTCCTAGCAATACTATGCCTACAGAAATATTATAAAGCATACAATTTTTACCAATTTTTGAAGTATGTCAGTTCGAGTCATCGGTATATTGGATAAGTGGTATACAAGTATTATAATGTAATCATTTGCCCCGCCTCTGCGTTTGATTGGTTGAAAGCACACGGCGTGAAAGTCGTCAAAATCGTATAAACCAAATCACGTCATGATTTGGAATGTCGCTACACGTTCGCACATCCGACCCAACATTGCAGACTATGGAAGCCTCGCCCACTCAATCCAATTGTCACCGTGAGGGCGTGACGGCAGACTGATAGATGGATAACAAGCTTGTAAACAAAGATCAATGATCGATTTTTCATCGCCTCCAGTCAGCGAGAATATAATGATAATTTCTCAGGAACAATTGAATTTCATACAATATACCGAAGTGGGAGACGAATAAAAGATCATATACCCAAACATGATTTTGGGGGAACATAAAAAAAATGTCTTTAATGATATTGTTACGTGACTTGCTAAATATCTGTCGTCTGCGATCGAAAATCAAAACAACAAACAATTTGACAATGACTGACGTGACCTGTTTGTGGCACACTTTCCTGAGTTTGACTGTCGTCTTATGCGAAAATTAAAAGTTTTTCGTTCACATACACATAGTTTTTATATTTTAATATTACAGCCGGATTAAATTATAAGAAATAACTGTTGTTTTCCTTCGGTTTATGCCATATAAACCGAAAGTTTTCATCACACGCTTAATCATAACTCGCTACGCGAGTTATGAAGCTTGTGCTGAAACTTTTCGGTTTATATGGCATAAACCGAAGGAAAACAACAGTTATTTCTTAATTCTATCACATTATCGTATTAAACATAAAATGAAATGTACACCCATAAAGCTTCCTGTGCTAAGAACTTTAAGTGTTTCGTAGACAAAGAACTGCCCAGCCGGCCCTCTCCAATACGAACGCACCCAGCGAATCGGCAATCTATGGGTGTTAAAAGAAATGAATGGCAGATCCATCAGAGGGAGGGGTGTTTGGAAAAAAATAAAACTGCATACACTGATGCCCTTTTTTCAACCCATCTGAGGACCCACCCACCACAATTGTGCATTTTGTCCCTATTTTGCCATTTTTTCCCAGTGTTATCTGGACACTCCACCCCCTAACTACAATGATTATGCCTTCCCAAACCCACCATAAACAATTTTCCCCACAATTTCCCAAGAATATCTAACGGTCAGAAACGGCCAGAGTTTTAACCAAAATAAGCCAACAACACCCAAAAGCATCTTAGATATCTCCCAATAAAACCATCGAGCCGGCTCTAATGGTATCGATATTTGTATAAGTTATTGTTTTATTGAAAAATTGTGAGATTTCTCGGGAAAATCTACAACTTATTTTTTTTTTAAAAGGTGTGTTAGGTAAAGGGTTCATTGTCATAAATGACTCAACTTATATCTTATAACTTATCTTTGTGGAAGGCAGTATAAGCTCAGCAATTTATGTAATTGAGATGTTTTTGTTTTTTTTATCTGAGGTTTCAAAATCATTACTCATTTTAAATTTCATTTAGAGCCCTGGTAGGCCCAGTAAATGTTTTTTGTTGGAATCACATGTCCTTGAAGGAAAAACCAGTAATTTAATTTTTAATAGTTTTTTATGTTATGTACTTCCTGCAATGGCCATGAACAAGAAGATTCCTTGATATTTTCATGCTAAATCTCGATAGATAACTGGAGAGAAATTTTCTTGTTGCTGAATAGTACAATGCTACAATGGCTGATTTAGGACATAGGAATATTTGTTTATCTCATTATAACGAGATACTTTCTCGTTATAACGAGAAAACGTCTCCTTATAACGAGAAACAGTTCTCGCTATAACGAGAAAACATCTCGTTATAACGACTTAGCATATCGTTATAACGAGATGTTTTCTCGTTATAACGAGATGTTTTCTCTTTAGAATGAGATAACATCTCGTTATAGCGACTAAGCATCTCGTTATAACGAGATAACACCTCGTTATAACGAGAAGACATGCTATAACGAGAAAACATCTCGTTATAAAAAGAAAACATCTCGTTATAACGAGATAATATTTATACAAGGCGCGTCAGTTAGTTTGGAGGTGGGCTCATGTATTCCCCTACCTACGTTCTTGTATACTATGTTTGCAGATATCAATGATCAATTTTGGATAAATACCTATTTGACTAATTTTGACTGAATAAAAATGAAAATAACTCAGAGCTATGTCAGTGAAAGCAGAAAGACGTGATACAAATTGATAATCACTTCAATATCATTGCAAGATTTTGTTTGAAACAGTAGTCAATATGTGTAACATCCCCGCGTGGTATTGGCTGTTACGTGGAAAATGTATGGGTAGGTGTGTGTGATTGGGGGGGGGGGGGGGGGGGGTATCTGTCCTCTGTTTTTGTAAGAACCCAGACAATAGTGTTTGCGTTCTTGCATCGCAGATTTCTTTTTTTGTTTTCTCCAGGTTCTCGCAATTGAAAGAATGGGTTACTAGGGTTTGTTTTTCCGAGTCCTCGCCACGACAGCAAAACAAGATTGATGGTGAGTGTGTTTGTGTGTGTGTAGGTTGGGTGGGTGGGTGTGCGTTATCGGTCTTGTGCTTATGCGTTGCGTGTTGAATTTTACCGTCTACCCAAGTACATGAATTGATTCCCAACTTTGTATGTGGGTAAATTGTAAGTTTTCTGTTGTTTGAGATCTCCTTTTCTTTATCTCGTCCCACATTAACTTTATTTTATGTGTTCTTGCCGCCCTCTACACCACGAAGTACTGGTTCATTCTTTATCATGTAAACACTCATGGGCACAGCTCTGGGAGATCTTTCCTTCTCAGTATACAATTACATAGCAAAGAACTGCTGGACTTGGACGATTCAAATATTCAAGTCTATATACCAGTATAATACCATTTCTCATAGCTCTCTGTCTCACATTTTGTCGTCCCTGGGATATTCATTCTTCTTTCAGTACTATGATATAAATCTCTATTTTGGATACAGTGTGTAACAATCTAATGAGGGCTGAATGCGGAAAACTAGCTGTAACCACCGATGACACACGGATTTGTTTGTCTATGACAGAGCGGACAGCTGCTTAACCACTCGCCCCAAAATTTTTATTTCATATTACATGTCGGGTATTTTCACCTGTGTCATCTGACTCCACCCTCTCCATATTGTTATTTATATATTTATTGAATACCCCCACCCCCCCCCCCCCCCCCAACCACGCACACACACACGTTCTAGGTCGAGAATAGATCAATGACCGAACGAAGTGTCATTACACGATGTTCAGTAGTATTACGCCAAAAACAATGCATTATGTAATAATGCAGCATTACACAATTAAAAAAAAATACAACGCAATGTGCATTAATAATGAATTACGCAATGAAAATGATGCACCGGGCAACAATTGATTTTATCTTTAATTAGCTGTAGATAGCTAATTCTGGCGTGAGTATGTATTATTTGCGGGTTCAAGCATCATCGTACATGTACGTGTACATGTACACCTCCATAGGATTTAGTGTTAAAATCGTGTACATGTACAAGATTTTAACGTTTTTTAGGGTGCTTTAGAATCCATTTGCGGATTCAAACATCACTGATTGTATCCAAGAATGGCAGAAAACGCAGGAAATTTTACGTACAGTACATGTACCGTTTTGATTGAAATCGGTAAATGGATTTCTCCCATAGGATTCAGTGTTAAATTGCGAGCAAAAAAACGTTTTGCGGTTTCTAACATCATCCTCTCGCCGATTCTAACAATCCGCGTCCGTACACGATTTTAACACTGAAACCCAATGGAGGCGTACACGGAGATCCGCTCTGCGGATTTTAGGTCCGATGATGTTTGAATCCGCAAATGGATTTCTCCCATAGGGTTCAGTGTTAAATTGCGAGGAAAAAACGTTTTGCGGTTTCTAACATCATCCTCTTGCCGATTCTGACAATCCGCCTTCGTATACACGATTTTAACACTGAAACCCAATGGAGGCGTAGACGGAGATTTTGAAATCGACTCGCGTGAAGAGGTGATGTTTGAATCCGCAAACCCACTGTAGCGTTTCTCGAAGTGAGACTGGCGCACGTTATTGCGAGGTGGGGTTTCGACGAGCACTTGATGGAAATGTTTTGAACGAAGAGTGTTGTCGTCGGTGTGGTTGGAAATTCGCGAGCCCGCTGTCACGTTTTTGATTGATATATATATATTGGGGAGAAAAAAAAATATAAATAAATAGTTATTTAGAAAAATAAATATATCAAATCGAATAGATAATAAAAAAAAAATACGTAAATCATGAGCGATTCTCAGACTATTAGAGCGAGGTTTCTTTTAAACATGCTGATGAGAGCATACGCAATCTGCGTGAACGAACAACTACGTCCCATCTTGTTAGAACGATGCGTCGGATGTCGGGATTATCTAGACTTCGATCACGAGAATCATTCGTGTCTAACGATGGAAAGGGAAGATATGGTCGTCATGTATTTCGAACCAGCGTTCGAACGCGTTAAATTCAACGATGTGATCACGTTTTGGAAGAGATTAGTCTTCTGTAAGAATCGAGACAGGCCCACAGATTCGGAAGAACTGAAATTGGCGCGTAGAAGTTTGACTTTAGAAGACAAGGGATGCATCAAAAAATTATTGCTGAACGAAGCATACGTCTAAGTTTTTTTCGTTGATATAAAATAAGGGAGAGTAGAAAATAAAAAAAAAAAAATACACACATAATTTTTTTTTATCTAATATTAGAAAGAAAGAAAAAAACACAAAATGAGAAACAGAAATAAATTGTATCCGACGTTAGTGGACGACGAGGACGAGAAGCCGAACGGCGTTTTGCCGACGGTGCCGTCGCTAGAAGAAAGAGAAAGAGGAGAGAGGTATCGCATCGACCAAATCAGTAGAATCCAATTGTATCTGACTCGAGAGAGAGATTCTCGTCGTTCCCTCAAGAAGAAGTATTCGCGTTTCGTGAAATTCGTCAACGCGATCGACACGACACTCATCACGATTTCCATGGGTTTACACGCGGCCGGCATCGGATTGTTGTCGACCGCAGTCGGCATTCCGATCGTGTTGACCGTAGAAGGAGTGGCCCTCGCCGCCAGATTGTTTAGCACGCTCGGAAACTTTTTGAGTAGGAAATTATATCTGAAGGCGAGGAAACACGACAAGATTCGCGTCTTGGCCGACTCCAAGATCGACACGATATCCGAAATGATCTCTATGGCGTTGAAAGACGGTAGGATATCAGACGGAGAATACTTCGCGATATTGAGCGAGAAAACGAAATACGATGCCATGAAAGAAGCCGTGAGAATCAAGACTCGTCAGATCATCAAGGAAGAGATGAAGGATTCTCTCGTGGAAAAGGGGAGGAAAGAGGCCAGGGAGGAATTCAGTAAGATGATCGAACTCAAGAGCAGCGATTGAAAAAAAAAATATATATATATAATAAGAACAGAATTTAAAAAAAAAAAAATATTAAATTTATATATAAAATAAAAAACAAAATTAATTTAAATAACTCTTAAAAAATGTATTGCGTAAAGTGTAAGAGAGTTACCGAGATGAGTAATTCTAGAGAAGTGCGAACTAAAAACGACTGACAGATACTTCGCGGAATTTGCGACGTGTGTGGTTCTATCAAGACGCGATTCGTCAAACAAAAGAACGCGAGCAAAGGTAAAGGCATCGTGAATAAAATGATCAACAATCTACCTTTTGAAATGCATCTGCCCGGTCACAGTTTCACGGGACCCGGAACGAAATTGAACAAGAGACTCAATGCCGATCTGACTCCCAAATCTTGGAGCAAACCCGTGAATAGGGTGGACGCGGCCGCGTATGATCACGATCTGTGCTACGCCGGACATCCCGACACCAAGACTCGCAACGACGTCTGCGACAAAAACATGTTGGGGAGATTGAGAGGCATATCGAATCCGACCAGGAGAGAGAAGATGGAACGTTCGCTGGTCGGCAATCTGATCGGTGCGAAACGTCGATTCGGATGGGGCGTTCAAAAAAAAAGCGCATCTGAAAAGAAGAAGAAACGATTATTGACGAGCAAATTGGCCGAGGAGTTACACAAACCCATAGTGCGTAAATTTCGAAAGAGAAGGGTGTTTGTGAAGGGTCTGGATGACATTTGGTCTGCCGACTTGGTCGACATGAGATCGTTTTCGAGGTGGAACGAGGGCGTCAAATATCTATTGATGGTCATCGACGTGTTTTCCAAATACGGTTGGATCAGAGCATTGACGGATAAATTGGAACCTTGCGTCGCCGACGCTCTGAAGAGCGTGTTCGACTCGTCTTCTCGAAAACCGAGTAAATTGTGGGTGGACAAGGGAAAGGAATTCTACAACAAGCACGTTCGTCGATTGGTAGACCTCTACTAGATCAAAAACGAAGAGAAAGCCAGCGTGGTGGAACGTTGGAATCGAACGATGAAGGAGAAGATGCACAGATAGTTCATGGCGAATTCGACCAAGAAATACATATACGCTCTGAACGGTCTGGTCAAAGATTACAACAACACGCAGCACAGATCGATCAAGATGACTCCCGCGGAAGCTAGCGATCCTAGAAACGAAAAACGGGTCTACGTGAATCTATATCCCGAGAGATCTAAGATCAGGAAGAAGTCTAGAACGCCGAAATTTGCGGTTGGCGATCGAGTGAGAATCTACGCTTATAAGAAGCACTTCGAAAAGAGTTATACTCCTCGATGGACCTCAGAAATTTTCGTGATCATCAAAATATTTCACACCGATCCGGTGACTTACGAAATCGAAGCTTTGGATGGAGAAGAGATCATCGGAAAGTTTTACGAACAACAATTACAGATGACAAAGTTTTGATGAAGAACACAATTTTTTTTTTTATTTACTCTCTTTAACATTTTCTTGTTTACACACATATATATATAAGAGAGAAAAAAATAATAATAAAAAATAATTAAAAACTATTTTTTAGATAAAGAAAGCAAGTTAATTAATAAACAAAAAAACTAAAAATTCTTTAAAATGACAAATATACTAGATATAACACAAAGCATAGTGAAAGATGAAAGTATTCAAGAATATGAGGTTCAGGAATACGAACCGGTAACCGGAATGAGTTTGAACAATGCGGGAGAGATAAGAATCAACGTCGAAACTCAAGATCTATTCGTACATCCTAGCGAGAGTTACATAGTGGTGCAGGGACGTCTCACCAAGGAAGATGGGAGCGACTACGCCAACGACGACACGGTTAGTCTAGCCAATAATGGCATCATGCATCTATTCAGTAACATAAAATACATGCTATCCAGACAAGAGATAGAATCTGTGTTTCATCCCGGTCAGGCCACCACGATGTTCGGACTCTTGACGTATCCTGATGATTTTTCGAAATCCAGAGGACTTAATCAGTTGTGGGTGAAAGACACCATCGGCCCTCTAGCGCAGGCGCCGCCGCGATATTCGACTACGTCATCAAGACGTCCAGACCTAAAGGAACGTTTTCGTTCAGGATACCTTTGAAACACATCTTCGGATTCGCGGACAATTACAACAAGATCATGTACAGATTCAAACACAATCTGATGTTGATTCGAAAAGGAAACGACGACGCAATAGTGAAACTCACCGCGACCGATGCGGGTAAGATAACTCTACACAAGATATCGTGGTTCGTTCCGCACGTGGAGCCTTCGATTGTGGAGAAAGCGCGTCTCTACAAGATCATAGAATCCAAGAGTAAATTACCCGTGGGATTTAGAATGAGACAGTGCGACACGGCTAGCATTCCTCCATCCATGAATCACTTTGATTGGAGATTGACGGTGAAATCCGCTTCCGAGAGACCGCGTTTCATCGTGGTTGCCTTTCAGACCGATAGGGATGGGTCTCAGGAAAAGAATGCGTCGCTGTTCGATCACTGCCGTTTGAGAAACATGCAAGTGTTTCTGAACGCCACGAGATATCCAGCAATCGATTACAACGTGTCGTTCGACAAGAACGATTTCTCCAGACAGTATGGCGATGCTGCTGATTTTAGAAAGAAGTATCACGGTCTAGACAAATTGATGAGCAATCCTAACATATCTCCCGGTGAATACAAGTCGATGTATCCCATGTTCGTATTCGACGTCAGTAAACAGAGTGAACGAGTCAAGAGTAGCGTGTTAGACATTCAGATCAAGATGCAATTCGATAGGAACGTGCCAAGAAAAACCGAAGCCTTCGCCCTTGTCCTGTCGGACAGAGAATTACAATTCGAATCGGACGGAAATAAGATGTTGATCATTCGATGAGAGACGAGTGTGTGAAAAAAAAAAAATAAATAAATAAAAATAAAAAGTAATGAGTTATTATTAAAAACAAAAAAAAAAAATAATAAATAAAGTAATGTGATCTAGAGAGATTGAACATCTTTCTAAATCTCATTACTTTTTTTTTTGTTTTTTTTGTTTTTAATAATCACACATTATTTTTTTTTTAATTCATTATTTTCCATGCGTTCACTGTTTGTTCAAAGGATCTAGTTCGATCAGTAGACTCACCACGGAAGTGGCAGCTTCGGGATTATTGGTTTTCGTGACGAAATTAATCCTGTCTCCGGCGTTCACTTTGAGAGGCGTGTCGAACGTGTTAACATTCGCGTGTTGATTCTCCATCTTTTCGATGCTGTATCTCTTATCGCTCTCCACACCATTCACCATGAGATTGACGACCGCTCTGTTATTCAAATCTGAGGAAGCCAGACTCATTCGAAGGATTTCACCTCCCAGCGGCATGGGATATCCCACCTGACCATGTTTCGATCTGCTACCTCCATTTCCGAAAGACCACTCAGCTTTTCCCTCATCTAAGGTGCCGGCCTCTTCGGCCCACACGGTGATCAATTGTCTAGCATATTTGACTTTCTCCACCACCGCAATCAGGGTGCAGGCATCCGTCATGTTCATGGGATCCGGTAGATTCGTGAGCGCGTGTCCACCCATGTCTAGTTTACCTTCCATGATGTCACCCTTTCTCCAGACCGAGTTGTCATCCACGTACTTTCTGCTGACCGTGCTGGAATCGAATTCGGGATCGTGATTGAGACCGAATAAATTGTGACCGTTCATGTTGATGCCACCCTCCATGGTTCCGCCAGATTCTTTGTTCAGGTAGAGATCGTCCACTTGCGATTCTAGGTATTCTTGTGATTGTATCACGGCAGAATCTACGTAGCCCTTGTTGACCGCGTTGAGTCCGCATCCGTGTCCTCGATCTTCGACTGATTCAATATCTTGTTGAATCCCGCATTCAGATCCGATTTCATTTCTCGTCTGTCAGACTTTCTCTGTTCCAGATCTACGTAGTGTTTGGTCGCCACATCCTTGGGATTCGTGGGAGTGGGCATGTTCGTTATCTTGTTAGAATTGGCGTTCAATTCCAAGTGCATCATTTTCAGAACGTATCTATTTCTCAGGTGTTCGCTGAATCTCGCGTGAGAGTCGTCTGCGTATTTCTTGGTCACGGCATCGGTGGGATCTATGGGATTCGCGACGTTCACCAAACGTTTGGATTTCAGATCGAGATCGTCGGTCATGGTTTTATCCACATAATTATCCAGCAGGATTCGTTCGAAATCGGCGTTCCCCCTGTCGACATATTTTTTAGTCGCAGCATCTGTGAGATCTATCAGCTTGGGAAGATTGCAGAGCTTCTTATCGTTCATGTTCAAAGGTTCTTCTCGAGGTTCGTATCTCCGAACGTAACGTTCGTCCAAGTTGGCAACGTCGTAACCATCGTCGACTTCGAACGTCTTCCTCTTCTTTCTTGGGTTGACTTTTTCGTCGTCACTTCTACCAAATTTATCGACTGGCATGTTGTTGTGGGATTTTTTTGTTTTTTAGAAAAATATGTTCAAACGCAGTTTATTAAAAATGAACTATGTTATTTTATTTTTCGTTTTTATTCGTTTAAAATTTTTTTAAATAATTTTTTATCTTTATATATACTATAAAAAAAAAAAAAAATCTCTCTCTAATGTAAATCATTGCGAATGTCTTGAAATCAATCTCCTTCAGACCATCTCTTGAGAACGTAGAGACACAGGTGACTGCAAAACATTTGATGTGGTGATTGCACTTGTTGCGTGTTGTAACGAACCATCGATTTGTTGAAATAGTTCTTTATTTCTTTTGGCGGCGAGATTCCGTAGCTGTCGAAATAATAATTTTTCTTCTTCCCGCTCTTCATCCACGCCACACAGTGAGTGCCTTCACCCGATGAATCGTCTAGATTTAAAATTCCGCATTCCGATTGTTGAGGTCTTCTCTTCAGCAAGGCATCTCTGGAAAACACTCCTAGAAAATCTTTGATTTTCAAATCTTTTGCCGCATTCAGCAGTTCGATGTTGGATAGGGGTTCGTTGGGTAAGACGACACCTTCTACGGATATCTTTATTTTCTTATTCATAAATGCGTATATATATTTTTTATTTATTTTATTATAATTTACTAAAAATGACATTATTTTTTTTCTATTTTTTTTTTCTCAATGTCACTATCGATTTCTATAATTTTGTGTTCATCTAATTCCTCTTGATTTTCTGGAATCCAATCATCCACATTCATATCGTCTATAGTTAATTCCGCAGTCCAATGTCCGAGTGCCAAAGTGCTTATTTTATCGTCTAATATGAATCTCTTATCATCGTCGGCCGTCAGCGAAATCTTGTTGACTATTTCGGTATACAAGTAATGAGTTTTGCTTCGAATCGATTTCATAGTCTTATACACCGGACCACTTCCTAACAGACAATCTTTATACTCTTGGAAAGATATGTTTTTCTTCACCACGCACGCTTTAACTCCTTTGCACTTCTTGATCTCTTCATCTTCTAAACGATAAGCATACAGTTTGGGTCTCAAGCCCACGAATTCGACGATTTGTTTACCGCCGCTCTCGTCCTTAAATTTACCCAACACCTTCTTGTTGTCATTCGATTGAATGTTGGATGGGTGATCGACGGGATAATTGCTCATGTCGAACCACTTGGCCACGTCCGGAGATATATCTCGGTAGACGTCTTTCGTCTCTATCTCATAAACTAAACTGTCCGTGTCGGTGAACAGTAGTTTGGCTTTGTCACCAAATTTCCGTTTGACGTAATCGTAGTGAAACTCGTACATCAATCGCTTGCTGACATCTAAGATGATCGGTCCGAGATAATACGGTTTGTCGAACTTTAGGTGTGTGTTTTGCATGTGAACGGCCACTAGATTTTCGTCGAATATGGTTCGGTGTTTGTAATTGGGTTTTGCCACTAATGTTTTAGCTCTTTTCTCAGACGTGACGAGTCGAACGTCGGTTCTCTTCCTGATGTTTTCCATCGATTTACCGTACACGCAGTTGTTCATGAGTTTGAAGAAATCTTTTTCGAAATCGTTCTCGGCTCGAGTTCTGAGATTCGTGTTGAGATCGATGTATTTTTTCATCCAAGGCTCTTCGTCAAATCGAATGGTGCGATGTATGTCGACTAATTTCATCCTGTAATCGACATACTGTTTCAAATTCTCGCTGTAGACGACGTAGTTACGTTTGTTAAATAAATTGGGAATGAGTTTTTCCTTGTCTCCTTCGTTCGGTTCCATTCATTCAGGAGCCAGCGGATAATCATTGTGTGGATTGTGTAATTCTTCCGGATAGTTCAAATCGACTTCTAAAATGCAAGTATAGTCTCTCCATTTTTGCATCTCTTCCGGTTCCTTCACCCATTCGAAATTTCCAATCGGTAAAGGATGACTCATAGCCCAACCGTACAGATTATTGGCATCCCAATACTGTATGTATTTAGTCGACCGTTTCGAATAGAAACCTTCTTTCATGTAGGGATTGTTAGCTTCAGAATGTCTGTGGGAGATCATCGAGACGCCACCTCTCGCAGCCCTTTCGAACATGAGCAACATGTCCATGTCGGATAATAATTCCAATTGGACTTTGGTGGTCTTCAACAGAGCATCCCACACCAAACCAGGTGCGGTGAAATACCAAGCGGGATCCAGATAGTAATTTCGACAACAGACGTCTCGAAAATTTTTGAACATGTCTGCCAAGAGTAGAACGTCAGTCTTCAGATAGAGATCATGATAGTCTCTCATGGTTTTCATATCGAATGATTTCCACACGTTTTTAGCATGTTCATAATTCTCGTCGGAAATGTCAGATTCATATAATTTCGAATAAAAATCTTCTTTCGAAGGTAGTGCGGTGTCTTCAAATCTCTTTAGATCGTTCATGTAATCGTAAGGATAGACTCCTTTCCTCAATATGATGTCTACTCATTCTTCGAAATGTTCGCTCATGATTTTAAATTTATCCTTGCTCATGTTATCGACTAATTTTCCCAGAGCGGTCGACATGAATTTAAAACTGTCGATGAAACATATGCATCTACGAATGAATTTCGTTTTTTCTTCCAACGTCTCTCCGTCGATTACTCTTTTCTCCTCCATGAGCTTCCATTTCGTGAAGGAAATGTATCTTTCTTCGCTGTTCGCAATGCAATTTAATTCTTCGTGTGAGGTGCCGAGATTTTTCATGAACAGATGACTGTCGTAACCCGAGAGATTGTGAAACATCACCGGATAGAAAGAGGCGTCTCGATATTTTAAACTACACTTGTTGTAAGCCGGACCGCGACACAGACCCGTGTAATGATCATGGTCTCTGACCTTCTTATTTTCCTCCGAATTCTCGTCGAACGATTGTCTGCATATGTGACATTCGGTGGCTCTGTTATTTTCGTCCTGCTGCTCTCGCGTGATGATCATTTTTGCCGAAGTTTTGAATTTGTCGTATAACATTTGAAGTTTCCATTCTAACTCTTCCACGAACCTTTGAGCCACGTTGTCATCTTCATACTGTTGCGTGTAGGTAAAGGGACCCATGTCGTGTTGCGAATCGAAAGCGCATTTCACGTAAATGCAATAGCCCGAAGGTATGTGTTTTTGATATCTTTCGATGTAACTTTGAAGAGCGTTGGGTTGACAGGAACTCATTTTCGCGGTGAAACATTCGAAATCGGCGTACACGATGAATGGTACTTTTAACCTTCTATTGTGATTTTCAAACTTCACGATGGTGTTGGGTTTGGGCATTTCGACGTTGACACCTTGATTTTCGTAGCAATATTCCTGATGTTTTGCCAATGATATTTCGCTGTGAAACGCGTTCATGGAATTGAAACATAAAGATATCTTTCCTTTATGTTTATTATATTGTTTCACCAGTAATCGGCTCAGATGTTTAACCCAACAATAATGATGATTGTCACCATTCGAAATAATAAAATAATCGTCTTTTCTCTTCCGAGATACGAAGTCAATCTGAGAGGATAGATATTTTGTTTTTCATCATATCCCAAGACGTTCACCGCTATGGTGGGATTTTGCGCCTCGAAACGTTCGATGTGTTTTAACTGCATTGGAAAAGTCACTCCGGTCCAATCGAGATTTTTAGAAGTTACCTCGTAAGAAGAAACTCTTTTGATGTTCATTTTGACAGGGTATAAAGCAGAAGTGACTGCCCATTTAAAACACTGATCATCTTTATTTTTCACGTTGATCACGGCGTGTTTTTTTGCTAGGAAATATGGTAATTTCACGTAGGAAGACCCTTTCAACAAATCGTTTTTAGTTATGTGAATTTCGAGTTTCAACATCTCATCGAACGTCCAATTACTACCTTCATGTTGATAATTCGCGAGAGACGTCAACATCTTGTCTTTCATCTTTTCGAAAACGTCCGATAAATCTGAACCTCGAAATACGGGTTCGACATTAGATCTGAAATATGCATTTTTCACGATGCTCGCGCCGGACTTCACGTTGATTTTATTCATTACACATGAAGTATCATCTTAATTTTTAGTCCCACGTTCATGTGTTTGCGAAACAAATCCAATACTTTTTTCTTCACCCGTTCCATGAACAATTTTGGATCGATTTTCTTCAACGAGGGAACCACGTCGAAAGTTTTAAAAATACCTTTCATAGCACTTTCCTGTTCCACAGACTTTGATTGAAATAGTTCCGCGGTGAGTCGCGCTAGATATTCTTCTCCTTTCCCTTCGTCTATTGCTCGTCAAAGTTTGCTCGATATATCTCGTTTGCCTAGAATCTGATGTGCAACACTCGTTTTCATTTTTCTTTTCTTTTCTTTGGAATCTTGTTCTTCAACGGCTTTTCGTTTAGTCGTCTTCTTATTTTTCACAATCAAAACGTTTTTGTTTTTTTTCGACGTCGGCATTTCGATTCCTTTTACTATCTTTTTCTTCTTCTTCTCATTTTTCACAACCGATGCATTTTTTGACATCGTTGCTATCAGCATGTCGTTTGCCTTTCCATCGTTTTGCAAATGTTTCTGTATGACATCAATCTTTTTTGATTTAGTTCTATGATTTCTGAAATGTGAAATTTTTAATAGTTTACAAATCTTGTTTAACTGAGGTATGGTTTTCTCATTTAAATTTTCCAATTTTTTTTTATCTGTTTGTTTCATTTTGTAAGAATATTTTTTTTTTTGAATTTTGTATTAAATAATTTGTTAAAAAGTTTTGCTTTTTTACTCTTTTTATATATATAATAAAAAAAAAAAAAAAAAAAAAAAAAAAAGTTAAATTTTAAATTCAATTTTTTTTTCTTTAATGTGTTTTTATTCAAAAACAATTTAAGACCGCTTTTATTTCTCACTCGCAAACCGAACACGTTTTCTCATCTTCGGAATAACATTATCTACAGTAACGCAGGTGTGCACACGGTAGAAACAAGACGTTTGCGACACCTTCGCAGAGCAGACACTTGGTGGACGTTTTTTTGCTCGGCTCGTTTTTGACGAGTTACGATAACTCGTCCGCTTCTGCCATGAATTTGATGAGATGTTCTAAAGTTATGAATTGAGACAAGGTCTTGTTCGCGATGTTTAACGCATCGTACAATTGTTCCTCGGTGTATCCGAGTTGTAACATATCCATCAATAATTTTTGGGTTTTGTCTCTATCCCTCTCTTCGTCTTGGATTTTGATCAATCCCAATGTTAGGATCTTGTTCAAATAATCGCATTCGCCTTTTTTAATATTACTTATGTGTTCTAGTAAAGGTACGTCGTGAGGTTCCCAATTCATCAAATGTATGTCACAACAAAAACATTTGACTTTGTCGCCTCTACCCACGTAAAGGAAACCCGCAGCAGCTAAATCTTCAGGTTTTTGAGCGAGATGAGAAGACCAATTTTTAAACGTTTGAAGTCTTGCACATTCTAGACTATAATTCGGATGTTTGGACTTGATCATTGATTTTACCTCAAAATTGAGTTTGTAAGAATTTTTTTTTTTTTAACTTTTATTTATATATAAAGAGAAATAAAGAGAAACTTTTTTTTAACAAATTATTATTTAAATACAAAATTTAAAATATACATTATTTGCAAGAATTCATAAAAACCAAATAATCGATCATGACAACAACACCTAAAAGATGCGAATTGAAATTGAAACAAGACGAAGGGTATGAGAAATCCAGTTTTAATATCTATACATTACAACCACACGATCCCATCGAATTGAATGAGGTCAAGATGGTGGACTCAGAGCGCTACTACCACAAATATCGAATGTGTTTGAAAGTGGATGGAGCCGTGCTCGATTTGTTTTACGAGTACCAAAGTGAACTGCTGAATAATATCATCGTCGCTGAAGACAGAGAATTCAATAGGGGTGATTTATTGTTGTCCTATGGAGATTACATATATCCAATAATCTCACCCGAACTCGTGAAGAAATCGGGTGGTGAGAGCGCATTCGCCTATGAAAAAAAACTCAAAAGAGTAAAGATAAACATTCACACCATTTTCGTATGTGGAAAAATGACGAATGCCAACTTGCTAATAACGGACTTGGAAATATAAACAATAGAGAGATTGAAATTAAAATTTAACTTTTTTTATATATATATATATAAAGAGAAAAAAAACTTTTACTAAAAAAATTTTACATTAAAGAAAATGAAAAATTAAAAAAACAACTTTTTTATATATAAAGAGCAAAAAAACTTTTTAAACAAATTATTATTTAAATACTAAATAATCGATCATGAAGACAACAACACCTAAAAGATGCGAATTGAAATTGAAATGAGTCGAAACGTATAAGAAATTCGGTCATAAAATCTATAGATTACAACGACACGATCCCATTGAATAGAACGAGGTCGAGACAAAGGGCTTAAAGTCCAAATACGAGAAATATAAGATGCCTTTGAAATTGGACTAAGCCGCGCTCGATTTGATTTATGAGTACCAAAGCGATCTGCAGAACATCGTCATCACCGAAGATAGAGAATTCGACAAGGACGATTTGTCGTTGCCCTATGGAAATTACATATTTCCAAACATCTCATTCGAACTCGTGAAGAAATTGGGTGGTGAGAGCGAGTTGACCGATGTAAAAAAACTCAAAAGAGTAAAGATAAACATTCAACACGTTTTCGAAAAAGGAGAAGATACGAGTGTCAACATGCTAATAACGGACTTGGAAATATAAACAATAGAGTGATTGATTTTAGCAAAGAAAAATGAAAAAAAAAAAAGTAATAAGATTATCTTTAGATCTCATTACTTTTTTTTTTTTTGTTTTCCTTCTTCTTCACTATCATCATAATATAATATAATCACGTTTCCTTTTCTCTCAGTTTTCAGCGTCGATTCTTCTTCTTTTTCTTTTTTTCTTTTTCTTTGTGATATGATATGTTTATAACAACATTTTTGTTTATCCGAATCATAATTATGAACGAATGTTGTGCATCTCTTGATAACACTCGCATCATTACCATTCTCTTCAGAAGGTAGTGGTGACCGTGGAAAGCATCATCTCATTCTCAACCATTTATCCCGCGCTTTATATATCTCTTTCATTAGTTCTTTCCTTAGATATCCATCATTAGCGTCTAACCATTTTTTTTTTTTGCTCTCTGGCTTGCGATGTTCGTCATTATCGTCAAATTGTTTCTCCACCTTTTCATCCAGGTGATAAATTTGTTTCTCCACCTTTTTACCCATTTTAAATATATTATTTTATACTTTCTATGATTTTATATTTTATATAATTTTATATTATAATAACATATTCAAAATCGTTATATTCTTAAATGGCGAATTCTCACCGAGCAACAAACCCTTGCCGAGTCGCTCAACGTTCCGTCCACTCTTCAGATAGAGACCGTTTCCTCTCAGAGAGTTGCCACCTCTAACGGGTTCTAGATAGAATCCTTTACCGCTGTCGTCTACGTGAACACGACACACGGCTCCTCCCTTCTTCAAAAACAGTCCGCTGCCACCCATTAATTTCTCAACTGCCAAACTAGCGAGTCCCGTGAGAGGTCCCACGCCGAGAGTCTTTCCGAGAAAGGGTAGCGCCTTTGTGGCAAAGGGTAATGCTTTTGCGGCTATTCCTGCCAATAGCGGTAGGAAACCACCTTTCATTCTCAAATTGTATCTCAATTGAGCGGGACTCATTCTCACCGTCAACCCTCTTCCATCGCGAATCGCTTTCTCCATCCTTTTGATTTGACTTCTGGTCCAGGCGATCGAATCCTGACCGCCTCTCGTCAGATCTTCATGAGTGAATTTGAATCTCACCGCCTCCCCTCTAGTTGTTAATGCTCTCTTAAGTTTCTTCCTCTGTCCTGCGGATATGTTCACGTTTTTAACCACGTATTCTGTCATAATTCTGTTTTTTTTTAAATATATTTACTTCAATTGTTTCTTGTTTAATAATTATATTAAAATAATTTTGTAAAATTAATATTGCATTTATTTTATTTTTGTTATCTATATATATAATATATTTTTTTTTTTTGCTTTTATATTTCTCTTATGTGAAATCGTATCGTCACTCTCTCTCCGCGAAGATATAACAGTTCACCATCCGTCAACGTGGTTTTCAGACTATACAACGTGTCTAAAATCACTGATAGATAAACTAAATTTCGAGGTCGCTCCACGATCTTATAACCCGGCTACACGTTTGGAAAGAAAGAATAGATCGTCGGTTGAGCGCTACCATTCACGTAGATTCCAGCAATCACGTCCACGTTCACCAGAATGCTATTGACAGCTAGAATGTCGACTGTATTTTCAGATGCCGCATGGCCTCGATACATCTTTCGATCGAATCCCAACATCTTGCCTATAGAATCGTCCGTGTTGAAATCCACTTAAAAATGATCTTCCAAATCCAACATCGTCTGTAAGGTATTAGGATTGGGAGCGAGTCTGATCTTGTTGCTTCCCTTTCCATCCGTCTTCATTCGCGTCTGAATGTAAACGTTCAAATCGTCTATGTCGTAACTCCCTTTGGGAATTCGAATCTCCAACCAATCCACTCCGTCGGAATACTTGAACGAGTTATTCTTTTCAGTGACGTTGGGAAAGGAATAATAAGTCTCCAGATTCACCAACGCCATCTCGTATCTTTTCTCTCTATTCAATTCGATGGAAGGTTCGAATTTCGTAGCGAATCGAGTCGAATCGCCACTCACCACGATTTGAATGGATTGTTTTGCAGCCGTATTCTCGGCTATCCGTCCTAACAATTCTCCATGTTCGAACATTATATTTAATTTTATTTTTTTTATTGAAAACTAATTATTTGAAGATTTATTATTTTCTAAATTTTATTTTCACGCTCTATCTTATTATTATCATCGGAAACATAAAACTTATCGAATCCGCACCGATATTTTCTGCGATTAAATTCGCTTGTCAAATCGATCACGATGAAATTGTAAAGTCCACCATCCCAAACCCTCTTGCAAAATCTCCTGAATTCCGCCGCGCTCATGTCCTTTGCGACGTGATCGCCGTAGATGTGATTGAGATTCTTGAGATCTTGGCGAAAGAGACATAGAAAATTAGAGTTCTCCCTTATCGTCTGTCTGGGCAATCGAAAATAATTCTGCGACAGGTAGAAACAGTCCACGTTGCTGTGTCGACCCCTAACGTAATACGATTCGCATCGGTTCTGTCTCTCCAAAAGCAGATCGTCGAAAATCATCAGATTCTTATCTTCCGATTTCAGTTCTCTAGGATCCGGAACGTCGCTAGCGTTCTCATAAAATCGACACTCGACGTTCAAAGATGCATTTCTCTTCATCAGCTCCGTCGCCGCGCCGTCCAAAATGGTCGAGAGTGGAGCTCCACTCTTGTCGAATTCCTCCCTACTGTCAAAGATTCTGGCTATGACGTCCTTGGGCAATCTGCGATCCATGCACTCTCGAAGCAATCTGTATTCGGGTTGAAACAAGCTCTTGCCAAACACAAACAATCTGTCGTAATCCAACCAGTCGGGCCGGGACAACAGATTCATCAACAGATTGGTCTTTCCACAATTCGATTTTCCCACTATCAAACCTCTTATGCTCTTGGGAAAGAACTCGTTATTCGACCTCTTGGTCGCGGCGTCGTTCCAAGACATATCTTTAATGTTCATCTTTGTTTTATTTTTTTTTTGTTTGCTATTTTAGATTCTTTTCAAACGCAAATTTTTTATGTTTTTCAAACTCTGTTTTTAATGTTATTATTTATTTATATCGCACCGTCGCGAGTTCTCTTCAATCCGGATCCACTCGTCATTTTGGCTAAATCTTGTATTGGTACCACAGCATCCTTAAAATCTTTCCAACTTTTCGGCGTTCGCTCTAACGCAGCTCGCTTCGCCGGCGGACTGATTAACTTGTCGATCAACGCATCGGCTGCCCTCTTGCCAGCCACAGAAGCTATCCTACCACTGGCTTCAGAAGCGGCTTTCTTACCAGCATCCAAAGCCGTCTTCTTACCGACCTCAAACGCGGTCGATGCGAGTTTTCTACCCGCATTGCTCGTGAACGCTCGCATTATAGAATCGACGACGCCAGAACCGCCTTGAACGTAAGTTCTGACGTATCCCCTGTTCTTTATCACCAACATATTTTATTTTTATGATATATATTTTTTTTTTTCACTGGTAAATCGTTTTGTTGTTTTTAAATACTTTTATTATTCTAGTGTAAAAAATTACTGTTTTATTTTTGTTTGTTTGTTTGTTTCTCTCTACTTATTATATACACATCAATCCTTCAATTCGTTCATCAGCCTTTTATACTGGTTTTTATTCAAAACCTTCTGTCTCAACAATTCGTCAGATATAGTAACTATCTGATTATCTAATCCCGTGTTATCAGCCCGTCTGCTCGCCATCAACAAACTCAATCTCTGAGACAGAGCGTCGGAATCGCTCGGAAGAAAAGTGGTTTTCACCCCTTTGCCAGTCACCGATTCGACGAACTTCTTGTTCGTATCCCATATGGGTTTCACCACTTTCGTCCACTTGTAACCTCTGTTGGCTTTGGGTCTCGTCTTTCTGGCATCGTTATTTCTCTTCATGGCGTGGGTCTGGACCAGAATGTCTCCGTAATTGTCGAAATCCTGTTCCGTGTAATAGCTGGGCTTGTCGTAAAGGAGCAATCTCCGCAGACCATCGGTCAATTCGTATCTGTTCGAACCGACGATCAATTCATCATCCCCAATATCCACTTCCGTATCACCAACAAAAATCCTTCCCTCCGAATCCTTATAAAATCCATACGACTGATCTCTCTTACCGCCATCATCATCGGACGATGCGACGCTACTAATGGTGATAGTCGAAGCTGTATCGTCTCTCTCGCTCATATCTGTTTGAATTCCCGTGGGAACGTAATCCGGTGTAGATTGAACGGAATACCGATTTCCAAAACTAGGAGGTAACGAACCCATTCTCAAAGAACTCTCCTTTATAGGTCTCAATTCTTCGACTATCTCCTTCCTGCTTCGCTCTTGACCCTCCGTCACAGGTTTAAATATTTTTGTGGCTTCGCGTTTGAGTTCCATCTCACCAAGACGTCTGCTCCTGTCAGCAGACTGAATGCCCTTCTTAGCACGTTCATACTGGTCTAAAATTAAATCTCGGCGTCTAGGATCCATCTGTAAAAACATCTTTCGTTTTAATTGTTTTTATTATTTTCAAAATTAAATGTTTAATTATATTTTTTATGTTTAAAGTAATAAAAAAACTCTTTCCGTCTTAATAAAATAATCTGAAAATATTCACATCTCAACTGACTGTGTTAATTGAAGTTTAAAAAATACGTTTAAACAGTACATGACAAACCGGTTTCTGATTTAACGCATTTTGACAGTAGTTTTTACATTTGTCAAAAGATTTTCATTCACACATCAATTCACCGAGTGTCGAATTAAGAGAGAATCCTTTGATGACTGCGATTGCTATCATGAATATATTAAAAATTTTACCACTCAAAACCTAATTGAGCGGAAAATGCGTTTTAAACATTCCGATAAGTGTTTGACTTTTTTCGAACGAACGCTTAACAGTCAATCTCTCTCATCAAGACAAAACACGAATATCTATTACAGATCAACTCTTTCGAACAAAAAAAACCCCTCAAAACTCAATTTCTATCCGTCCCATCAAGAGAAAACATGAATGTCTATAATACAGACCATATTCATAATCGACTCTTTTGAACAAAAAACCTCATTCACTCATTACGATAACATGTGTTAGTTGTTTTACTTCAGGAAGACGTGACTGGGTTCGCGAATTTCCAACCACACCGACGACAACACTCTTCGTTCAAAACATTTCCATCAAGTGCTCGTCGAGACCCCACCTCGCAATAACGTGCGCCAGTCTCACTTCGAGAAACGCTACAGTGGATTTGCGGATTCAAACATCACCTCTTCACGCGAGTCGATTTCAAAATCTCCGTCTACGCCTCCATTGGGTTTCAGTGTTAAAATCGTGTATACGAACGCGGATTGTTAGAATCGGCAAGAGGATGATGTTAGAAACCGCAAAACGTTTTTTCCTCGCAATTTAACACTGAACCCTATGGGAGAAATCCATTTGCGGATTCAGACATCATCGGATCTAAAATCCGCAGAGCGGATCTCCGTATACGCCTCCATTGGGTTTCAGTGTTAAAATCGTGTACGGACGCGAATTGTTAGAATCGGCGAGAGGATGATGTTAGAAACCGCAAAACGTTTTTTTGCTCGCAATTTAACACTGAATCCTATGGGAGAAATCCATTTACCGATTTCAATCAAAACGGTACATGTACTGTACGTAAAATTTCATGCGTTTTCTGCCATTCTTGGATACAATCAGTGATGTTTGAATCCGCAAATGGATTCTAAAGCACCCTAAATAACGTTAAAATCTTGTACATGTACACGATTTTAACACTAAATCCTATGGAGGTGTACATGTACACGTACACGTACATGTACGATGAAGCTTGAACCCGCAAATAATACCTACTGGCGTGTTTTGCTCGACATATAACGAAATATTTTCTCATTATAACGAGATACTTTCTTTTAAGTCATTTAAACGAGATTTTTTAGCGTTATAACGGGGTGACTTCTCGTTATAAGGGGATGCAAAGTCGTTATAGCGAGATGTTTTCGCGTTAAAACGAGATGTCTTCTTGTTATAACGAGATGCTAAGTCGTTGTATAACGAGGTGTTTTCTCGTTATAACGAGAAAACACCTAGTTATATAACTACTTAGCATCTCGTTATGTTTTCTCATTTTAACGAGATGCTAAGTCGTTATAGAGCGATGTTTTCTCGTTATAACGAGATATTTTATCGTTATAACGAGAACCGTTTCTCATTATAACGAGATGTCAACTCGCTATAACAAGAAAGTATCTCGTTACAATGAGATAAAAAAAAACCTCCCTAAGTCCTAAATCAGCCACCGTACAATGCACATCTCTGTGCAACCGAAAAAGTTGGTATTTTGTTATTACATCCACATTTGAAACTGACACCGAATTATCTTTTCCCCGGTTAACTCTGACCCTACTAAACACATTGATCAGCAATTTCAATGTTCTTTATCCTTTCTTTATGGTGTTGTGTTGGATAATTAAAATTAGTGACACCCGGCATGTTTTAGTTTGGATGATTCAGTTATAATTACGCATTATATTCAGTATCGAATGAGCCAGGATACCTTTTCAGTAGTTGTATTACCCATAGTAAGTACTCACTGATACCTTGAGAGTAGTATATAATTTGGGGGTACGAGGACAACCCCTCAGGCCCCCGTATTGCGTCTCATAAACAACCCTAGCTGCCTCCAGACTGGCATTCCAGAGGGGCAATGCCTCAATCCCACAAGACTGTGTTTGTTCAATTGCGAATTCTACACCCCAGCCATTCATCCTATTCCAATGTCCTAACCGGTCAATCGCCGAGCTCGTCCATATGCGGGGTTGTAACCTATGTTTTTGAGAATCATGTTGGTAAAGGGTTAATATTGAATTAAACTTCCTTCTCTTATTTTCATCATTCTGTGTGCAGCTTGTTCAATCGCATCCGTTGAAAATAATGCAATATGTTTGACACTTTCGCCTGCCACATTCCTCCTATGTCAGATGGGAATTCTTGAGTGACTCCTGTGTCACTGAGGAATGCGACCTATTCAAAAGGTGAAAACCGATTTGTAATTAATACTGATAAGAGAGCTTTATTACTGACTTTGTTACGTACATAAGTGTGTCTTCCGACATTGTCTATGGTTACAGTGTAGTAAATGATTTTATACACTGGGAGCACATGTCTTCATACAATGCTAACCCGCTTCTGTAGGTTTAATAAGTTGGAAAGTCTGAGAGTGTTCGGTGGTTTCTCTGGTACTCGTAACACTGTCACGACACAATGTGACCCAAGCTGTTAAAACATTTGCCACGCTATTTCCGGCGCGAAATAAATTGCTCCTAATGGGCTACATCCTACATATTCACCAGTATTATCTTTTTTTAACTGGTAGAGTGCTGAATTAAGCATTCTTTGTGCATCATTGCCTTGTTACAATTTATGGGAGAGTGCCTAGGCACTCTCCCATAAATTGTAACAAGGAAAATCCTAACAGATAAAATTATATCACTTCAATGATAATATGAAGTACATCCACAGAATATGAAATGTTTGAATTATGGTACCGGCACTTTAGAATAAAGCCCAAATATGGGCTTCCAGCACTCCTCCAGTTAAAACTAGAGATGGCAATATACGACGCACACATAGTTACAATTTTACCAGATAAAACAGCAGTGCATTTTACCACAGATAAGAGATAACATTTGCTTGGTTTACTCTTTGCACATTGAGGGTACTAACATAGTCCTCTCTCAGGACCCTCAAATCTACAAGACATCCTCCTCATCATTTCCCATACTCTTCAACTTCTGTATTATTCAATTTGGAATCTTCTTCACATGTATGGCGGCGGTGGCTGCCTGGTATACGTCTTTGTAAATTTTACTGAGATTTTCCACTTTTTACCATATTCTGGAGGGCATCCTGCACAATTTGGTTTTTTGTGCTCCAGTCGGTTTGGTTGATATAATCTTCTTTTGTATTGTTTTTTTTCATGTTTTGATATTGCTTTTGTTCATTTGTGATGTTTCTAAATTCCTCGCCTGTTATACACCCATCCCCGAATGCGTTAGCAACCTTCACAGCTATTGTACTAAGTTTTGCTTGTGCCAAGACTCTTATTTCATCATGTTTTTTAATCTTAGTGCTAATCTTCTTCTCTGCTACCTTCCCAATCACACCTAACGCCCCTGGAGCAATACCTACACCCTGCAATGGTAAAGCAAGAAGGGCACCCACTCCAGTAGCTAAAAGACCAAGACTGGTAGCTGTAGAACCCATGCCGAGATTGAGACATACACCATCAACACAGCCTGTAAAGCATCCAAAACCCTTTTGTATTTCTTGTACAATCCTTCTGTAATGTTTACCTCATTTTTCAACAGCTGCTCGATCTCACTAATTCTCTGAAGCCTGTAATCATCCCCAATCAGTGGAGCACTAGGGACTTCTGGATATAACCTCTGTTTTTCTTCCATGATACTCTTCATTTTCTTCCATGATACTCTTCAATATATAATACGACAGACTAAAACTACATATTCAGTTCTATGAAGGCAGATGCTATAGTGATTAGGCTAAAATCACTATCATTTCTACTGTAGAAGTTTATTCTGTCACCAGCATTTAATGACAATGGAGGAAGGAATTGTTTAACTGCTGTCCTGTTACCCTATTTGATTGTTGCTGTACACCGAGAATGGACATTCACAATACCATTAATCGCTATAGAAAAAACTAAGACCCTTGTGTCTTTTAATAGAATTACCACTGGTGTCGGTTGAGCATACTGTGAAATATTTTATTCTACCAGATGCAGGCATCACTACTTCATTTTTACCATTGTCTGCTTTATTTGAAGTTGCGTAACGATATGATTTAGCTCCAAAGGAAAAGTTGAATGTCTCGACACTAATTTTTCCAACAGCTTCAGCTGTTATGCATATCATTGGTTTTCATAGTGATTGTAGCGACTGTTGGAGGTATTCCTTACTGACCACATCCTTAGGCTCTTCGGGCGCAGCAATATTAGTTATTTTATTGTCGCCCATATCTATGGGGCCTGACATGGCACCACCCAACTTCAAAAGGGCTTCAGCATCAACATAACTTTTCGGTACAGCATCTCCATCTTTAGCAGGTTGTGGTAGTTTTTGTAATTTGTTCTAATTCATGTTTATAGCACCCTCCATAACACTACCACCCTTTTTCGCTACTCTTTCCGCAAGCTTCCCATTCACATACTGCTGATTTGTCGCATCGCCAGGACTGACAGGCAGTGCTAATCCAGACAACCTCCTACCCTCCAGATCAACTGAACCATCCGCCTCTGTTTGCAAACAGTTAAGCAGTTCTGACTTGGTAGCATATTGAATTGAACCATCTTTTTCATCAGTTTCCCACTCTTGTTGTATAAACACAAATACATTCATTGTACATATATTATTAATCCTGGCTAAATTTAGACAACTCCTCTTTGTTGAATGAACCCTGCACAATATCCCCATTAGCATCTACTATTCTGTAAGTTGGTTGGACTGTTAGAAGTAATTGACTTATAGTAAAGACCTCATCCGTATAGTTTGCTGTATAACCCCTCTTGAACTTGCCTATCAGTTTGAAGATTATTACTTGGTCCCCAACTTTCAACAACCCGCGAGTTGTTGGAGGCATATCTCCGTATAAATTTTTCCAAACCACAGCCTCATTTTTCTTTTTACTGGCTTCTATGGGTGTCATCTTGATCGATCTGTGTTAGAAGGTGTTGTAGTTCTCGATAAGTTTAGGCAATACAACAAGCCAGTGCTTAGTCTTGTTAGCAGTGAAATACCTGAACATTCTGTCCTTTAAAGTTCTATTAAACCTCTCAACAATCTGAGCTTTGGTTTCATTTTCTGTAGCAAACCAGTGGATACCGACCTTTTTTAACAACTCTTGAGTCTCCCTGTTAATGAACTCTGTACCCTTGTCTGTCTTCAACGTTTTGGGCTTTCGTTGTTTAAATATTTTGTTGAATGCTTTTCCAGTCTTCTTTTTGATAGGGAGTGCCCATGTATATTTACTAAATGCGTCTATAACTGACAGAATGTAGTTTGTGTTTTTGTTAGCAGCCGAAAGACTCCTCATATCAACCAAGTCGGCTTGAAATTGTTTATCAACACCCCTCACCATCACCCTTCTAGTGGGATGCTTACCTTTATAAGGCTTGTGTTTTGTATAAGTCTGTTGTCCTTGTAACCAGCTAAGGACATCTCCAGGTTTTATGCCAGTTCTTCGGGATAGTTCAGCTATTGAAGAACATCCCTGAGCTGTATTGTAATAAATCTTTTTCAGCATAATTCTATTTATTTTTTTTTAGACCTTGATCCATTTGAATCTTCTCAAAGTATTTATAAACAGCAGCAGCAAATGTTCTCTGATAGCCATCTAAACTGGTGTTATTAGCAATTTTAATAGTTCCATCCATTATTTTTTTATCAGCAATGTGCCTGTTAGCTACATCCTTCTTTGCACTGTAAGCAGCATGATGATAAAAACAAGCTCTGTGTAATGCATTCTTGTATACGTGGCTTGTGTCCCCTGTTTGTAAATACATTTCAAGGCGAGCCTTATGCTTAGTGCCAGGACCAGCCGCAGAATATGTCCCCACGATAAGGTCCCATAAATGCATCTCAAATGGGAGATTATTCACAAACCTGTTGATTACAGAATCATTCATCGTATATTGTAACTAGTATTAAAACAGAGTGCCCAACAAAGGGATATTACCCAAGATAGGTACTTTACCAATCCCCAACGCTTTTCCTAGCAGTCCCTGCCCTTCTTTGAGAGACACAAACTTGCTTTTTCTGCTACCACACACACTGCAGACACCTTTGGCCAGATTCTTTCCATTCTTAGTTCTTACAACTTGAACACTGACAGTAGGCGTGGGTTTCTTACACTTACACAGTATGAGTTCATTTTGTTTTATATATATATGCGCTGATTAATTTATCATTTGTCTTGTAATCGCTTGGGCTGAAGTTGGTTAGTATATAAATAAACCGACTTTCTTTAAGCAACTCATCAATCACATACATGCAGAAGAAGCCTCAGTTGACTGAGTTGTTGTCTTGGATTCTATAGGAGTTTTGAACCATTTGCTTTCTAGTCTGTCTCATCCTATCCAAAACCTCATCTGGTGGGTAAACTCCGAAACTATCAAAGTAAATACAACCAGAACCTACGTTGAAGACGACTACCCAATAAGTGCCAGGTCCCTCCTGGTTATCTGAATTCACTATGTAAAACAATTTCTCTAGTTCCAGCAGGTTATCCCTTGCAAACACACCCAAAGTAGTCATTTCCTTCATAGTAGTTCATAAAATCAAGGCTTGTAAGGGAAGTCTTCATCTTTTTTTAGTTGTCCAGCCCTCCTCAACCCTCTTCCACGCCCTGCTCTTCTTAAACCTTTACGACCTAAAAGTGTAGGTAGTAGGCTGCCAGCGAGTGACGCTATCAGAGTGCCAATGAATCCTCCTTCCTGTTTTGAAATGAAAAACTTACACTTTTGGCAGGTGTTTGAGGGTAGCACACATTTTTCCTCCGGCTCTTTCACAATACTCAAAAGATCCTCTCTCGTGAAGAAGAGAGATATTACATCATTTCCAGTAGTAGCTTTATGTGTAGCTCCTGATATTGCCCATGTTGCCACACTGAGCCCCAGTGTACAGGCAAAACTTTGGGAAAACAGAGTCTCGCAACGTTCAAAATAGCTACAAGAAAGCCTCCCTTCTGCGCCCTCATCTGTGTTTTGGACAACGTAATTCTGACAGCTCCAGGCGCTTTCTGAAGTTTCTTGATTTGCCACCCTGTCAAGTATAGCTCATGCTGACCACCAATTTGCTGTGAGGACAACTCCAAGGTGATAGCCTCTCCATTTCTTTTCTCCTTTCTAAGTTTTTCAATTTGACTCTGTTAAAGCAAATTCAGCTGGTTTATACATGGTTATAATACTGTTCAGATTAAACAGGCATGGATGCGGAGGGGTTTGTAAAGTTAAATGTGGTCTGTTTTTCTCCAGCTATGACGAACAGCAGTTTTGAGTTATTCGACAATGTACCTCCAAATCTAATTGTTGGAGCCTTCCTGCGATCGCTCTCAAATACCTTCTGCCTTGACAGGTCTAACACATAATACCTGTGAACTGATAGCCAATCATTGTAGTCAAGTATTGCGCCTGTTTTTTTTTTTTTATCCTTCCTCCCATATTGAAATTCTCCGCCACCACTTCATACGCTTCAATATCGTTTTGGATATCCTGTGGGAAAAAGTCCTCACTATCTACAGTACGTGGAGAGTGTATTATCACTAAATCACCTGCAGAGTGGAGATTCCACCCGAGCAATAATTGCAAATTTGTTGCAAAGCATAACCAGCACCAGCAAAGTTTCAGGCAATGGACCTCCGGGTTGAACCCGGAGGTCCATTGACTGAAACATTGCTTGTGTTTTTTGTCGATATATACAAAATATGAAAGTTATAGCTTGGGTGATAACTCCACTCTGCGGGTGATTTAGTTACAATCCACTCTCCACGTACTGTATGACGATGTTCATGGCTGTGATTGATGTGTTTGACGTGCTCTCAATGTACTGCGGCTATTCCATCTCACTGTCGGTACGGCTACACAATACAATTTCCTAATTTCATCCAACTAAGCCTCCAATTGTATATCTTGGTCACCACTGGCATTTACAATCTCCGCTGGGTAAGCAAAACGATTCCATACAAGAGTTTTTGTTAAAGATCCCTCTTCCATTCCCTTGAACAGTTTTGCCTTGTACTCTCTGGGTAGCTCAACCCTTGGAAGATACAGAACAGCAGAGTCAATAGTGCAATCGACAGCATCGGCATCCTCTCTTAACAACGCATTCTTGGTGTGATACGTGATATTGAAGTCAAACACTTGATTAATCAACGGGAAACCTAACGCCCTGAAGAAAGTTGATATGTAGGACAAAGGGATTTTCACGCTGAATCGTATTTGATTGTTGTGAGGGTTAGCGAGTTGCCCCTTTCTGGTGGCATGTCCAGTATTATGCCATGATTTTTTGATGTGTCTTTACTAAAACAATATTGTGTTGTCACTCTTGCATGGTCATTGGAGTATACCAAGCTGTTAAGAATAGGAACTCTGAGAAAGTTCAGCCTCGAATTATCCACCTCGGCTCCATTAATTATTATTACTGCCTGATTGATAAAAGCGATGAACCTTTGGGTGCCACTCTTTTAGCAGCAAGAGCAGTTCTGGGAGCCATAGCAGTGAGTGGGATATATCCATTGCCGTAATTCACCAGCTTGTATGATACAGTCTTACAGTAATAGTTGATAGCATCACTCAAGCCATTTCCATTATCGCCAATAGCATTCTGAGTGGGGTGTATTTTGATCCACCTTTTGTAAGAATATTTCAGTAAACTGATTTCTTCATTAAACCTACAGTAGGATTTTGATTCCCTTACCTTTTATTTTTTTCCTTCTTCTTCCAAACCCATATTGGTCAGGGGTTGGTGCATACAGATCAGAGGTTGGTGTCAACTTCAATTTTTTTAGGATCTCATTTCTGTCTGCCTGTTTTGAAGATTGTTTCTTTAGAGCAATTCTATTATCTAATTGACTACCGATTCTATCACCAGCTGCTGGGATTCCCTGTGAGGCAATACTTCTGGCTGCTTTTTTGTCGCTGCTGTCAGTGATGGAGGCAACTGACTAATACCTGTTCTAAGAAGTCTAATCACATCGCCAATACCTTTGCCTGTCTGACTGACATATCCATAGTTTCTGTGGTACCTTGTGTACTTTAGCCTATAATAGTTCTCAAGACTAAATCCTTACAAGGTCTTTGTTAGCCACTTGTAAAACTACACCCCAGTTATCCTCCAGAGGTAGCAATTCCCCATTTTGATCAGTAAGCCATACCTCCAACTCATTCTCTGCCGCATTTCTCGTGTTCCTCCACTGGGGGTATCTTGGTGTGATTATTAGAAGAGAGCCGAATGGATTATTAGGTGAAAAACTACAGAGGAGAGATGAGTCAGTTTGATATTCATTATAAACCAAATTACAATGTCCTTGAACACTGGTTACATTTTCCAGATGAGGTAGATTGGGAACGTTTTCTGTTTGGTTGTAGAACGTATTTGCATTAGCACCCAACACCTTACTCAGACCTTCACCGAAACTTATTGCACACCCAGACCCAATTTTAAGAGTTATAGGCAGCATTTTCAAATAGATGAATCGCATATCTCTCACCTGATTGTTTGTTCTTTGTGCTACCAAAATGTCTATTGTTCTCCATAATGTGATGCAGGAAGTTGTTAATAGTCTTTACTGTGTATGACCCATCAGGGAGACTGACTTGGTATGAGCCACCCCAGGCGTCTTATACGTGCAAATATTATTGTTCAGTTGCTGAGTAATATTCCGCCAATTATGCCATAGATCTATAACGCGGAATATATCTCCACTTGTTACCACCTAAGGAAGATATGATACGGTATTGTTTGTCCATAATTTACAATTAAAAACAGTGAACAACGTGTAATGCGGAACATATCTTTACTTGTTGCCACCCAAGAAAGATATGCATCGGCGATTTTATAGACGGGTTCGAGATTAGGAGCTAGGCGGCCACTTGCCAAATAATAAATCGACCTGTAAGACGTACGCGTATCTCGATCAATTTTATAATGCCCATTCAACAATTAGGATCAGTGTGACGCTAAATTTTACGTTCTCATGTCGCGATCCACATTGGTACGGCACTTAACGTAAAGGAATAAGAATTAGTCAAAAATGAAACCCGCTTAGAAGGAAGTAAACTTCCGCGCATGACGGCAAATTGACGAAGTTATATATATATATGTATATCTCTAATAATGGATTATATACACTTATAATGTCCATAAGCCACTGTGCTCACTCCATCGTCCAGTATGTATCGATTTTCATCAAAACAGCTCAGGCTGATCTTGTTGATTTCATATATGAATGAAGCTGATGCTTTTGAGATTGAATAGTTTTCATCTTGTGATGTAGTTGAAGCTGTTGGAACAGTGTTTCCTTGTAGTTCTCATGTGTGATATCCTTTTTGATAACACCTTTCCTCACACCCTTGGCCTTCTTATCACCGCCTCCATCAGCCATAGTGTAGCTATACATCTTAGACCTCAGTCCCACATGCTCAGTGAGTGGCACGCCTCCAGCCTCATCTTTCATTTTGCCTATGACCTTCTTGTTGGTGGGGTCATAGAATGGAGAAGATGGTGAGTATCCTGAGTTGTCAAAGAGATGCTTACCCTTCCACAGGTCAGCAAACACATCTTCTGTTTGTATCTCACATGTCAGGCTGTCAATACTAGATTGGCTTTGTGCTCGTATTTCTTCTTGATGTAGTTGTGATGGAAGTCATACATCAGTGACTTGCTCGGGTCTAGGATGCTCATTCCAACATATGCTGGCTTATTCAGAAGGATACACGACTTGACCTTATGTACTACAACAAAATCATCATTGATAACCTTTGATGAGACGAAGGTCGGCTTGCTAACTAGATTTCCCAGCTTTTCTTCACTCACAACAAGTTTCACATCAACCCTCTTCCTGAGATTCTCCATAGTCTTACCGAACACACTGTTGTTCATCAACTTGAAGAAGTCTTTTTCAAAGTTATTCTTTGCAGCAGTTCTCTTTGACGTGTTGAAGTCAATATACTCTTTAAGCCATGGAGATTGGTCAAACTCGATGATTCTATGAATTTGTGTGAGCTTCAAACCCAAGGAGATATACAACTGCAAGTTCCTATAGTGGAGTACATATTTCCTCTTAGTAGCCAGAGTTGGTATCAGCTTGTGAACCCCGCCTACTTTAATACTGAACTTCTTGCGAGGGATTTACAGTAAGGCGATAGCATATCCTGCTTCACATTAATCTACCCTGGTACCAGTGGATAGTCATTGTGCAGATCATTAATCTCCTCTGGGTTTTCGAGATCAACTTCAAGTGTACAGCCTCGCTTCGAGTTTTGTCTGTAGTCTCCCAAGTTGAAGCTGAGTGGATCTACCCACATGAATTTGCCGGTGGGCTGGCTCATTGCCCATCCATACAGGTCATTTGCATCTAGAAACATTATGTATTTCGAAGGCTGAGATGGGTCATAGTCTCATAGATACCTGTTGTTTGCTTTGGTATATCTCTTAGCAATATAGCTTACACCACCGCTCATGCCTTTCTCAGTGAATTGATACATATCAACGTCACTCATCAGATCCAGTTCAGTACCAGTCATCTTGAGTGCAGCATCCCAAGCAAGCCCAGGACTGGTGAAGTAGTGGGCTGGATACTGATACTGATACTTGTAATACTGAAGGCATGTATTTCTGAAACTTTCAAACACATCTGCAAGGAGAAGCACATCATTTGTGAGGTACAGGTCATGATACTGACCCATGTTTTCAATGCCGCACTTGCCCCAAACATCCTTTGCCCTGAGGTAGTCTTCAGCTGAAATATCTTCATCATTCAGCTGACTGCAGAAAGCTTCTTTAGGTGGTAAGGTGGGCATCTCGAATTTCTCCGAACAGTCTATGAAGTCATAGGCATAGACACCTTTCTTGGTAAGCAGTTCACAGTGGTTTGGGCACTCCTTCTAGAGAATAGGGAAATCAGTCAGATTAGCGGAAAGATTGTCTGAGGATGAACTCACGAACTGGAAGCTGTCTACGAACACAAGATGCTGACATATCATGAGTGCCATGTATTTCTCCATGTTGTTAGGGATAACATTTAGATTCATCTCTTTGTGGACGATCTTTCCACTTTATTTACCACATATGGGTTCCCCTTTACAAACTTACCCATCTCCTGGAGTAATATATGGCTGCCATAACCCCTCAAATTGTCGAACACCACTGGAATTTTATCAGTCAGCCTGTACTTGATATTGGATATATTGTGAGCAGCTCCTCTGAGCTTGCCTGTGATGTGACAATGGTCTCTCACGGCTATCTCATCTCATCGTCGGAGGTGCCTAATTTACCACAGCATATGTGGCAGTGTGTAGTTGCTTGAAAGAGTTGCTCATCTTCAATTGACATTTTAAGAGTCTTGTTGAAGTGAATGTTTCTAATTCTAGTGCAGTAACCGGCTTCTTGAACCAGTGCCTGGAGAAACTTATATGCATCGTTTTTCCTCTATAGATTTGTGTTGGCTTGCTGAAACTATCATCATGACAGCACACAACCTTGTAGCCATAGCCAAATGGTGTATGTTTCTGTAAAGCTTTAGTGTAGGACGTCTTACCATTGGGATCACAGCCATCAATCTTCTCGATGAGCGACTCGAAGTCTGCATAGATGATGATGGCGTTTCCAACTGCTTATAGAAGTTAGAAAATTTCACTGTTGAGTTCTCTGAAGACATCTTTACAGCCTGTCTTCCATTGATCTCCAGACACAAGGGTTTGTGTTTTTGAAGAACTTCTTGTGATGAGAAGCACTGTAGGCAATACCTGCAGAAATGCTTCCTCTCTCTATGTTTGGTTTGTTTGAACATGAAACTGTTGAAATCCTTGATAAAAAATAGTGTTGGTTTTCACCTTAGGTTATGAGAAGCAAATCCATGCAGTCCTCGAATTGTTCATTGCTTACATAGATAGGATAGATTTGCCCATTCTCATACCCACACACACTAATACAGATTTTGTTTTGTAGTTCAACTCTCTTGTAATCCTTTGTCTTTACTGGGAAACTGACACCTCTATAGTTCAGTGTTTGAATAAGTTTGAGTTTGTTGTAGTGAGTAGCTCTTTCAGCGTGGTGAGGTGCTGGATACTCATGAGCTAAGTCACACTATCTGAAGCACTCATTGTCATTTTCATTTTTGATGTTGATGATGATGACCTTTTTGTAATTTCGCAGCTCTGGAGGTAGTTGTGCAGAAATATGTGACCTTAAACACCAATAAATAAATAAATAATAAATACTGGAGGTAGTTGAATGTATGAGGAACCACCTGAGTATTTCAATAATGACCCACCCTAATCCGTCACCCAACCACCTATCGCATTTCTCCTGAATTTGATTATTAGCGGTATGAACAATTTGGGACACTTCATGCTCATTTATAATGAGGACAGCCTTGTTGTTGAAATATGCAGTGTCGTATGTGATCTCATCAGCACCAGCTGGTTTGCTAAACAGTATTTTAATGGTGATTACGGCCTTCGACACCTTCATCTCCCTCAGCTCGTGAGATAGGGTTTCACATATTACTGTAGAACTGTTGTTGAGTTGTTCAATAAAACTTGCACTATTAGTAATTGAAACATTGTATGACTTGGCATAACCTTTCAGAGTATGTGCTAACATGGTGGTATTAGGCTGTTGTGGAGGGAATAATATGTTCCTTCTCTATTATTGGAGTTTCTCTCTTCTCAACGTGAGCTTGGGTCTCATATTTGTAAGTTTATCAGCTGTCCTCTGTCGGATCTTAGCTCTCCGTCTTAGTCTTTCACTTTTTTATTAAGATGTCCCATCTCAACAGCCCCGACCTTTTGAACTCTCTTACATTTCATTATTGGAGAGCTGATGTTTAATCTCAGCCAAGAGCAACTTGTTAGTTATTTTCTTCTCAAGATGCTCGGTCTTGGCTAGCCTTTCAATGGCAGCCTTATATTTGTGTTCATCTATTTCAAATCGCTGTCTTTTTTCGCTTGCCGAATGTCTCATTCTGATTCGAGCAGGCATGGTGAGTCGCTATAAAAAATATATATATATTAATAAGGGAATCTATTCCTCTAAATGGAAATGCATTCAGGTGAGAAAAACCCAGTCTATATACAGGTGCAATCATAACTCATCAATTTAAAGCGTATTGCATCTCATTGTGTCATGAAAACATAGATTTCCATGATTTTCTTAATCTTATCACATTATATATTATAAGTTATTGTGGTGCATTGACGGTAATATGGTGTGATGTTTGCTGTCAGGAACTTGTATGTTCAACCTCGCCGCGACAGAACGTTTATTTAAATAATATTTTTGGCATATATGTAGTTAACCATTAAAGTAAATTGAGACGTTTCGGCATTGACCTCATTCTTTTCACACACAGGTTTGTAAACAAGTGATGACCTCAATTGATAAACTGTTCGAGAGTGAAATATCTATTGTGAATGTTTTTTTACTCAATCAGCAAAATGTGTCAATTCTGAGGAGTGAAAAACAAACTTGCTGGGAACAGCTTGGCCAGTGACAACAGGTCGTCACTGTGTTTGTAAAACAGTCTGAGGGGGTAAAGTGAACGGTATTTCGAAGCTGTGGTACTTATGTGCCTTGGGAGCGCGGTAGCTCAGTAGGTAGAGGTGCAGGCTGCAAGCCGAGGGGCCCTCGGTTCGAATCCCACCTGCGACAACCGCGTTGTGTCCTTGGGCAAGACACTTCATCTCCATTGCCCGCGTGGGGGCACAATGACGCCGTGTACTAAGGCGTACTGCACGTCGATGGTACGCTTGTCTTCAACCAATCTAACCCTGCCTGTGCTGCAGTGCGGAGTTACGATGTTGGGGAGCTGGCAGCTGCTCGTCGTTGCTCGGTGGTTCTCTCCGGGTACTCCGGTTTCCTCCACCCGTAAAAACTGTCACGGTCATGATTAGCCATTGTGCATAAATATTTGACCTTAGCCATCAATAAATAAATAAATAAATAACTTATGTGCCTTGTTTTTCTGGCTCACCTTGAGTCCATTATAGCGCAAATGGTTAGCATTGGGTTGTTTGGCTAATTGCATTATCACCCTGTCAATAGCCCACACCTCAATTTTTTCACCAGTGGTTACGTTTAATGTTAAAATCAGTGCATCGCCATACTGGGTTTTTAGCTCTCTTTCCCCTTCGATCCTATCGATACCCTGTGGTAGCTCAGCCCATTTGATATCGGCATCAGCTGGAAACATTGTTCCTCAGCTATGTGAGGAATACGATTTGTAAATAATATTGATAAGAGAGCTACATTATTTGACTTGGTTATCGAAATATGTACAGTACGTGGAGAGTGTATTATCACTAAATCACCCGCAGAGTGGAGATTCCACCCGAGTAATAATTGCAAATTTGTTGCAAATCATAACCAGCACCAGCAAAGTTTCATCCAATGGACCTCCGGGTTAAACCCGGAGGTCCATTGGCTGAAACATTGCTTGTGTTTTTTGTCGATATATACAAAATTTGAAAGTTATAGCTTGGGTGATAACTCCACTCCGCGGGTGATTTAGTTACAATCCACGCTCCACGTACTGTAATTAAACTCATATGAAATGTATAATCATTGGTAGTAAAAATAACAAACAAACAACCAAACCTTTTTCCATGGTAACCCAGTTGGGGCTGTTTATGTGGATCCATTATTATAGCCATTGGAGACGAAATACGGGGGTAAGGTGGCTTATGTCCTGGTGATCCCAAGTTATATACTACTCTTGAGTATCTTTTTTATTGGTTCTTGAATGGTGTGCTACAGATTTTCATATAAAATGCTTCCAAACTAGAGGCCCTACAGAGCCTGTAATCGCTCACCTGGAACTATATATAAAAATGTGATTTCCCATAGGCTTTCCATGGTAACTATGAGCTGCAACTGTGGCCATGTTTTTGAAATTACAAGAGGACCATTGGTAGAAGGTGTCCCAGTCTTCAATCACGTGAAGTTTCAAAACATTTGAATCCATCAAACAGAATCATAGAATGTCTCTGGTGGCCATATTTTCCATCCAACGGGAACAAAAAGAGAATCGTTTGTAGAGGGCCTCCTATAGACCATTCTTGCCAAAAGTTTTGGTTCACGTCAGCTCAATAGTTCCAGAGAGAAGATGAAAATGTGATTTCCATCTAGGTTTTTTCTATAGTAACTATAAACCGCAATTGTGACCATGTTTGCAATACGATAAACATTAAAATGAGGAACGTTGATGGAGGGTGTCCCAGTTATCAACCATGCAAAGTTTCAAAACATTTGGCCCTGTGGTTTCAGAGGAGAAGAGTTTTCACAATTGACCAATCAGACTCAAAGAATGCTTCTGGCGGCCACGTTTTTTCACCCAACAACAATAAAATGAGTAACAGTTGTAGAGAACATCTCATAAACAATGCCTGCCAAGTCTGGTTCACATTGGCTCAGTACTTTCAGTGATGATGATGAAAATGTGATTTCCTATAGGGTTTCTATAGTAATTATAAGCCACAATTGCAGCCATAATTGCAACACGATGAAGATTAAAATGAGGATCATTGATAGAGGGGGTGACAGTCATCAGTCACACTAAGTGTTCAAACCATTTGGCCTTGTAATTTCGAAGAACATTTTCTTGAAAATGCACACATTTATAAATTCTGTTTTCAGTAAAAGAAGGATAAATATTTTTGAAAAATTACAACTTTTTTCAGACAGTATTCTGTTTTCAAAATAGCTTTGGATAGGTAAAAGGGTTACATGAAACATATTACTCCAATTTTTGTCAAATCTTAAAAGATATACAATAATTACTGTCATCTAAGCTGACATGATTGCAAGAGAATGTGAACAAAAAACTTCTCCTGCTTTTCCAAACACCTGTCAACAATCAAGATTTTCTGATAAGTAACATGAGACTAATGATGCATATATCAGCATCCATGTACAGTTGCAATGGTTTACAGTTAAGTCAAAATAAGTTGTAGGATAATCTTATAAACTATGTATTTTTTTCTCTTCCTACTCTGAAAAGACCAGAAGCTGACATCATTTTCTGGAAAGCTCTCACTGATAGCTTTCCTAAAATGTCAGATGCTGATCTTGTCAGGGCAGGATCAGCAGTTTACTTAGTTTATTGCAGTTATGCTACAACTTATTTTGACTTGTACTGTATACACAATATTTTGGTTTTTTTTCCCAGTTCTCAGTGGAGAAAACTGGAACCAACCCTTACCAGATTATCAAAAAACAAGTATTTTGCTGACAGTATCGATCTTCATACAGACAGGAGGGGCAGAGGGTTAAGCATTAGAACAAAGTCTCTGGTGGCCACATATTTCCATCCTCTCATAGACCATTCATGCGAAGTTTGGTTCACGTCGGCTCGGTAGTTTCAGAGGAGAAGATGAAAATGTGATTTCCCATAAGCCGCAATTGTGGTCATGTTTACAACCCGATCAACATTAAATGAGGATCGTTGGTAGAGAGGGTCCCAGTCATCACTTATGTGAAGTATTAAAACATTTGGCCTGGCAGTTTCATAGGAGAAGATTTTTGAAAATCCACCTATCATAATCAAAGAATGCCTCTGGCGGCCATGTTTTTCAACTCATGGGAACAAAATGAGGATTGTTTGTAGAGGACCTCCCATAGACTATCCCTGCCAGGTTTGTTTTCACATCGCCTCGGTTTTTCCAGAGAAGAAGAGGAAAAGGTGATTTCCCATAGAGTTTGTATAGTAAATATAAGCCGCAACTGTGGCCATGTTTACAACCCGATCAACATTAAATGAGGATCTTTGTTAGAGGGGGTCACAGTCATCATTTATGTGAAGTATGAAAACATTTCGCCAGGCAGTTTCAGAGGAGAAGATTTTTGAAAACCTACCAATCAGAATCAAAGAATGCCTCTGGCGGCCCAATGTTTTTCAACCCATGGGAACAAAATGAGGATCGTTTGTAGAGGAACTCCCATAGACCATCCCTGCCAGGTTTAGTTCACGTCGGCTCAGTAGTTCCAGAGAAGAAGAGGGAAATGTGATTTCCCATAGGATTCCTACAGTAACTATAAGCCGCAATGGCGGCCATGTTTGTGAACCAATCAACATTAAATGAGGATCGTTGGTAAAGGGGGTCCCAGTCATAATTTATGTGAAGTTTCAAAACATTTGGCTTGGCAGTTTTAGAGGAGAAGATGTTTGAAAATCCACCAACCAGAATCAAAGAATGCCTCTGCTGGAAGCCACGTTTTTCATCCGGTGGGACCAAAATGAGGATTGTTTGTAGAGGACCTCCCATAGACCATTCCTACCAAGTTTGGTTCACACCGGCTCAGCGGTTACAGAGAAGAAGATGAAAATGTGAAAAGTTTACGGACGACAGACGACGGACGACGACCGATGGATGACGACGGACGCCAAGTGATGAGAAAAGCTCACACGGCCTTTTAGGCCAGGTGAGCTTAAAATTACCAAAAAGTTTGCAAGCACTCGGGAAAAATATTATTTTGGCCTCCTTGACCACCCACCCATCAAGGCATCAGTGTCTGCAGGTTTTTGTAAGCAACCCCCCCCCCCCCCCCCCACCCTCTCAGCCCATCCTGGATCCATTGTGGGTATTGTATTTTGACCGACCACAAAGTGTGTGAATTCCATAAGGGGATTCTCAGAAAGCTTAGTATATGTCCATCCCATGTGATCACCAAGTGAGCCCCAAAATTAATTGAATCGCATCAGCTGATAAGTAGATCGCGTCACTGATTAAAATGTGCACAACGCTGGAACATGTCATCACCCGCGACCTTTATTGATTTACTGATTCATTGATTGATTGATTAATAGTTTGATTGATTACCAGCGGGTGAGGCTGGGGGGGGGGGGGCATTGGAAAACGACGTAACGGTCGTTGCTGTGTTGGGTAATGGACTTTTATAGTAATTTTCACAATTTATATGAACTGTGCATGTGCTGGAAATTTCCAGCAACCTCCTCGACAATTTCACTATTGCAAATACACACGTTGTGCACGTGGCTGCATTATGTGCCACAAAACTATTATAGGACGCTAAAATATAGATATTACCGAAATTTAATTCAGGCGAATGGATACGTAACCAATATTTGATAAAATATCCATGTTATACTCACATTTCTGCCATCTTCTTTAAAAAAAACAGAACTTCCGAACTTTTTTTAAAATCGGGAACGAATCTGCGCGCGGTCTGAACGAATCAGCAGAAACGCATTAAACGAACTGATTCTATAAGTTCCAGTCACCACCAGAGAAATTACGAGCAGGGGCTGTTACAACTACGCATAATGTTAAACCAATACATAATGTTGCATGTTGTAAACAACCGATCATGTAATAAACTCCGCATAAAGTTATAACTTTTTCTAGCGCATAATTTTATAAAACAAATCAACGCATAATGGTACAATTTTTTTTCAATAATGTTATAACTTCAAATAAACTCGTATCGTGGGTAACTTTTGTGTTGCGGCATCATTACGGTCATGATTAGCCATTGTGCATAAATGTGTGACCTGAAACATCATTAAATAAATACATATGGCATCAGTTTCAAGGGGCTATGATGCGACATTTTGTTGATTTATGCAGAACTAAAGTTAATAGTGCACCTCGAATTGAAAATGGCTATATGGCTATGTGTGGATGGATTGTGTTCTGCAAGCAGGCAGTCTAGGTACAGCTGGACAAGAGAGAGAGAGAGAGAGAGAGAGAGAGAGAGAGAGAGAGAGAGAGAGATGTCATGATTATGGACGTACCTGTACCTTCATGCCAAATGGTTGTCTGGGTCGCAGAAAAAGTACGTGTAGGTTCGAAACTGGATAGTACAGAGGGTTGAGCACATAGTGTGATTCCCCTTGTCGAGTGGAAATTTACCCGGCTATGAACTCATCAATTCTGAAACATCAGTGTAGAAAGATGGATTATTAGGTCATTCCGATACTTTCAACGGCTAATGTTATATTGTGTCGGTGACTGTTTGACAAGACCACCCCATCAACCCGAGCGACATTTCTTTTACGTTTCACTAGCCATCAATAAGCAATAATTACAAACGAAATAAAGGCAAGATACAGTACGTGGAGAGTGGATTGTGACTATATCACCAGCAGAGTGGGGTTATCACCTAAAGTATGACTTACAAATTCTGTTCATATGGACAAAACAACAGAAGCAACGTTTCAGTCAATGGACCTCTGGGTTTAACCCAGAGGTCCATTGGCTGGAACTTTGCTTGTGCTTGTTATGCTTTGCAACAACTTTGCAATTATTGCTTGGGTGGAATCTCCAATCTACGGATGATTTAGTGATAATACACTCTCCGCGTATTGCAACAAATAAGAGAAGAAACAGAGAAGTTTCGGGTAGCTGGGATGGTACGAAAGGGTGAAAGTGGAGGAGGGAAGAGTTGGTTGGCAGAGGTTAACAGGGCGGTAGTGGATGGCAAAGGGTATGGGAGATTGAGGGTAGGAGTTGTGGGTGGTATCAATATGTAACATTATTAGTTGTAAAAGGGGTCACTGTCTCACTATACGGTCATGATTAGCCATTGTGCATAAATATATGACCTTAAACATCAATAAATATATATAAATACTGTCTCACTATCGTTTTAAAACTGGACGTTAATCGCTTAGAATTCCTTCGCAATATAAAAAAAACGATTGCTGCGGTTACTTTCACAACAAATATTTTATGATGAAAACCAAAGAGGCCGACTGCTAATATGGCTTAGAGATTAGGGACCTGTGATATTTATGCCATAAATCTGAGGAGCAATTGATTATTTTCCACCCATACCAGCATTACCGTCATCGTGAAGGTTAAAGTCAGTACTAAAACCAAACGTTCTAACTTTTTTCTCACTGACTAATCTGTTTTAATGAGGAATCAATCGTCATTTCGTTCGTTTGTTTACATCGTTATTCTCCCCATCAGACAGACGAATTACTGAGAACGGAGAGAAGCATTCACCGGAACCGCGCCATTTCCACTGAAACACATGACCCCCAGTGGTAAGGGAAACAATTTTGCAGTTATCCATATGTTGTTATTAAAAGTTTAGATTTTTTGCAAAATTATTACAAGTTCTGAATGGTAAATCTGAAAACACTTATCTCAGGGACCGACCTAGTAAGTAGCCAGTGTGAATTTGACTCCTAAAATTCTGATTTGGCATCTAAATCTAAAATGTAGGCTAATTTGGCTTGTAACCGTACATGTGAGACCCCATTTCCTCCATTGGTCACTTATACAGCCAAGACTTGACTAGAAACTAATGTGAAAATGAATGATTATTATGATTTATTAAAAATATTTTTCAATAATTTGAAAAGCTACTTTAGTTCTGCCAAAAAAGAATGTAATGAAATGCATAAATATATCGTCCCCTGAGTACCAATGTGTTCTATGTGCCAGTATGCACATAGAACACGTTGGAACTCAGGGGACGATATGACCTACACAGCTGAGAGCTTCCAACAAGAAGATTGTCACTAACTGTAATATAACTACAGTTAAATGGTTGAGTGCGTGAAGGGAGCGCAGATGATCTCTTTTTATCAAAATGGTACCAGCATCAAATAATTATCATTTTCTCCCGTTTTCGAAGAATTAGCGAGAAAATAATGTCTATAGAGATGTGATAACAAATAACGGAGCTACTATCTGGGGGGTTATTCTTTGGAGGTGGGGTGGGCGGGGGCACCATCTTGTATACATATGTACAGCACCACTGCGCTACATGATTTACCACCATACAGATCATGTTATAGTAAACAAACTTTACCATGGTATACCTGGAACATACAGTGGCGTATTACGATACGCCATAACACCATGGATTACCGTGGCACACCATTGTATAGTACCATGCAATAACATGATTTACTACTATATGGTACACCATAGTTTAGTATAATACACTTCGGTTTCTCATGCTTTTACTTTGGATATCATGGTGTTTAATGTGTAGCCGTTGTATTTTACGGTATAACCACACTGGTTGAAATTCACTGATTGACTACAAGATCGGCACAAGATCGGGTCTGGAATATTTGTTTTGCGAAATAACGCAATAGTTTTGCGAAATAACGCAAAAGTTATTGGGAAATAACGCAATAATTTTGCGAAATAACGCAATAACTTTGCGAAATAACGCAATAACTTTTGCGAAATAAGGCAATACTTTTGCGAAATAACGCAATATCTTTTGCGAAATGACGCAATACTTTTGCGAAATAACGCAAAGTTATCGTAATATGTCACTGTACGTTCCAGATATACCATGGTAAAGTCTGTTACACCATGGTACTATGACATAGTCTGTATGGTGCCCAATCATGTAGTGCAATGGTGCAATATATATGTATACAAAGTCGTGCCCTCACCCCACCCCACCTCCAAAGCAGAACCCTCGGATAGTAGCCCCCCCCCCCCCACCCTTTATCCGAGAGCGTTCCCCGCACAGTACCCTTCTCCCGAGAGAATATTATCCACCGAGAATTCCACTGGAAATTTCAACCGAAATAGCTTCCGCCCCACCCCCCCCCCCCCACCCGCCCGAGAGAATACCCACCTGAGAATACCTACCCGGAGTCTTGTCACCCAGAACGTATATGTGTGCAGCTAAGGTTTTTAAGCCAGGTTCTGGAACTCGTGCTGGCCTCTGTTCTTATACCTACTTGTCGTACATATTGTAATGATTTATTAACCCTTTGCACTCTGATGTCAAAATAATTAAATTTCAAGCAACAAATTTTTCCCATAATGCAAGTATAACTTTAACCAATTCAATCTTGTTTGACAGAGCTCAATGAGCTCTCTCAAACAAAATTGAACTGATTAAATATCAAGTTGCATTGTGGGGAAAATTTGCAGCTTGAAAGTTTGATATTTCAACATCAGTGTGCAGAGGGTTAAAGCAAGAGAGAGACAGAGACAGAGACAGAGAGACAGAGAAAACACCTGAAACTTGTGTGTGTGGAGATTTTTCATTGTTCTCGCCATGTCTTCGAGGATATAACAATGGATTAGGGACTCCTCCCTCCCCCACCCGCCCCAATATTACTAAACGATGATATTGTATGGTACTATACCGCAGTGTAGCACAGTAATCCATGATATGTGGTCGTGGTTAGCCAATGTGCAGAAATATGTGACCTTAAACACCAATAAATTAATAAAAAAAATGAATAATCCATTCTCCGTCCGAAGTAAGTGGCGGAATAAACGAACTTCAACCAAGTCCAGCCGAACAACCAGACTATGGATTTGGTTCTACGACGATTGCGTGTTTTTTTCGCGATTTTATATGTCCACAGCAAGCAACTGACTCGTCAGTGTTGTGCAGACAAGGAGAGAGAGAGAGAGAGAGATAGAGAGAGAGAGAGAGAGAGAGAGAGAGAGAGAGAGAGAGAGAGAGAGAGAGGGGGGCGGGCGGGCATAGAGACAGAAAGACGGACAGACGGAGAAACAGAGACAGTAAGCATCAAACTTGTGTGTGTGACAGAGCGGGGGGGGGGGGGGGGGGGGGTTGTCCCATGTTGTGAGTGCCATGGTAAATTTGTTATGCTATGGTACTGTGACATAATCTGTATGGTGGTCAACCATTTCGAATCAACCCCTAATCACTCCTTCTCGTCACACGGTCATAACAAGATTACCAGAGAATTTTCGTAAAATCGACACATAAAGACGACCTGCAGCCTGGGACGTGTTAACGTGCAGACGGACAAACGGACCGTCGACGGGCCATGACAAAATTCTGCTTGACTTTCAAATTGAGATAAACTTTATAAGTAGTATAGCACGTATGAATCGTCTCTTATTACCCAGACTTTGGTCGGTGCAGCTAGTGATAAATTCCATAGGAACCGGACTTTTTATAGCACGTATGAATCGTCCCTTATTACCTGGACTTTTGCCGGTGCAGCTAGTGTTAACTTCCCATAGGAACAGGACTTTTACCGGTGCAGCTTTTTCCAGTGCAAACCGCGGCTCCTCACAGCTAGATCAGGCAAATGGGGTAGCTACTGCATGTATAGATGTATAGTATGCTATGGTATGTATAGTGATATACGTACGCATGGGGCAATGGGTATATAGTATGGGTACGTGCTAAAAAAATGATGGTGAAGGGTGAGATTTTTCTTGAAAGTTTTCCCCGAGAAACAGTTGACGTTGCTATTTATGTCGTGGCGTCATGATGCGCACGCGACGTCAAAGAGACGTTGACGACAATTTTTGTCCACTGTGCATTCCAACATAATGTTATTTGGATCAGGGGATGTCGGGATTCTTGTATGATGAGGAGGGGAGGGGGTAGTGATTTGTTAGTGGCGGTATATATATCCATGGTGGTATACCGTTAGCCCTTGGGCCTTCATAATATCCTACGGCTGGCAAGGTAGTATATAATGCCCGGCCAGGCAGTGTTATACTTAGTTGTTTAGATTGGCAGTATAGGATGAATGGTCTGTTGGCCTATTACGCCTTAGTCCTATTAACCTACCGAATCCTTTGTATTATCTTATGGCTGGTATTGGTAGTTCGTAATACTAGGTCAGGCGGTATTTTAATTGTTTGCTTAGAACGGGAGCATAGGATGCACGGTATATACCCCTGCAGGTGCCCTTTAGTCCTCGGTATTATTTATCCACCGATTGCTTTGTATTATTATGAATGGTTTAAGTAGTAAGTTAGGGCAGGTCAAGTGGTATTGTGGGATGGGGTGGGGTAATGCCTGGTAGTATAGAACGGCAGTATAGTATTAGCGATATATACCTCTGTGCCCCCCAGCCCACCCCCGAAAGCCATTGGTACTATCAATCGACTTAAGCTTTGTGTCATCCCATGACTGGTATAGGTAATATGTAATGCAGGGCCTAACTGGTTTTGTAGGGGTGGGGTGGGGGTAATGCATGGTCGCCTAATGTGGAAGTATAGGAGTACCCCTACAGATCCCATGTTAGCCATTAGTACTATTAATCCACCTAATGCTTCATGTCATTCTATGGCTGGTATGGGTGTATGCAATGCTAGATCAAACGGTATTACGGGTGGGGGTAATGCCTGGTATTTTAGAAAGGTAGTATAGAATGGGCAGTATATACACCTGTATGCCCTAGCTGGGTGGAGCCGTACTTTTGCACCGGCAAAAGTTTCACCGGTAAAAGTCCGATTCCTATGGGAATTTAACACTAGCTGCACCGGCAAAAGTCCGGGTAATAAGGGACGATTCATACGTACTATAAAAAGTCCGGTTCCTATGGAATTTAACACTAGCTGCACTGGCAAAAGCCCGGGTAATAAGGGACGAGTCATAGGCATAGGGGTATTGTGGGTAGGGATAATGCCTGGTAGTTTAGAAAGGTAGTAACGTATGGGCGGTATATACCCATCTAGGCCCCCTGTTAGCGGCTGGTACTATTAACTAATCGATTGGTTTGTTTTATTATATAGCTGGTATCGATAGTACGTCATGGTAGGTCAAGTGGTATTATGGGGTGGGGGGTAATGCTTGGTAGGTTAGAACGGTAGTATAGCATAGGCTGTATATACCATTGTTAGCCCTTGGTACTACTAATCCACCAGATGCTTCATATTATCAAGCGGTATTGTGGGGTGGGTTTAAAGCCTGGTAGTACAGAACGGTTGCAGAGAATGGTTGGTATATGCCCCTGTAGGTCCCATCTTAACCATTAATAAATGGTATTAACCTAGAAAATACTCTGTTGTTCGAGCAGTATAAGTAACTACTCAACAGATTCATGGGTCTAGTTATGATATAAGCTTTTGTTATACACAAGGGAGATAACTTTGTATGGATAGGTATAAATTGCGGGAAATGAAGCAATATGATTGGTTAATCAGCTTCTGTAAAGTGAGCTAATTGGATGATTTGGATAAATGAAACAAGAAGAAGAGTACTTGGAATGGGGTTGGAACTACTGACATTACGTACCACCTTACCAGTAATATGATGATACAAAGTATGCGGTCGGTTAACCCTATCAATGGTTAAGACGGGACCTACAGGGGCATATACCAACCATACTCTTCTGACGTTCTGTACTACCAGGCATTAACCCCCACCCACAATACCGCTTGATAATATGAAGCAACTGGTGGATTAGTAGTACCAAGGGCTAACAAGAGACCTACAGGGGTATATACTGCCTATGCTATACCGTTCTAAACTACCAAGGATTACCCCAACCCCATAATACTACTTGATCTACCACAGAGTACTACCTATACCAGCCATGTAATAAAACAAAGCAATCGGTTGGTTAATAGTACCAATCACTAACAGGGGACATACAGGAGTATATAACGTCCATTCTATACTACCCTTCTAAACTACCAGGCATTACCCCTACCCATAATACCGCTACACCTAGCATTACATACCACCTATACCAATCATAGGATGACATCAAGCATTAGGCGGATTAATAGTACTAAGGGCTATCATGGGACCTGTAGGGGTACAACGCGTACATCCTATACTACCACATTAGGTATTACCTCCACCCCACCCCACAAAACCGTCCGGCCCTGCATTACGTATTGCCTATACCAGTCATGGGATGACACAAAGCATTAAGTCAATTAGTAGTACCAATGGCTTTCGAGGGGGGGGGGGGGTCACAGAGGTATGTATCGCCCATACTATACTGCTGTTTTATACCACCAGGCATTACCCCCACCCCACCCCATCCCACGATATCGCTTCACCTGCTATAGCGTACTACCTATACCAGTCATAATAATACAAAGCAATCGGTTGGATAATACCGAGGACTAGCAGGGGACCTACAGGGATATATACCGTGCATCCTATATCCCGGGATCCGGCTCCGTGGTCCGGCAAATAAGAGGTGAAACATACGAGACATACTACTATCTTACAACTCCTTGACACTAAATCTTCCCTTTTGATAGATTTCTGTCCACTTCCGACGCTACATGAACTCCTCGGAGCGACGTCAGGTTCAGCCATTTCTGAGCTAGTAAGGGATGTGCCCCGGTATTATGGACTGTGATGATACACTCCGTATACCCTGTGTGTTAGTGAGTAGAAAAAAACTGGATTCACACAAATCCATGTCTTCACGTTCGAAAACGTTGGAATGCTGGTTTCGGAAAATTGATCGAAATTCGCTCTTACACCATCAGTATAAATGCTATAAACAAATTTCCTCGAAGCGGATTTCTGTGGGTTTTGGATATGTTCTTCGGGAGACATTCCTCTTCAAAATGACACAAAAATCAGCTTGTCCCAAATTTTTTCCGGGTACGACCACTTTACTTGGTTCAACGCCTGCACTAGTAGAACTGTTGTATAAAAGAGTGGAAAAAAGCAAAAAGGAAAACGCTTGAACCAGATCAAGCTGTAGTTGTAACAAAGAGACCAAGACGAGACCAAACAGTCAACGAACCAAATCACAAAGTCCACCAAACCGCGCGAAGGTCATGCTACACCAGAGAACAAACGTTCAAGTACCGGACAACTTTCAAATAAAACAAAGATTGCTACTTCAACTCACACATTGGACCAAACGAAGACTGAACTTCTAAATGTAGATCAAATGGATAGTGGAGCTCACGAGATAGGCCAACGAAGTCGAGCTTCCGGTGTCAAAGGCCAAGCAGCCTGCTATTAAAAATTGAACAAATAAAACTGGAGGACACACGCCGAAAGAAACACATTCAGCAGTCAAAGAAAACAGTAAAGTTAAAGATGTTTCAAAACCACCTAAAACCAAGACGCCGCCAATCATCAGACGGTTATCCACCATTTCGGGAAGAAAGGATCGAAGATCAACGAAATACGCACCGTTCAAAGATGTCTTTGGCGATAACGCTTTCCTGGACGATTGATTTTGTACAACTTGAAGTTTTTATGTTTTAATATGCATAATGTAACTGACAGTGATGAAATGAATGGAATTGGATATCATGTATTCTTATGTTATTTGTTAAATTGTCTACCCAACATCAACCACTGGTCCCCAAACACTGGTCCCCCAAGTCTTGGTCCCCACTAGTCCCCAAACCCTTGCCCCTACTAGTCCCCCAAAATATGGTCTTTGCTAGACCCCAAATTCTCATATGTGTGCATGTGCTGCATGTTTTGTGAGCACATTTTGCATGTGCTCATGTTCTATTCACACATTGTATACAATCACATCTCATTGTAACAGTGATGAATTGAGCAGCGGTGATGACGGCGGTTGCACTGGCCGTGAGTGTAAACGGCAACATCGTTGGTAACAAAAACTTTAGTACTGAGTTAAGACGATGGTTAGACAATATTTCTGACACAGGTCCCCAAACATTAGTCACCACTAGTCCCCACACCCTGATCCCCCACTAGTCCCCAAAGCGCATATCATAGAGACGTTGGCCACAGTTGTTGTCCACTGTACATTCCGACATAACGTTATTCTGGTCAGGGGTGTCGGGCGTCTTGTATGGAGGGGGGGGGGGGGGGATATGGTAATGGTGGTATATATACTATTAGCCCTTGGGCCTTCATAATATACTATGACTGGCAAGGTAGTATAGAATGCCCGACCAGGCAGTATTGTTCTTAGTTGTTTAGAGTGGCAGTACAGGACGCATGGCCTGTTGGTCTATTACACCTTAGTACTATTAACCTATCAAATCCTTTGCATTATCTTATGGCTGGTATTGGTAGTTCGTAATGCAAGGTGAGGAGGTATAAAAATCGTTTGTTTAGAACGGGGACATAGGATGCACGGTATATATCCCTGTAGGTCCCCTGCTAGTCCTCGGAATTACACAACCGATTGCTTTGTATTATTATGACTGGTATAGGTAGTATGCTATAGCAGGTGAAGCGGTATCGTGGGATGGGGTGGGGTGGGGGTAATGTCTGGTGGCATAGAACGGCAGTATAGTATGGGCGATACATACCTCTGTTCACCCCCCCCCCCCCTCCCCGAAAGCCATTGGTACTACTAATTGACTTAATGCTTTGTGTCATCCCATGACTGGTATAGGCAATATGTAATGCAGGGCCAGACGGTTTTGTGGGGTGGGGTGGAGGTAATACCTAATGTGGTAGTATAGGATGTACGCGTTGTACCCCTACAGGTCCCATGATATCCCTTAGTACTATTAATCCGCCTAATGCTTGATGTCATCCTATGACTGGTATATGTGGTATGTAATGCTAGGACAAGCGGTATTATGGGTAGGGGTAATGCCTGGTAGTTTAGAAGGGTAATATAGAATGGACGGTATATACTCCTGTATGTCCCCTGTTAGTGATTGGTACTATTAACCAACCGATTGCTTTGTTTTATTACATTGCTGGTATAGGTAGTACTCTGTGGTAGATCAAGTAGTATTATGGGGTGGGGGTAATGCTTGGTAGTTTAGAACGGTATAGCATAGGCAGTATATACCCATGTAGGTCTCTTGTTAGCCCTTGGTACTACTAATCCACCAGTTGCTTCATATTATCAAGCGGTATTGTGGGGTGGGGGTTAATGCCTGGTAGTACAGAACGTCAGAAGAGTATGGTTGGTATATGCCCCTGTAGGTCCCATCTTAACCATTGATAGGGTTAACCGACCGAATACTTTGTATCATGATATTACTGGTAAGGTGGTACGTAATGTCAGTAGTTCCAACCCCATTCCAAGTACTCTTGTTCTTGTTTCATTTATCCAAATCATCCAATTAGCTCACTTTTCAGAAGCTGATTAACCAATCATATTGCTTCATTTCCCGCAATCTATACCTATCCATACAAAGTTATCTCCCTTGTATATAACAAAAGCTTATATCATTACTAGACCCATGAATCTATTGAATGAGCTATCGAGCAATTGCTCGTTCGAGTGACTCGCACATACGATTCTTAGCATCATTTCGGTATTTCGGTATCTGGGGATACCTATGGCCTGGTATTGCATTATTTGAGGATACCTTTCGAGGATACCTTTCATAGGATACTTATCTGAGGATACTAATACCTGTTTAGCCTTCTTGCCACCGCAAGATAACTATTCCAAATTTCCCTTTTAAGCTATCGAGCAGCTACTGAAAAGTCATTGCTCGAACGACTCGAAGCCCATCAAGCAAATGAGCTTTACAGCAATTGCTCGATCGAGTGATTCCACATACTGCTGGAACGACTCGAAGTTTTCCAAAAAGGTATTCCATGGAACGTGGGTAGCTGTAGAATCCCTTTTTGGTCGGATGTGCCTATGTGCTAGTGTACAATGTGTCACATTGTGCACTTTCACATAAGCACATATCGGCACATTACAGGTAGCATATAGAATGTTCCGATATGTGCTTCTATGAAAAAGCACAATGTAACACATTGTGCACTAGCACATAGGCACATGTGACCAAAAAAGGATTTTTCAGCCACGCACATTCCGTGGAATCCCTTTTTGAAAAAACGTCTGGCGTTCGGAAACCCTTTTTACGAAATGAGGCCAAGAGTCGTATCTGCGAGTCATTCGAGCGAGCAATTGCTCGATGAGATTCGAGTCGTTCGAGCAAACTAAGACAGTTAGTAAGCCTGCAGTAGTGCTACATGTCAGTAGTAATGCTGAAAGGATAGTAAAAGACTATAGTATTAGGAGACAGCATAGACAGACAGCATAGGATATGCTGGAAGCCAATGGTAAGACTACCCGTATACGAGCTGTATGCAAGTTGTTTTGAAACTTGGAAAGCCACTTATAGAATCACATTTGTGGAATCATTTTTGGGGAAATGTTGGGGCTATAAAATCCCTTTTTGGTCGTATGAGGCCACGAGAAATATGTGCGAGTCACTCGTTCGAGCAACTATTTGGTAGCACATTTGCTCGATGGACGTCGAGTCGTTCGAGAAGAATGTGGAGTTACTCGATCGAGCAATTACTCTAAAGCTCATTTGCTCGATGGGCTTCGAGTCGTTCGAGCAATGCTCGATTGATTATAAGAGGAATTTGGAATAGGTATGTCATAGGGTGGCCAAGAAGGCCGGACCAAACAGGTAATAGTATTCTCAAATAAGTATCCTATAAAAGGTATCCTCGAAGGGTATCCTCAAATAATACAATACCAGGCCATAGGTATCCTCAAATGACGAAATGAGGCTACGAGTCGTATGTGCGAGTCACTCGAACGAGCAATTGCTAAATAGCTCATTTGCTCGATGAGATTCGAGTCGTTAGAGCAGTATCAGTAACTATTCGGTAGACTCATGGATTTAGTAATGATATAAGCTTTTGTTATACACTAGGGAGACCACTGTGTATGGATATGTATAAATTGCGCGAAATGAAGCAATAAGATTGGCTCATCAGCTTCCGTAAAGTGAACTGATTAGATGATCTGGATAAATGAAACAAGAACAAGTGTACTTGGAATGGGTTGGAACTACTGACATTACGTACCACCTTCCCAGTAATGCGATGATACAGAGTATTTGGTAGGTTAATACCATTTATTAATGGTTGAGATGGGACATACAGGGGCAAAAACCACCCATTCTCTGCAGCCTTTCTGTACTACCAGGCATTAAACCCACCCCACAATACCGCTTGATAATATGAAGCATCTGGTGGATTAGTAGTACCAATGGCTAACAATGGTATATACAGCCTATGCTATACTACCGTTCTAAACTACCAAGCTTACCCCCACCCCATAATACCACTTGACCTACCATGACGTACTACCGATACCAGTCATATAATAAAACAAACCCATCGGTTAGTTAATAGTACCATGGCACTAACAGGGGGCCTAGATGGGTATATACCGCCCATACTTTACTACCTATCTAAACTACCAGGCATTACCCCTACCCACAATATCCCTATGCCTATGACTCGTCCCTTATTACCCGGACTTTTGCCGGTGCAGCTAGTGTTAAATTCCATAGGAACCGGACTTTTTATAGTACGTATGAATCGTCCCTTATTACCCGGACTTTTGCCGGTAAAGCTAGTGTTAAATTCCCATAGGAATCGGACTTTTACCGGTGCAACTTTTGCCGGTGCAAAAGTACGGCTCCACCCAGCTAGGGCCTACAGGTGTATATACTGCCCATTCTATACAACCTTTCTAAAATCCCAGGCATTACCCCCACCCGTAATACCGTTTGACCTAGCATTGCATACCACCCATACCAGTCATAGGATGACATCAAGCATTAGGTGGATTAATAGTACTAATGGCTAGCATGGGATCTGTAGGGGTACAAAGCGTACATCCTATACTTCCACATTAGGCGACCATGCATTACCTCCACCCGACCCCCCACAAAACCGTTTGGCCCAACATTTAATATTACCTATACCAGTCATGGGATGACACAAAGCTTTAAGTCGATTAATTGTACCAATGGCTTTCGGGAGGGGGGGATGGGGGGATGGGGGGTGGTCACAGAGGTATATATCGCCAATACTATACTGCCGTTCTATACTACCAGGCATTACCCCACCCCATCCCACAATACCACTTGACCTGCCCTAACTTACTACCTACACCAGTCATAATAATACAAAGCAATCGGTGGATTAATAATACCGAGGACTAACAGGGGGCATGCAGGGGTATATACCGTGCATCCTATGCTCCCGTTCTAAGCAAACGGTTAAAATACCGCCTGACCTAGTATTACGAACTGCCAATACCAGCCATAAGATAATACAAAGGATTCGGTAGGTTAATAGGACTAAGGCGTAATAGGCCAACAGACCATTCATCCTATACTGCTAATCTAAACAACTAAGTATAACACTGCCTGGCCGAGGATTCTATACTACCTTGCCAGCCATATGATATTATGAAGGCCCAAGGGCTAACAGTATACCACCATGGATATATATATACCGCCACTAACATATCACCACCCCTCCCCTCCTCATCATACAAGAATCCCGACATCCCCTGATCCAAATAACGTTATGTCGGAATGCACAGTGGACAAAAACTGTGGTCAACGTCTCTTTGACGTCGCGTGCGCATCATGACGCCACGACATAAATAGCAACGTCAACTGTTTCGCGAGGAAAAAGAAAAATCTCACCCTTCACCATCATTCTTTTAGCACGTACCCATACTATGTACCCATTGCCCCATGCGTACGTATATCACTATACATACCATAGCATACTATACATCTATACATGCAGTAGCTACCCCATTTGCCTGATCTAGCTGTAAGGAGCCGCGGTTTGCACTGGAAAAAGCTGCACCGGCAAAAGTCCTGTTCCTATGGGAAGTTAACACTAGCTGCACCGGCAAATGTCCAGGTAATAAGGGACGATTCATACGTGCTATAAAAAGTCCGGTTCCTTTGGAATTTATCACTAGCTGCACCGACCAAAGTCTGGGTAATAAGAGACGATTCATACGTGCTATACTACTTATGAAGTTTATCTCAATTTGAAAGTCAAGCAGAATTTTGTCATGGCCCGTCGACGGTCCGTTTGTCCGTCTGCACGTTAACACGTCTCAGGCTGCAGGTCGTCTTTATGTGTCGATTTACGAAAATTATCTGGTTCTCTTGTTATGACTGTGTGACGAGAACGAGTGTTTTGGGGTTGATTCGAAATGGTTGCCCACCATACAGATTATGTAACAGTACCTTAGCATAACAAATTTACCATGGTACCTTGGATGTACCAGGGTATAATATGGTACGCCATTTATTTATTTATTTATTTATTTATTTATTTATTTATTTATTTATTTATTTATTTATTTATTTATTGGTGTTTAACGTCACATTTCTGCACAATTGCTAATCATGACCACATATCATGGAATACGGTGGTACACCGCGGTATAGTATAATCCATTGTTTTATTCTCAAGGACATGGCGAGAACAAAGAAAACTCTTGTGGAGATACAGGCACTCTTATCTTGGTACTCACAACATGGGACGCCCCCCCCCCCCCCCCCGCTCTGTCACACACACAAGTTTGAGGCTTACTGTCTCTGTTTCTCCGTCTGTCTGTCTTTCTGTCTCTCTGCCCGCTCCCCCCCCCCCCCTTTCTCTCTCTCTCTCTCTCTCTCTCCTTGTCTGCACAACGCTGACGAGTCAGTTGCTGTGAACATATAAAATCGCGGAAAACCATGCAATCGTCGTAGAACCAAATCCATAGTCTGGTTGTTCGACTGGACTTGGTTGAAGTTCGTTTATTCCGCCACTTACATCGGACGGAGAATGGATTATTCATTTTTTTTATTAATTTATTGGTGTTTAATGTCACATATTTCTGCACATTGGCTAACCACGACCACATATCATGGATTACTGTGCTACACTGCGGTATAGTACCATACAATATCATCGTTTAGTATTATTGGGGCGGGTGGGGGAGGGAGGAGTCCCTAATCCATTGCTATATCCTCGAAGACATGGCGAGAACAATGAAACATCTCCACAGACACAAGTTTCAGGGGTTTTTCTCTGTCTCTCTGTCTCCGTCTCTGTATCTCTCTTGCTTTAACCCTCTGCACACTGATGTTGAAATATCAAAATTTCAAGCTGCAATTTTTCCCCACAATGCAACTTGATATTTAATCAGTTCAATTTTGTTTGAGACAGCTCATTGAGCTCTGTCAAACAAGATTGAATTGGTTAAAGTTATACTTGCTTTATGGGAAAAATTTGTTGCTTGAAATTTAATTATTTTGACATCAGAGTGCAATTCTCGGTGGATAGTATACTTGGGAATATTCTCTCGGGAGAAGGGTACTGTGCGGGGAACGCTCTCGGATAAAGGGTGGGGGCACTATCCGAGGGTTCTGCTTTGGAGGTGGGGTGGCGGGAAGGCACGACTTTGTATACATATATATGGCACCATTGCACTACATGATTGGGCACCATACAGACCATGTCATAGTACCATGGTGCAACAAACTTTGCCATGGTATATCTGGAACGTACAGTGACATATTACGATACGTCATGATACCGTTGATTACCGTGGCACACCGTCGTATACTATCGCGCAATAACATGATTCAGTACTATGGTACACCATAGTTTAGTATTATAAAACTTCAGTTCATCATGCTTTTACTTTGGGTACCATGATGTTTAATCTATAGCCGTTGTATATTACGGTATCACACGACTGGTTGAAATTCACTGACTTACTACAAGATCTGTGTCTGAAATACTTTTTTGCAAAATAACGCAAAGATATTGCGAAATAACGCAATAACTTTTGCGAAATAACGCAAACGTTATTGCGTTATTTCGCAAAAGTATTGCGTTATTTCGCAATAACTTTGCGTTATTTCGCAATAACTTTGCGTTATTTCGCAAAAGTATTGCGTTATTTCGCAAAAGTTATTGCGTTATTTCGCAAAGTTATTGCGTTATTTCGCAAAAAAATATTCCAGACCCGATCTTGTACAGATCTTGTAGTCAGTCAGTGAATTTCAACCAGTGGTGTTATACCGTAAAATACAACGGCTATACATTAAACACCATGGTATCCAAAGTAAAAGCATGATAAACCGAAGTGTATTATACTAAACTATGGTGTACCATAGTACTAAATCATGTTATTGCATGCTACTATACGACGGTGTGCCACGGCAATCCATGGTGTTATGGCGTATCGTAATACGCCACTGCATGTTCCAGGTATACCATGGTAAAGTTTGTTGACTATAACATGATCTGTATGGTGGTAAATCATGTAGCGCAGTGGTGCTGTGCATATGTATACAAGACGGCGGTGCCCCCACCCCACCCCACCTCCAAAGTATAACCCCCAGATAGTAGCTCTCTTCCTCCGAGAGAGTCACCCCGCACAGTACCCGTCCCCCAAGAGAATACCCCCTAATATATTGTCCATCGGGAATTCCACTGGAAATTTCAAACCGAAATATATCCCCCCTCACCCCCCGCGAGAAAATTGCCGTACATATTGTAATGATTTATAAAAGCAATTAGGCCCATCCACCCAGGCATCCACATCACGTAAGTAATAGATACGCGCGAATTTTGTTGTGTCCATGGTATTGGAAATGTAATATCACGAAAAAACAACATATATACTGTGTCCATAGCGTGTAAAAGGTTACAAAAACACTTAACGGCAAATTAAATTCCAATTACCCCCACCGACATTGAAGCTGTCTCGAAACAAGGCGATTCGATTTCTTCAGACAGGGAGAGAGAGACGAAACAGACGTGATAACGTGGTCGCTTTGGTTTCCCAACAACCAAGGAACCGAGTTGGTGGTCATCAAATCATCACAATGGAACTGTTGCGGATTTCGCACTCGCCGCTTAAAAGCGAAAGTGTCTGTCCGACAGTTTCAATATACAGCGCCAAGACATTGTGAAACACGAAGTAAGCGATGGTATAAACGAACCTCAACCAAGTCCTGTCGAATAATCAGACTATGAATTTGGTTCTACAACGATTGCGTGTTCTCTCGAGAATTTATAGGTTCACAGCAACTGACTCGTCAGCGTTGTGCATACCAGGAGTGAGAGGGAGAGAGAGATAGGGGAGAGAAAGAGAGGGGGACAGACAGACAGACAGACAGACAGACAGACAGACAGACAGACAGACAGACAGACAGACAGACAGACAGACAGACAGACAGACAGACAGACAGACAGACAGACAGGCAGGCAGGCAGGCAGGCAGGCAGGCAGACATACAGACAGACAGACAGACAGACAGACAGACAGACAGACAGACAGACAGACAGACAGACAGACACCTCTTACGAGATATGGGTGGATGGGCGTAATTGTTTTAATAAATCATTACAATATGTACGACAAGTAGGTATAAGAACAGGCCAGCACGAGTTCCAGTGTTTGGCTTAAAAACCTTAAATACATACATATACATTCTGGGTGACAAGTCTCCGGGTGGGTACTCTCAGGGTGGGTATTCTCTCGGGCAGGGGGGGGGGGGATATCGGTTTGAAACTTCCAGTGGAATTTTCGGTGGATAATATATTTGGGGGTATTCTCTCGAGGGAAGAGTACTGTGCGGGGAACTCTCTCGGATAAAGGGGGGGGGGGGGATACTATCCGGGGGTTGTGCTTTGGAGATGGGGTGGGGGTGAGGGCACGACTTTGTATACATATATATGGCACCATTGCACTACACGATTTACCACCATACAGATCATGTTATAGTACCATGGTGTAACAAACTTTGCCATGGTATATCTGGAACGTACAGTGACATATTACGATACGCCACGATACCGTTGATTACCGTGGCACACCGTCGTATACTATCACGCAATAACATGATTTAGTACTATGGTACACCATAGTTTAGTATTATAAAACTTCGGTTCATCATGTTTTTACTTTGAGTACCATGATGTTTATGTATAGCCGTTGTATATTACGGTATAACACCACTGCTTGAAATTCGCTGACTCACTACAAGATCTGTGTCTGGAATATTGTTTTGCGAAATAACGCAAAGTTATTTCGAAATAACGCAATAGTTTTGCGAAATAACGCAATAGAATAGTTTTGCGAAATAACGCAAAAGGTATTGCGAAATAACGCAATGCTTTTGCGAAATAACGCAATACTTTTGCGAAATAACGCAAAAGTTATTGCGAAATAAGGCAATACTTTTGCGAAATAACGCAAATGTTATTGCGAAATAACGCAATACTTTTGCGAAATAACGCAATAGTTTGCGAAATAACGCAATACATTTGCGAAATAACGCAATACTTTTGCGAAATAACGCAAAAATTATTGCGAAATAACGCAAAAATTATTGCGAAATAACGCAAAAGTTATTGCGAAATAACGCAATGCTTTTGCGAAATAACGCAATACTTTTGCGAAATAACGCAATACTTTTACGAAATAATGCAATACTTTTGCGAAATAACGCAAAGATTAGCGAAATTACGCAAAAGTTTTGCGAAATAACGCAAACATTCCCCGTTTAAAAAAAAGTTACTTTTCGCATTTGACCGTAATGGGCTTCCGCGAGAAGCTCAGTATAGCCCAATACTGTTATTTGTTTTCGATCGTCAACGGGTCAGCAACCTTCGTAATATTGATAATATTCTCATTACTGTAATATTGAAACATTGATAATTTGCCTTGGAACATACGAAATGGTGGTGTCCAATATGATTCACATTCAGATCATCGTGTCGTCGACGCACGAAGAAACCCAACGCAGACTGTTTTCCTCGTTTTCAGTGGTTTGGGAAATGGTTCAAATGTTACACTCTTCGCGTGATCCTGTTCTTATAACGACTGTCGTTGTTGCATTTTCCTCATGCGCAACGCGTTGTTGACACGTTTTGAGTAGGAAGTCGGACGAATAAAGACTTTAAGTCTACTTTCTTTGCGTTTGTGAAGACCACAGACCGGCGTCTTGTACCGGGGTCACCAATGTAACGGAACTGGTTGATTTAGGGTACAGCTGAAAAGTGTGCCGTCTGAGCTATCTGTGTTGCCCCGTGGGTGAATCAACCAGGTCCCTTGATATACGACCACCGCCCGCTTCCATCATTCAGTTACTTTAGAAAGAAACACTTACCTTGAATTGTAGAAGAAAGAAAACAAATTGTTAACAGCGGATTCCTACTTGCAACTGTGCGCAATCGCTGAAGAATAATGCACTGAATGTGAAAATTAATTTAAGGTCAATGTGACACGTTCACGATTCACCAACTGCGCCGATTCTGAAAACATTGAAAGCAAAGGAGATGCAGCCTCGGTAGTAACGTGACAACAGTAACTTATTCCTTATTCAACATTCAGAAAACAAATTGTGGATCGATTTCGGTAAAAAAAACTGCACAGTAGGTTGGCCATTATTTATTTATTTATTTATTTATTTATTTATTTATTCATTTATTGGAGTTTAACGACAGTTTCGACATCCAGAGTCAGCACATCGGACAGTTTTACGGCTGGAGGAAGCCGGAGTAACCGGAGAGAACCATCGGCCTTGCGAGTAGCGGCGAGCAACTGTCAGACTCCCCGGTGTACTACCACCACACAGGCAGGAATAGCATTGGTTAACCCTTTACCCAACGCAGACGATATCAAAATTTATTATTTTAAATATATTTTTTTTTAATTTTTCAAAAAATTTCAACAAAATCATATCATGTGACCCCTCGTTGGAACGAGCTCGACGAGCTCGTTCCAACGAGGGGTCACATGATATGGTTTTGTTGAAATATTTTGAAAAATTTAATTTTTTCAACTGCACAATTTGCATATTACGCAGGCGCATGCGGGCGATTCGTTAGGTAAAGGGTTAAAGATAAGTGCACCACCGACGTGCAGTACGACTTAGTACACAGCGCCATCGTGTCCCACGTGGGTAATCAGCATCACGTGCCTTGCCCAAGGACACAACACAGTTCCCCTGGCTGGGATGGAACCGTGAACCCTTCGGTTTGAAGTCCAGTGCCGTAACCATTGAGTCAGTTTCCTAGGTTGGCAGTTGACGATTAAGATTTGGTCCATAAGAGGTGGACCTCCTCAACCCTCGAATTCCAACCCAAAGAGGGTGAGTTGGGAAAATACCATTTATGGACTTATTTTTGTACTTATAAATGATATTGTAGGGTGACCGTTGACGATTCATTAAGATTTGTCCCATAAGGGGTGGACCACGTCAACCCTCGGACCCCTTTGAGACTAGGTTGTGAAAAATGTCACTCGCGGACCGTGTTGGCTGTCGGAAGCCGGTCTTTGTCGTCGAAGGGGGAAATAGATTCACACCGCGTATCCAGCCAAAACTCCGGGAGTGTCGCCTGAATCCGTGCGTGAACGTATGTTTCGCCGTAACGAACCCGCCCGTTTCACTTTTGTTGGGGTGGTTCCTGTCCTGAAAGGGTTAATAATTTTTCCTCGGAAAGCATAAATCAACAGGGATTGACTGAAAACAACAATTTTAATACATACACATGTAAATAAATATGGTAATTTGTGACTTACATGGAATCCAATGAATATGATAAGCAAAACGTCAATCACCCCCAACCCACACAGTTTTTGAGTCACTTGTGGGCCCGCATACTCTGTTGTCACTGGTTTTCCTCCTTCTCGCTGGCGTTTGTTCCTTGGTCGCTTCTTTACTTCACCCTTTCACGGCCATCAGACGGCCACTAACGTATTGTCACTTTATCTGTAAAGGCTCTAACAAGTGACGGAATGTCACTCTACCACTGCCGTCGCACGTCTACTGGCGTATTGTCACTTCACTATACCTCATTCCCTCCAACAAGTGACGGAATGTTCCTCTACCACTGCCGTCGCACGGCCACTGGCTTATTGTTACTTTACTTGACGCTTTTCATACAAGACGTCGCCACCAATGGGGTTAAACTCTCCCTTACGTTTGTCTCAGAATAATGTTCATACAGGCGAATCCTACTCCGTCTACGTGTGGCTTGCCTTCTATAACAGGTAATGCCGTTTACCTAAATGCAAATAGCTCCTCCTCGAAGTTCAATATTTCCTGACATTCCCGACAGGCTATATGCGTAATATGGGTGTGTGTCCAGAACGTGCGCGATGTACTATGTTCACCACAATTATCCGTTAACTGGCCACAATTACACAGACAATGTCTACAGGAGAATATTGTCTCTCCTACTCTTATTAATGTTTTGTCCAGACCGTCCATGTGGCGTTCAACAAATGGTCAATAATGGACATTAAATTTCATACTTAATTTGCAGCGCTTATTGCTGGTCTGTTTAAATGACAGATTGGTTTTCGGGGTCCGTTATATACCTATCTTTACGTTTCATGTTTAACCCAGTCAGAAAGATTATCGAAAATATGTACACTTTTAAACAACAAAATCGAACATCCAAACTACCACCTTGACATTGGCCAAATAAACGGCTTGTTTAGGGTGGCCGTTGGCGATTTATTATCATTTGACCCATAACAACACCCAGCCCTCGACTTTCTTCCCCAAAAAGGTCGAGTTGGAAAAATGTCATCTGTGGACTGATTTTGTTTAAGTAAACGGCATTGTGGGGGTGGGGTGGGGACCGATGACATTTTTTTTGAGATTTGACCCTTAAGGGGTAAACCTCATAACCCCCCCCCCCCCTCCCCTCCCAGTCCTCGAATTTCAACCACCAAAAGGGTCAGTTTGAGAAAATGGACATGTTTTCGTCAGAAAAAATGATATTGTAGGGTGGCCGTTGACGATTATTTAAGATTTGACTCATAAAGGATCGATTCCATCAACCCCAGTTCACGAATTTCCACCCCAAAAAAGGATGAATTGGAAAAATTAGGGATGCGCCGGATGATGGGTCCGGCCGAAACTAACCCGCCGGATTTCACTTCCAGTTCTCGTTCCAATTCCTACCGGAACTCTATCAACAACCGGCCAAAACCTGATTTTTTGCATGGAGCATACAGGTGTGAAAAATGAAACAAGTATGTTAGTTTAATATTCGGTGTCGCCATAATAAAAGCCTAGCAATTATTTTGTTTTGTTATATGCTGAAACAAGATGGATTGCGATGGTAAAGAATAAGTAGTCACAGAACAGTGTGGTGGTCAGTGGCGGCGCCAGAAATTTTTTTGTGTGTGTGTGGGGGGGGGGGGGGGGCAACTAGGGGGCAGACTCCCATGAAGGGGGGCAAATACGTAAAGGATCATATCATTACTTTGTTATGAGGTAGTCCAAACTTGGACCCAAAGTCCGTAATATACTTTTTTGGTTTGGTACGTCCTGTGGACGTACCAAACCAAAAAAATTATATTACGGACTTTGGGTCCAAGTTTCGACTAAATGTAATGGTAATTAGCGGGCCTCCTTTCAAAAAATCCTGGACCCGCGTCTGGTGGGTCTGTGCGTGAGAGAGAGAGAGAGAGAGAGAGAGAGAGAGAGAGAGAGAGAGAGAGAGAGAGAGAGAGAGAGAGAGAGAGACTTCAAATAATTGAACAGTGCAAGGGAGATAATGCCCGTCTGGTGGTGGTTACAAAAATGAGGTTAAAGGCAAGCAAGAGAGGTTGACAGCACATGGTAACAGGTGGTTTCTGACTCCTGCATGTTGTGAATTACGTGTCTGACGAGATAGTAGAGATGCGATGGAAATACAAGGACGGTTTTGTTTATACCAATTCGAAAACTGACGTTATTATAGCCACCTATACTACCACGCAAGCTCGCCTGAAATTGTACTCCTACTTGGAAAATGTAGATCCCCGAGCTTTACATTCTGGCATGTTCGTACTGTAATCATTTCTACAAAAAATGGTGAGTAGAAAACGTTGTTGCCTGACAACCATGTACAAATAATTGTGACAGGCGAGTCCAAAAACTATGGATGCAAGTTGAAGAATCCGCACGAGGATGGACATTTCACTCAGTGTAAAGTACGAAGAATTAAATTGAACTGTGCGAACATGTTAGATGTGAAATTTTGGAGTTCCTAAAAGTTTTGTGACCGATAAGCCGAAACGAAAAGTGTCGTGGTTGATTCCCCTAAAATTACTAGAAACAGAGACGATGCTAAACTGATGACAGTGTCACAAAAGAAGGACTACCAAGTGGTGTTTGATAAACGTGTTGTTAGAGAGAATCGCGTATCCTATCCATATGGGTTTTAGTCTTTATTATATGACTGTGATAGTTTTACCCTAAATACCACTACTGTTTGACAATTTTATCTAGACTGTCGGATCACACCAAGTGAGATTTTCCGGGATCAAAAATTCACATCACACTCCTACGAGAATTGCCGAGAATTTCCGTATGAATAACGTCGGACTATTTATCCGTTAAAAATAGACTTCGTAACTTGGGAAGCCGTTGCCGTTGTTTACAAAGTTTCGTCTGCTATTTTTATGTTCGGCTAAAGGGAATAAGTAAATCGAGGTAAGCAAATTAAGTTACTGTTATTGTGTTAGTCATATAATAAACCTATCATCATAACAGTGTGTTTATTCGTGTCGTAGTATCACGTCGAGTTGAGGTGGCCATAATGCCGGATCACACGAGCTGCCGCAGGCATCGAGTGTGATCCGACAATCTGGCCACCTCAACGAGACGTGATATTACGACACGGATCAACACGCTGTTATGGTGATATGTATTTATCATGTTCTAAAATATAACGATAAAATTGTAAATATTTTGTCCATATCTTGTGTATAAAATGTTACCATGTAATAAATATAACCAACCGTAAATAAAAAAATAAACATATCGTTAGTAGTTAGGGGAGCCACTATAGACCCAAGCATTTTTAACACTGAGTTTCCCATAGGGTCCATTGCCTTAGTGTTAAATTGTGTAACTTATAGACCCAAGAATTTATAGTTGTGTAACTTATAGACCCAAGAACTTATAGACCCAAGAACTTATAGCCCCAAGAACTTATAGACCCAACATGTATGCACTAGTGGCTCCGCATCATGCTTTATGACCAGATCCTATAGTACATTTCTGGCTTATAAGTTTTTTTCACTGGAGGATAAGGGAACTGGTTTTTTGTCTTTTTATAACAAAGACTTGATTGTGTACATGAGAAGATCTCTTTCTAATAGTGTGGGTAGCCCTTAGAAGGGCTGTTTTAGTTTTGATGAAGTGCAAGTCACTCAACAGTTAGCAATATTTTTCATGTATCGCCCAAGACCATCGAATCGTACCCGTTTCTTTTTTTTAGGTTTAACAATATCATCAGATGATTCTTCCTCTGGAATAGGTTGTTGAATTACTGTATCTGTTTGTGTGGATGTAGTCACTAACTGATTCTGTGCTTGACGTCCCCTTTTTCTCTTAGGTTGAGGTTTCGGTTCTGCCAACTCATGTGGTACTGTTAAAGGAAGAGATGACACTTTGAATTCTATAGGAACTGTAATCTTATCAGCTGAGAGAACAATCTTTTGGTGAGATGATTTCATGTCTTGTAGAGTCTCCAAGATTTTCTGTAATAATGTTTCATTTTTTTCATCTTGTGAAAAAGTATTATTCACCCTCTTATTTGGTATGGTATCCTTTTGGTTTGGTATTCTCTGCTGTGTCATCAATGAGTTGTCAATACGAATTAAATCGTTAAAATCATCTAGTATATTGTATTCATCCATGATTGAATGCAGAACAGGCGATTGCTTTTTATCAAATGAATTGTCTGGAATGTGTGTTAGATTTTATAGACTATGCGAGGATCGGAAATGCACTGGAGAACGCTCACGCGACAATTTTTGATCGAGTGCGGGAAACGATTGTTGATAACAGACGTTTACTATCACAGCCGTCCGATGTCAACAATCGTTTCCCGCACTCGATCGAAATTGTCGCGTGAGCGTTCTCCAGTGCATTTCCGATCCTCGGATTGTCGATAAAAAGAAGGTGAGTTGAGGATTTGGATACATTTCATCTGACTCAAGAAATCATATTTGACAGAGAGGAAAAAGACATGGAGCCAACGAAGATCAATTACAGTTCCGTAGAGAGTTATGAGAGAACCAAGAAACAGAGAGCCGATGAAGAATTCGCCTTGGCTTTGAGAAAGTGGTGGTCGGCAACACTTTCGATGGAAGAACAACTTAAGAAGATTGAAGACCACCCTTTCGTCAAAACCGCCACACGTCCGTTCGGGGAGATCCAGTACAAGAATCGACCTAAACACTGGTTTGATCTCCCCGTACATTTGCAGGAGGAAGCTCTTGTGGGGAAAAGCTATGCATGGGAGCAAGATTGCTTTACAGAAGAAGAGATGCTAGCAACAACCATAGACGTGTGGGAAGGTGAATTCTTCACCGAAGCAGAGATGGGTTCAACACATAGCTCTCTACGGAACTGAAGATGCTTTAAAACGGCCCTTTTCAGGGCCAACCACACTATTAGAAAGATATCTTCTCATGTACACAATCAAGTCTTTGTTATAAAAAGACAAAAAACAGTTCCCTCCCTAGAGTGTGACCCAATGTCTATATTAATTTAAAATCATTTTATATTAGGGGTTATCCATATGGTTTTGGGTTTTGTCATCTCTCCACCCTGTGTATACAACTTCTATAACTGGGGAAATTGTGTGCATGTCTTCTTGTGTTTTGTTGTAAGTATAAGGAAATTATGCTTACAACAAAACACAAGAACACATGCACAAAATAAAAAAACTTAGTGATTCGCGTTGTGGTCGAACTCTCTGTGATAGTTGTTTTTTTCTATAGTAAGAATAGTATTCATTGTATGTTTAGCAATCAAAATTATCTCTACAGTATAAACTGTATATCAGGTTACACTATAAAAGTTTTTGATAAGTATGCATACAATATTAAAACCTAATACTCTCAGTGAAAAAGAGAAGTGACTCTTAACTCTTTTTTACTGTTGGGAAATAATAGGGACACGGTGATAAAAAAGGGATTATAGGACTAACCTAACAAATTCGACAAAACTATCACAAAGGTTTTAACAAAAGACAAAACTGTATTTAAAGTTGAATCATTATATTGAAATGAACTCTGAACATATATACACCGAGATCTGAGTTTGCCTATCCATGAGAAAACCTATTTACATCAAGATTCTTTTTTATGCTAGCTTTTTTATTTGATACCCAAGATTGTTTTTTGAAAACAATCTTGGGTATCAAATAAAAAACTGATATCACTCAAGTGATCTGATCTTGAAACAAATATAAAAAATAACTAAAAACCCTATCTCTCTGTTACACAAATGTCTGGCGAAAATTATATAATAGATGATTGACTTTTAATAAAAAAACTTAAAAAACTAAAAGATGTAAAAAATTACCTCTGTGGGATTGTTTTGACACCTGATATTTATTACAGTTATTTCAAATAATGTCTATAAGTTTGCTCAAACCATCGTCGAACATCTCTATCATTCTCTTGGAAATTTCTTGGATCAAATTTGATAGTAAGAACTGTCTCTAAATCATATCCTCTTGCAAGATGATCTAAAGCAAATATACAGTACATTCCACACACAACAGTAAATTCACTTTGTAGTCTCATTGTATTTATTGTCCAGGAATCTGTATTTTTCACTATGAAATTGTATATGTCTCTATCTAATGGTGGTAAACCATATGAATCAAAGTAGATAGCAGAATGATTGTCTTTAAAATATATTGCTATCCAATGTTCTCCTGGTTCTTTTGATGAATCTGTGTTCACAATATATGCTTGTCTGTGTTTAGGTTTTCGTTTTGGTAACAAGTCTTTTGAACACACTTTTCCTTTTAAGGATGATAACCATTGAGAACTGTCAAGTATAGTTTGTAATTGTATGGTTTCCATCTTCTTAGCCTTGAAAAAGGCTGGCACGGAGCCATTAATCAAGATATCCTGTATAATATGACCAGTCTCTTTTCACTAAATCTGCCCACTTTTGAATGTCTTTTTGGCAGTCTATTTCAAAGTCTATATGAGCACAATATTCTAATAAGTTTATTTTTCTTGCTCTCTTGTGTAGATTATATAGTATAGTCACTGGACACACTTTCTGTAAACACTCTGCAATGTTCATATCTATTAATGTTGTTGTGTTGGTTCGATTTTCTTCTTCACAGATATTTTTCATTTTCTGTTGAATAGATTTTGTCAGTTCTATCACTACACATTCTTGAAATAATGTTTGTATTTTTTCTTTACACATCTTGCAATGTTCACACTGACTCATCTTGTTTAATAGTCAAATATCACTTCTCTGAATTTGTTGATTTCTATCTCACTATCAAATTCTGCATAGACAACAACGTTGATCACCTCTGGAAGAGCTTGAGCAAACTGAAGTTCAAACCTAAGATTGCCAGACTTTATTGGGTGAGCCAAGGGCCCACTACTACTCTGATCAGGTGTCAAATCAATACCCCAAAGGGTATACCCTTTTGCATAATCCTGCAAAGATAAATTAAATGATTGATTTTGTCCAAAATAGCCCATAGCTTCAAACAATGATAAATATGAATTTAGATAAAGTCCACCTTCAAAATTCGGTTCAAAGGGACGTGCTTTAATGGAATGTCCATCTATTGTGATTTCCAACTTATTCAAATCGAAATGTTGAAAATTAAATGGATTACTGCCAACATCTCCATTTATATCTCTATTACTAACTAAAGCAAGAATAATTCGTTTTGGCATCTGTTCTGATAATTTGTTCGATCTATTTGTGCATTAAGATCATTCGCAAATTTTGGAAATAAATCCAATGCCGGTATTCTGAATATGGCTTTTTGAATTTCTATTTTTCCATGTTCACTACCAATCAAACAAAATTTAGTTGGAGCACGATGCAATTTAATTCTCATCTCAACTCCATTTGGTAAATACTTATCTTGCACAAACAGATCTAAATGCAGTTTTCCTCTTAGTTGTACATTTTTGCTACCACCAATTATTTTAGCTCGCTCAGTCAAACCTTTGTTCGATGAACCTTTACTTGTTTCTGTGAGGTGTCCAGGAGTATCTCTATACCACAACTCACTAGCAGCTAGATGTGTTTTTTTCACATCTTTTGAATAACTAAGAAAATTCTCAAAATATGCTCTATAAGGATAAAGATCTGTATTGGTGGTGATAAGATTGCCATTCAGTGTAACATCAATTTTACTGAACATGCTATGAAAAAAATTATTGATAGGAGCAATTTGTGTATCTCCAGCCAAAACACTCCCATCTTGTTTTGTAATTTTAAATTGAACTTCAAGTGTAGATGCTGCAAGATCTAACCACTTGGTTGTTTGTCTTGGAATTAAAAATTCTATTGGTGAAGAATTATTTAAAGATGCAATAGGAAATTGTTCAATTTCACCAATATTTTCTATACCACTTGATGTTGGTGATACATTATCTGGATCAAAACTACTACCAAAATGTTCGCAAGATCCATGTAACATCATGATTTTTTTTTCAATCAAATATATCAAGTGGTCTTGATTTTCGTTTTGAATAAGCTTGTCTTTGACGTGTCTTACCTCTACGAGAACGAACCACAGACTGACGTTTTCGTTCTTGTTTTTGTCTTTTTATACCTAAAGCAGATTCACCAACTGATTTCAAAAGATCTTTTCCATGAGTTAATAAAATGTCTTTAGGTGCTTTACGTTTTTTTATCAATTCATTTGCTATTTCTAAACCATGTCTTAATCCATCTCTCTTTAAGGTTTGAAATGCATTTTTTGCAATTGGTTTTATAAATGGTGAAGCTGTTCTTATTGCTGTGCGAAAAATAGACCCTAATCCATATCCATATTGCCGTGGTACACCTTGATACACCGGCATCATTTTTTACAAATTTAATTTATGTCTCTGTCTAAAATGCAACTTGACAACTGTCTTGCCACTTGCAAACTGAATGGGTTTACCAGTGTTCCCATTTATATTTATACTAATCTGATCAAAATAAGATTTTGATACTGGTACGTAATGTACATTATCAAATTCTATATGAGTATGTAGAGACTCTTTATGTGATTCAAATGGAATCACACGTAAAATAGGTGCTTCAATATCACCTAAAAATGTATAATCTGCTATGTCAGAATAAATAAAGATTTGATTGAAATCCACATTTAAGTCCACATTATATTTAAATGCACCTTTTGATGTGTTGGGAAAAATGACAGGAAAAATATTGTCTTTACATCCCAATTTTTGTAATAAACTTTCTGACATTGCAATACCCACTTTCCCAATACTATTTCCTACTATTTTTACACGCCCTTGGAGAGTTGAAAATCCAACATGAAATAATACATCAAATGATTTAAATATGTCTCCAAGTTTTTCTTGAATTTCTGTTTGCATTGCATCTATGACATGACCGCCATTTGAATATGCACCTGATAAAATATTTAATTCAACAGCAGCAACACCTTTGTGTAATGTATGTTTCAAATTCGTTTTATTAATACGATTTGATATTTTGCTATCTGTTACAATGATTTTAAAAACAGATTCTTCATCTGTAATATTTTTTGCTTCCGAAGGTAAAATTACTTCAACTAATCCCACTTCCCAATGTTCTTTATCAACATGAATGGGTTTAGATAATTGTGTTTGAAAACAACATTGGCTATTACTTGGAAACATATCCATAGAACTATCACTGAGAAGTGTTACGTAAAATGAATTCATTTTTCTTATCTTGTGGTTGTTTCAAATATTTTAAACCTGGACTTGGAAGAATATATCCTAATGAACTACTTAATAACACTAACCACAATTCTTTATCAGGGCTTTGTAAACTCAAATGTGCAATGGCAGTAATTATAATACCATAAATGATAATAATCTGTGTGAAATAAGTGACTTGATTTTTTGCAACACGATTTCCACAAATTTTAAATTGTTGACTTTGTTGACTTTGTACATCAACACTTGTGGTTTCATTAGGTAATGAAGTTTCATTTAATGACATATTCTTTTTATATCAAATCTGATTCTGCTATCCAACTATCAAATTTCTTTGGATAACCTTCCCAATGTACTTTAAGTTCTTTAATAATTTTCTTTCCCACACGTCTTGACCGTCTATTAAGAATTGATTCAATTATATATTTTTTATCATCTTTTATACTTTGAATTTCTTGTGGATAAAATGTCCCTTGTATATTTTCACCACCCATATCTTCAAGTTTATAAGTGGGTGGTATTGTATGTTTTACATGAGTAATTTTAAATAACTCTTTTGTCCAATTTGGTAAATACCCTTTTTCAAATGTACGTTTGGTTTTATTAATACGTACTATATCACCAACTTTAAATTGTATTTTTTTCTTTTTAGACTTTTTTTTACCATACAAATGTTGAGATACTTCTACTTCATTTTCTAATGATACTGAAGCAGGAGTTCTCTGAATACTTCGATGAAAACTATGATTATATCCATCAACTAAATTTTCCAACACATCAATGTACCTTAATGTACGTTTGTGTGTAAAATATTTCCACATTCGTGTTTTCAATGTACGTTGAAAACGTTCAACAATACTAGCTTTGGTTTCAGGATTTTCTGTTGTGAAGAAATGAATGTTTTGTTTCTTTAAAAATTTTTGCACGTCTTTATTTTTAAATTCAGAACCTTTATCAGATTGTAATGATAATGGTTTACGTCCAGAAGTTTTCAAAATACTCTGAAAAGATTTTGTTAATGTCTCTCCTGATTTATTGTGAATGGGTATTACCCATGCATATTTGGAAAATACATCAATAACACAAACTAAATAACGAAATTGGTCATTGTAAGATTGTAAACTTTGTAAGTCTGCTAAATCAATCTGCCATTGATGATCAATACCACCCACTATAGTCTTACGTCTTGAAAATTTTTTACGGATGGGTTTATGTAAAGTATAAGTTCTTTCTCCTTTCAACCATTTTTTCACTTGATCAATTGTGATGGAATTATCTTTACTATGAGCTGCTTTGTACAATTTTTGTATACCACCATAACCAGCAGGATGTTTTGTATTGTAATATATTTCAGATAATAAATCATTCAATAAGCTTCCCATTTTTCAGATAATCTACGTTTTGTCAATTTACGCTTTAGTGCTGACTTTGGTGTGTCTTCACTCCACTGCACTCTATGACCTCGACGAACTTTACGTTTTGGAGGGGAGGATTGAGGAGTTTCAGACCAACTATCTTCTGGAGAACTTTGATATTTACTGGGTTTGGGTATAGGTTGTCTATTCATCCATAACCAACGTTCACGATTACCAACAAAATCTTGAGGGATATTTATATCTTTTAATCCACGACTAAACATTTCCCATCCACTCGGTTTAAAACCTTTTCGGTGTCTAAGAACATCATTGACTAAATCTATGATATTTGAACCTTTTATGACTTCTCCATCGTAACTTAATACACCCTGATCATCCCAACTCATGTGTGGATGAGATGATAAAGCAGATAATAATGAAGTTGCTTTACGTCTCATTGTAACAGGGACACTTTCTATAATACGATCTCGTAAAAATAATGATTTTTCTCCTGACTCAGGCAATGGAATCAATGTTGGTTGTAATGCTTTCTTATGTGACATTTGAAATTTTTGTAAAGTTTCCCCATACTTTTGTTCTTTCTCACTTTCGGACAACTCTGAATTTCCTAACACAGATGATAAATCATTTTGAAGTTGTGCAGTATTTGTAACTTGTGGGTTAGGGGGTAATCTTGGTCTTTGAGCTTTTTCATTTCTAAAACGTTGCATATCTTCTAACATTTGATAAGGTACAATAGCCATCTTTTTCATATTTTATCGACTAATTTATTTGCAAGATTTGTTGCAACTCCTATAGCAGGTCCAAGTAAACCAAGTAATGGTAAAAAACCACCTTTTTGATTTAAAATTTGTTTTTTCTTTTTAAGAGTTATTGATTTACTAGCGAGTGCTCGTAGTTGTTGACGCTTTGGATGTAATTTTTGTTTCTGACTTTTTGTTAGATGTATGTTGCCTTTTAAAAGATTATGACAACATTCTGACACACAATTAATTAATTCTTTAGGTGCATTTTTCATAATTTGTTTTTGAAATGCTGGAGGAGTTTGACTTAAACCTATTAACATACCACCATATTTTTTAACTAAAGGAATTTTTTGTTTCTTATTTTGTCTCACCATCTTGATCTTATAGAATCTAATGATTAAATGAAACAAATATAAAAATGTAATGCTATTTATACATGTGCAAACTTTATATTATTTAAAGTAAGACCTTATCCCTTTAACAGGTTTAGGTGTATTTAAAGCTGTAAAACGTGCCATTGTGGGAATCTTTTCTTTTAATGGTACATGTTGTGTATTTTGTACAGAATACATTGGGTCATGATTTTTAACACCATCTTTTGTTATTGACACTACACGTGTTAACTTAAGTGGTGATACTTTTCTTTGTCTTTGAAGATTTTTCACAAGTAATGCTTTTGTTTTTGTAGATGGAGATCTATGAGGTGCAATTTCAAAATTTGTGTACATATATTTAGGTCCTACCTTTCGTTGATTTTTTATCTCTCTAGAGGTTGATGAATTATTTGATCTTTTCTTGGGGGATTTTCGTTTCCTTTTAGGTGACTTTTGTTTCTTACTCTTTGTTTTTTTGAATGGTGAATAGAATGATCTACTTGTCTTATGACCATCCCATCGAATTAAATTACGAATGATAACACCACCAAAAAATCCACCACCTCCTGGTTTTAAAATAATGTTTCGTTTTGTTGCAAGATCAACTCTGGGATTTGCAAGTTGTTCAAGATCTTGTTTATGTTTATCCATATAAGTTAAAGTTTGTTTTGGCAATTTAATTTTCTTATTCAGTATGATTCTACTTGCTAATGTAAACCATTTTAAAATTTTCTTAAAACCTTTCTTAAGTAATTTTTGTCTTGCAAATGGACTTGTTTCTTGACCAAGTTGTTCCAAAGATTGTATGAATGATACCATGATGATGTGTAGTCGTTGACAAACTTTGACTAACTAACATCAACTCGTTAGAACATGGGGAATTTATAGTTTTGTATAAATGATGGGACCACGTTCATTTTGTGTTACCCAAGGATGAAAAATATCAGTTCTTAATCTCAAAGACTCAGGAGTTCTAGGATGAAAATCAATTAATAAATAACCATGATCAATACTTGTTGCATCTTGATAACATGCATTTAAATGTGGTAATTGAACTTGATTTGCCAACACTTTAATTTGCCCTTTATCTCTGGTATTTTGAAATAAAATCATATAATGTGCATTTAAACTTATGGTACGACTAGATTTAGATTGTTGAAACATATTTTGTGTAATGTAAATGACACTTGCATTTCTATGATGTCCTTTTCGTGTGAACCATAATTTAATTTTTTCTTCATCTTTATCTCCTAACATATCATCAAAAACTACAAGATGGGGAATAGTGACATCACTGACAATTTCATATTCATCATCAGGGATACCATCTATGAATTTAATATCTTCACTTTCTTTAAGTAAAGTATATGTATTTTGCCATTCTTTATAACACCAAATGATTTTTTGTGGGGGAATTTGAAATAAGTCATGTTTCATATCAATAAGCTTTTTGACAAATTCTGTTTTTCCTGAACCACTAGGTCCCGAAATAAAGATATTACAAGGGTGTTGAAACAATAAACATTCACTCGATGCCATAATTGTATTTGTGTGAATAAGAGTTGTCAAATCATTCACTTATATACTTTCTGATTCCATACCTTCTTCATGTCTTTTAGTAGGTATTCGTTTTAAGGGTGCTTTTAACTCAAATACAGTTTCTGAAGAATCTATTCTTCTATCTATTTGTGGTACACATTGTCTATACAAGTAATTAATGATTTCTTTATCATAAATTATATTACCCCACACAACTCTTGTCCAAATATTTTCTATATTATCTTTGTAAAAAGCATTCATGATTTGTAATGCATTACAAAATTCCCCATACATTTCATCTTTTCCCAATTGATTATGAATAAACTCTTTTGTTATTGTTAGATAACCAGGAGTGATCAATTGAAATGCATATAATAATGCCTTACGTGTAATCTTGTTGTCTAACATACGTCTTACTGGTTCCATGGTTGAAATCAAAGTGATGATTCTTTTGTCTCTTCTGATGTATTTTGTCCATCAGGTACTATATTACCTGATGCACAAAATACATCAGGACGGTCAGGAAAATCATTTCCTGCATTATCTGAAAACATTTTATCAAACTTAGTTTTGAATTGTCCTGCAGCTTGTCTTGCAATTATGGTACTAAATGATGTACTTTGATCATTTAGCACCATGAGTGCAAATAAAGACTTAGAATCTGGAAAATCATCTAAACACTTGTCATATTTTTTCATTGTTGAAAATATTTGATTTAAAGTGAATCCATAATCCATCACTGATAATATTTTATCTGGGGGTGTTTGCATACTTGTTGGTGGTTTGTATAATTGACAATTTCTTATCAATTGAATATAAGAACAATTTGGTGACCACTTAACATGTTCTTGCAAAGGAATATCTTTTTCTTCCCAATTCATTAAACCTTGTCCACATACAAAACATTTTACTTTACCATCTCCTATATAGAAAAATCCAGCTTTAGCTAAGTCTTCTTTCTTGGATTTTAAAATAGGGTTTGTAGTCATGCTAAAACTCGAAAGTCTTCTTAACTCTGACAAGTATATAGGATAAGTAGGATTGAGTGGTAGAGACATCTTGCCTGCTCAGTGTTCAAAGTTGAAATGAGAAATCTGAAGGGTTCTTTTATACCTTAGGCCCATAAGGTTTTGTGTCATATTTATCCACTACAAAATGGTTTGTGTACACAGATCTGAATGTTTTGGTTTGTAATTCAATTGTGACATGTCTGGTCTTGTTCAAACTTGAAATGAGAATTCTGAAGAGTAATTTTTATACCTTAAACCCATAAGGTCTTGTGTCATATTTATCCACTACAAAACGTTTTGTGTACACAGATCTAAATGTTTTGGTTTGTCTTTCACTTGTGACTTGTCTGTTCTTGTTGCGTTTAATTCTATGTGTGTATTCAATGTTCATTTTGTAATTGTGTCTGTCTTGTACACATTCCACCATGGATTCAAAATTGACTTTCTGTGATGTATTGTAATCTAATGTGATTCCTTTAACTTTACATGAAGTGTGTATTTGACCATCTTTAATGTACTTGTAACCATAATTTTTTGGACCTAAACCTACATATTCAATAATTTTTGCATCTGGATGTTCATCTGTCCATTGACCTAACCTACTGTTTATAATTTGTGGATTCCAAAGTGTGGGGTTATGGATGTAAATACAACTGTCTGTGTCAAAGTATAATACCCGTCTACCCAAACGTCCTATTACTTTATATAATTCCATCCGTGCATAAGCTGTGACAAAAGATGCAACTGCAACATTAGCTGATTTGTGAGGTTCATAAACATCTGTAGATTTTGTGTAATTGACTAAAATACATTTATCATGATCAAACAATTCAACATTTTTTATAATGATGTCTTTATCTTGTATCAGGTCAAAATATTTTGATGGGTCTTGTATGTATTCTGTTTTTGTTTTTAAATTGTTTTGTGCACTTTTCCCCCATAAACAGTTTAACATGGTTTTAGCAAATGATCTTTGTCCTGGATTTTTTTCAATATTTTCCAAATGTATGTTTTCAATTTGTGCATAGTCTTTCTTAAATGTATCTTTGTCTGTTTCTGTTTTCACCCAATCTGGATATCCACTGGCTTCTTGTTTCATTTTTAAATATTTGTTCACATAATGTTTGTAAATTTCTGAAGACCATTCTTCCCAATGCCAAATCTGATAAGTGTCAAGTAATGTGTATCCCATTCCCAATGCTTTAAAAAGTTCAATAGATGTCCATGTACCTGTAATACTGCGTTGATCTGGTGTGTGTTCACATTTGTCTAATTCTTGTTCTGCACATGTATTGCAAAGTGTAAAAACCATTTTCTTGTTGCAATGAATTGGTAATACTGGCATGTGTAGAGATTGTGGTGGTAAAACTTTACATTTGATAAGTCCCCTGTACTGTCTTATATTATTCATGTCTATGTTTTCTTTTGTGAGTATATGTGGATGACCTACTGGATATTCTCTGTGTTTATTGACATAAGGATAGAGTGAACAGATGTCTATGTATTTTATTTCATTGCCTGTGTTTTGGTCTATTTTATGATGTAATTTAATGGCATTTGTTCTCCCACCAAATAATGCTTCACGTGGTTTAATAGGATCCATGTTTGGAAAAAATGAATTTAATGTTGATTTTACTTCAGGGTTTGATTTGCAAAAATCATCAAGTTCATGTTCCCATGTTATTCTCATGTTATACCCTAATGATTCTAAATGGTATATGCGTTCCTGTGTATTGTTGTATAGAGTTTGGTAACTTAGCAAATTGATTGGATTTTTCTCATGTGTATTGTCTTTGTAACATGTCTTGCACCCATGCCACATACATCCATAAAATTCAAAGATTGTATTTGTGTCTTTGTGAAACCCATCAACATAATATCCCCCTATTTTAACTTCCCCACCATTGAGTGCATGTTGAATATGTATGTTTTCTTCCTGTGCAACTGTCTGTAAAAATCTAATGGCTTTAATGGAGTATTTGACTTTAGCAGGGTAACCTATGTCTGAAATGATTGCCATTTTGTTTTCTGGAAGTGAATTTTTTCTCCAAGCTTTTGTACATGCATCGGCTAAGGTAAATGCTTCTCTCAAGGGATCTATGCCATCACTATCTATAAATTTTTGTCTGAATTCCCCACACCCCCTACGCAAGATATCTACATCTGATTTACAGTATAATTCCATTTCTTTTTGAAAATCAAATCTGGCATTACTAGTAAATTTTTGGTTGTACCACTTGATAAAATCTTCCCTATCTGATGGAGACATTGAATCTGGCATATACAATGATGGATCTAAATAAGGACCAATATAATTTTGATAAGCTTGTGTGTTTGCCAAATGGGGGAAATAACCTTTTGCTAATTCTGTCAAGCCAAATGTTTTGGGAAATTGTGCCAATCTCATTGAAAGAAAATTTAAAGAATCTATAAGTCTAATACCACAAGCTTTAAGTGAAAGAATTTTGTTCCCATTCATAATTACATCAGGAGTTGTTGTACCAGTTTCAATGAGGTGTCTTAAAATAAACTGCCCATCAAAACCTCTTAAATTGTGAGCAATAGCTGTTGTCCCTTTATGTTCCTTACTGAAAAGCCAATCACAAAAATCTGATAAAGTAGATTCCCCTTTAAATATTGATTGCCTATATCCAAATTTGTCACAGGAAATACATTCTTGATCTATAGATTTGCAAATACATTCCCCACATGCACGATGAGCAACACAGAAATTTGGGATATGAACTCCTGAGTCTTGTGTGGTTTCAAAATCAAAAAACACAAATGGAATGTTTGGTATTTTTTCATCCTCGGGTGAAGTGTATTTTGGAATGAAACATTGGTGATCAGAATTAACTACTTGTTGACAATATTTGCATTTTTTGAATCCTTCACAGATGTGCTTTCCTTTTGTTGGATATATTAGTGAATTGCATGTTTTACATTTTTGAACTAATTGACAAATTGTTTTTTCTTCTTTTCCCTTTCTAGTAATATGGTTATTATAGCATGATAAACTTCTAAATTGTCTATTGCAACTGTAACAGGTAGTGGGATGTTCAGGAATACATTTTGTTGGAGCATAGCAAACACAACCAAAAGGGCACATGTGACGTTCTCTCTGTTGGACCCCTTTACTGCAAAGTTCACAATAGTAGTGACATCCTAAAAACCCTGTAATTGTAGTGATGGTATCAAAATGCTGGTCATGGTGGTAAATATGAATAACTTTACTATCAGTGGTGGTAACTGGAGGTTTGAATAAAAATTCACTTTTTGCATACTGTGGATGAATTTTGATGACATACTCTGGGTAAAGCAGGTCTTGTATTTTATAATATTCTTCATATCCACAAGGAATATTATAATCAAGACCTGCTTTGTCCATCAATGCCTTAGCTTCCAACTCTTGTGTCGGTCTATCAGAACGTTTAATATTTTTCCATTTCTTTTGCCAAAGTTCAGAATTATCTCTATCAACATGACACTTTCCCACTACAATGCCCCGTGCGAGACACATTGAATCATTAACATTTTTAATTTCAATAATACTTCTCTTGTTTCCAACCATTTTATCAACAGATGAAAATGAAATTGGTGCATGTCGCCCAGACCCTTGTGGTAGAGAAGTGTGTGTTATTTCCAAAGATAATTGCCCATCATGGATAGTAAAGTTATCATTTGATTGTACAACTTTTTCTATTTCATCTAATATGGTGTTACCAGTGATAGCCGAAGCCTTAGTAAATGGAATAAATATACCTATTTCTAACCCTGGGTGGTCAACGGATATTCTCATTGGATCGTTGTCTTCTACTCCACATTCTTCTTTAATATCGTCTACCAAACTGTCAAATACTTTTCCAAGGGTGTCAAATGGATTCTTTTGATTAAATTGTTTGAATGTTATTCTGCATACATGGGATTTGGAATGGAATTTTCTTGATGTTCTTTGTAGGAGTGGGTGAATGGTGTATATGTCCCTTGCTGATTCTACTCTCTGCTTCTTGTTATCTACTTCACTCTCTGTCTCACTATATTCTTCAATGGCTCTCTTCATCTTTTCTTCTATCGTCTTTTAGCTTTTGAAAATATGTCTTGTCTTCTTGAAGTCAAAAAACCCAAGTGTGAATCAACCTAAGATTCCCCCACTTTTATACTTCCCTTTAATGTACATTTAAATGCGCATTTAAATGTACATTTAATACCCCATTGAATTATACTGTTAATAAATGTTTCTTATACACATTTGAAAAGTCATAAAATGTAATCCATTCAGTCTATGGGAAATATTCCTATGGTAAATATTTTATTTGTTAAGTGTATCTTTCAGTCAATATTTAACAACAGCAATATAGTATCCAGAGATTATTGAGTGTAAGAGATAGCATAACTGTTTGTAACCAAATGAATGCATATTTAAACAATTGTGTGCAAATGCACGTTATGGAACATTTAAGTGTACAATTAAATGTACATTTAATACCCACTGAATTATACTGTTAATAAATGTTTCTTATACACATTTGAAAAGTCATAAAATGTAATCCATTCAGTCTATGGGAAATATTCCTATGGTAAATATTTTATTTGTTAAGTGTATCTTTCAGTCAATATTTAACAACAGCAATATAGTATCCAGAGATTATTGAGTGTAAGAGATAGCATAACTGTTTGTAACCAAATGAATGCATATTTAAACAATTGTGTACAAATGCACGTTATGGAACATTTAAGTGTACAATTAAATGTACATTTAATACCCACTGAATTATACTGTTAATAAATGTTTCTTATACACATTTGAAAAGTCATAAAATGTAATCCATTCAGTCTATGGGAAATATTCCTATGGTAAATATTTTATTTGTTAAGTGTATCTTTCAGTCAATATTTAACAACAGCAATATAGTATCCAGAGATTATTGAGTGTAAGAGATAGCATAACTGTTTGTAACCAAATGAATGCATCTTTAAACAATTGTGTGCAAATGCACGTTATGGAACATTTAAGTGTACAATTAAATGTACATTAAAAAAGTATAAAAGTGGGGGAATCTTAGGTTGATTCACACTTGGGTTTTTTGACTTCAAGAAGACAAGACATAATTTTGAAACGCTCCAAAAGTTAAAGATGGATAAAGTTACAGATCCAAGATTAGAAAAAGCAAGTGATGCTAAAAGTATTTACTATAAACCATCTAAATGGGGAGAAGTTAGAAGACTTGTGAATGAACTTTATAAATTGATATCAACACCTAAAGAGATGATTTGTTCCATTTGTCATCAGAAAGGACATTGGGCGAATACATGTTCAGACAAAGGTCCATGTTTTTATTGCAATGAGAGAGGACATTGGATTAATGAATGTAGATTGAGAAAGCTATCGAATAACTCTGTGTCTCAACCAAGATGGGGTTCACCAGCTGTTGAACAACGAGGACCGGTAAAAGTTTATCCATGGTCAGAATACATAAAGCATACAGAAGATAGATTACCGATTACAGGTTTCAACTTACAACTTGATGAAAAAGACATTGACAACCACACTTTACAGGGGATGAGCACGCTACCATTATCACCACCTCCCCATATAAACTTTACAAATAAGAAAGTTGACTTAGCAGAACCTGTGTTACCAGAGTTTGATGATAATGATGATACATTATTATATAATATGGATATACCCAAAGAAACAAAAATGGAAATAGATGATGAGTTAGAAGTATTATTTCCAGAGAAAGAGGAACCACCAAAGAAAGTTACAAGAAAACGAAAAGCTAAAGACAATAATTCTAAAATAGGAAAACTTGCCAAGAAACATTGAAAACAGTTTTTGAAAGTGACATTTTCATAAAAGACATTTACAAATCTGTAAATATTCATGGAATAAATTTTTCGGATTTGAAAAAAGGTAATATTATTTTGTTGTTATTTAAACAGGGGAAATTTTTTTCCAACTCAAGATTTTTTAAAAATAAAAAACATTTTTCATAACATTATTTTGCAAGCACAAAAAATATTTTTGTGTTTGCAAATGAATGTTATGAAAAAGTTTTTTTCATAACATTCATTTGCAAACACGAAAATATTTTTCTTATAAAATAAAAAACTTGCAAGACAGAAAATAATTTGCAAACAGAAAAAATATTTTTTGTGTTTGTAAATTGAATGTTATGAAAAAGTTTTTTTCATAACATTCATTTTACAAACACAAAAAATATTTTTCTTACAAAATAAAAAACTTGCAAGACAAAAAATAATTTGCAAACAGAAAAAATATTTTTTGTGTTTGTAAATTGAAAGTTATGAAAAAGTTTTTTTCATAACATTCATTTTACAAACACAAAAAATATTTTTCTTATAAAATAAAAAACTTGCAAGACAGAAAAATAATTTGCAAACACAAAAATATTTTTATGTTTGCAAATTATTTTTGTTTTTTACCTAAATGTTTTCACACAAAAACATTTAGGTAAAAACAAAAATAATTTGCAAACATAAAAAATATGCCATGACAGGGAAATCTAGTGTGGGAGCTATGAGGTTAACCTCTTTTGAATTGAGTAATGAAATTACAATTGAACAAAAAGTTCAATTCATCCCATTGTGGTAGCACTGAAATGTGCCACTCAAGTGTGTAAACGTGGTATCTCTTTTTAAGAATATGGTGGCCCTTATAAGGGCCGTTTTTTTACTAAACAAATCATGTTTAGTTCACCAACTTTATTCCATTTCTCTTTGCGGCTCTCTTGACATCCTTTTGATTAACGAGATGTTGTGATCCTCTTCCCCTAATTGTTGCATAATGATAGGTATCTCTTATCAATTTTCGAACAAAACAGTGTAAGGCTTCTTCAGCTTCATCAAGTGACAATGGTGAGATATTATTCACCCCAGCTTTTCTTGCCAATCTTCGCAAATTACTCCTTGGAATAGTATTACGCTCCTCTCTCTCCATCTTCACCTCTTGTGGTGGAATAGTATTGCACTCCTCTCTCTCCTTCTTCACTTCTCGTGGCCCACATTCACCTTCTAGTGATGGAATCTTTACCTCGATGGATAGCTCAACTCTCATGATTGATGATAAGAAGAAAAATGACATTATGATATCTCCAGCAGTGTTTTTATAGACAATGCGAGGATCGAAAATGCACTGAAGAACCCTCACGCGACATTTTTGATCGAGTGCGGGAAAATATTGTTGATAACAGACGTTTACTATCACAGCCGTCCAAAATTTTTGAGTGACTTGCACTTCATCAAAACTAAAACAGCCCTTCTAAGGGCTACCCACACTATTAGAAAGAGATCTTCTCATGTACACAATCAAGTCTTTGTTATAAAAAGACAAAAAACCAGTTCCCTTATCCTCCAGTGAAAAAACTTATAAGCCAGAAATGTACTATAGGATCTGGTCATAAAGCATGATGCGGAGCCACTATAGACCCAAGCATTTTTAACACTGAGTTTCCCATAGGGTCCATTGCCTTAGTGTTAAATTGTGTAACTTATAGACCCAAGAATTTATAGTTGTGTAACTTATAGACCCAAGAACTTATAGACCCAAGAACTTATAGCCCCAAGAACTTATAGACCCAACATGTATGCACTGTGCCACCAGTGCATACATGTTGGGTCTATAAGTTCTTGGGGCTATAAGTTCTTGGGTCTATAAGTTCTTGGGTCTATAAGTTACACAACTATAAATTCTTGGGTCTATAAGTTACACAATTTAACACTAAGGCAATGGACCCTATGGGAAACTCAGTGTTAAAAATGCTTGGGTCTATAGTGGCTCCCCTAACTACTATCGTTTTTGTTTATTATCGATGATATGAGATAGTCATAAAATGCACCATAAACATTCAAGTCTCTAAAGCGACCAAAACAGGCCAGCCCTATTTACAAAAAACACCATTCAATTTTAAATTAATTTTTTCACTTTTTTCTCAGAAACATAGTTTATGATCACTCATTGGAACGAGCTCGTTCCAATGAGGGGTCATAAGCTATGTTTTTGACGTGAAAAATGAAAAAAAATTAGTTATGCAAGAATCTTATTTGTAAGTGTTGTCTTCCTTTCGTGTTGAATAAAGGGTTAATGCTCACATCTATTCCACGGGACAATCAATGATCTTTGGGAGAATATAAGTAAACAAACAACTGTGTTCTAAATAAGATAGTTTCTCATAATGAGTATCAGTCTATACAAAAAAGTCTTTCAGAGGGGGAAATTCCATCCTCAAACACGAAGATAACGGAACTGCATAGCGTATATAGAAAAAAAATAGAATGTTTCTGTCAGAAACATCTCTCCTCAAAAATCAAGATGGCGTATTTATTTAGAGTATATAGGGGAAAGGTGTTCTATACGTCTGAGTAGTACTACTCTTACAGCCTCAAAGTGTACGCGTATACTTTTATTCTTGAAACTGTTGCTCCTTCTGTTGATTCTGTAGGATCACTTCAGTTATTAGTCCCCCTCGGGTTACCGTGAGGGGACTTATGGATTGCACTGCGTCCGTCCGTCCGTCCGTCCGTCCGTCTGTCTGTCCTGTTACCGCCAGCATATCCGAGATAATTAAATGTTGGTGTTTAAAATTTTTAACATTAATCAGATATTATGGAAATATGATGCACGTAGAAAAAAATTAGAGATGGCTGAATGGAAGCCCATTTTGGGAGTTTATCCAGATGTGTGGGTACGAGAGCTAAGAGGCTTCATATTCTGTGGATGTATTTCAATTAATTTTTGATGTGATATTATTAAGTCTGGGTGGATTTGCCCTGTTGCAGTTAATGGGAGAGTACCTATGGACACTCTCCCATTAATTGTAACAAGGCAATAATATGTGAACAAAATTTTGAAAACCAAAAAAAAAAAAAAATGCTACCAGTTTACAGAGCTTTTCTACCAGATGCTATTTGCTTCAGTTTGTTTTGTATATTTTTTATCAACAAAACTCCCAAACACATGCATAAAATGACACCCTAAAATACTTCAAATAGCATACATTGTAATGTACACGTTCTTTTTAAAGTAACTCTCTCACATATTTGATGAGAAAAAAAATGCTCAGATGGTAATATTTCTACCACTACTTAATTACATTTTTCACTTGTAAGTATTTATCCGTTTACGAAGCCAATTTGCACACGATAAACAGACGATGAGTAGAAACGACTTCACCATACATGTTAATATTTGATAATAGTAAAAATTACGCCTCCTTTTGAAATAGAAAAGACTGGCTCAATGTGTTTTGGTAGCTATATTAAACAAGTTTCCCGGATCATAGATTTTATTACCAAATCATGATATGTTAGGCAGAATAGCCAGGACAGTACGGTTTACTACACTGTCTACAGAGGCAGTGGAGGCTCGATAAAAGTGGAGGGGGCACAACTTTTCAAGGCTACCATAGTTCGGCCTAGTAGGAGAAAAGTTACAATCGAATATCAGTAACTGTACAGTGACATACTTTCGCCTCTCGTTCAGATGAGCTCGCATGCCGCGGTGTTGTCACTGTCCATTTCTTTTACTTCAATCATCTTCCAACCCGAAGGCTAGCCTTCGGGTTGGAAGATGAGTGAAGTAGAAGAAACGGACCGAAAGAGGGATTATTTTACCAAATGTTACTTGGAGTTGCACAAATAATATATTACAGGAATGCCTGTATATTGACTTATTATGCCAGTAATTGTTATTGACCAATCAGCTTCAATATATAGTGAGCGTATATGAGACTGTGTATCATCGCGCTGACCGTATATAGAGCTTATATACGGTCAGTTCCGACATTTTGTTTTTGACACCCAAGGCCCCCTTCGATGTTTTTCCTAATTTTGCGTGTTCAACGAACAACATATAATTTTGCGCGTGTGTCTGTTGAGCAACGTACAACTATAATACGTTTCTTCCAGTCTTTGAGAAATTTTAATAAACAAATGTAAATAAATGCAATAAATAAACTACTAAAACGACATGTATAGAAACATTAATATCACCATTAACAACAAATAATGAATGAAACTGTTCCCAATCACCTTCTTGAAAGAATTGTTAATCCATTTGCTCCAATTGTTTTATTTTTCCAGTACTTAACACTGAATTAAAGTTGTGAATTGTTAATATAAATTCCAGTTTATTGAGAAGAAAACTCCGTTGTTTCGGCACGTGCTACTAGCGTGACCTTCACATGACGTAAAACCGGGAAATTCCCAAATAGTGATAACAGAACAGTTGCGCAAGGAATCTGGGTACACTTATGGTTGTGTCTCTTTCAAAGGACTGGCATAATAAATACGTTATGGGGCTTTCAGTGGGCGGATATGGTGTGATATAAGGCTCAGCAAGATCAATATTAGGCTCGGCCCTCGTCCTCGCCTAATATTGATCTCACTTCGCCTTATATCACACCATATCCGCCCACTGAAAGCCCCATAACTTATAATGTTTGCGAGCGCCCATTTTAAATCGTTGTGTAACCGCGCAACATGTCTGTGAAAAAAGGTGGGTGGCATGTGTCCCTTGTGCCCCCTGGTTCCGGTGCCTCTGACTGTATACAATCTGATAAGAAGATAAAGGTTTGCAAGTCAAGTGTTTTAACATCTTTCTATTATCCAGTTGATGAATTTCAACGTCAGCTAATTCCACATTTTTGGATACAGGTACGACGTTAGGTTTTCTTATGATCTGTTCCGTGTTCTGTATTCGCGAAGAAGATCAGACTGCCCAACATCCCTTTGGGTGTGGCATATTAACGCAATGAAAATATTTCACAAACGATACGGGAGGGTTGGACTTTTTTTCCAATTGTAGACCAACAATGCCACGTAAAGTTTGAGGATACCATCCTTGATGAACAGAATTCGGTGTAAATGCTAAATCTTTTATGATTGATAATTCGTGTGGATCTTTTCTGAAGTAACTCACTGTAACTGTGTTTTTTATTTTATTATTTTTGTTTGTTTTTTTTTGTTTTTTTGTTGCTTTATAGTTCCCATACAGTTAAAAGTAGAAGTCCTGTCACGAACTGTGCGCTAATCTAGGCTTAATTGCGAATAGGAATTGCGCGCAATTGCCATATCGAATAGCACCCAAAGCACGGTAGGTTCTCCTGGTTACTCATAGCAAACACAGGCAATGTTTCTGCCAATGGACCTCCGGGTTACCCTGGGGTCCATTTGCTGAATCATTGCTTGTACACAGGTCATATGTCAGAATTTGATAGCCTTACTATGCTCATAACGCGGAGATTAACGCGCAGATCAACGTGCTATTTGTGTGCATTTCATGACAGGACTTCTAGTTTTAACTGTATTTGTTCGACTTCATACACAGAATATAAAGGGTGGTGTCCCCTGGCCCTGAAAAAAATCCGCTGAGCACATCCCGACAATAGGACTATAATCGTCATTTCTCCAACATTAATGCGACCATCAGCAATATATTTTCAAAGTTGAAAGTAGAAGTCCTGTCACGAACTGTGCGCTAATCTAGGCTTAATTGCGCGCAGGAATGGCGCGCAATTGCCATATCGAATAGCATCCAAAGCACGGCGGGTTCTCCTGGTTACTCATAGCAAACACAGGCAATGTTTCTGCCAATGGACCTCCGGGTTACTCGGAGGTACATTGGCTGAAACATTGTTTGTGCACAGGCCATATGTACGGAATGTGATAGCCATACTATGGTCACAGCGCGTAGATTAACGCGTAGATCAACATGCTATTTGTTCGCATTTCATGACAAGACTTCTAGTTTTAACTGTGGGTGTGAATACCGTATATCAGGTGACTTGGTACCAAAGTATAATAAAGTGTTTTCTGGGCGTCATGTGGTAGGTTAGTCTTAACTTTATTAATGGCAAAGTTCGCTTGTGCAACCTTAGAGCACAGCTGTGAGATATGATTATCGAATAATAAATTATCACCAATGTTTAAACCTAAGACTTTTAGTGATTTGCCAGTCTCATGAGCACCAACTCTCCTTATTTTATCATTGTTAAAAAGGACATTGAGCTGAGGTATTACTTTCTTGTTTCGGGTGGATTTATAAGGGTGTATTTTGATTTATTTGCGTTTAAAATCGGGCGATTGGCTGAACACCGTTCGAATATTTTTTAATTTATTACTGATCGTCAAATTATCCACATCGGTGTTTGATGAATACATAGTGGCCATCATCTGCAAAGGACAACACGTTTAAGGGGTCGTCCAACCAAACTTTGGGATTTTTTACCCATCGAAATCCTGCAAATTACTAAAGAATTGTTTAAAAATATATGTACTTTAAGGTCCACAACTTTGATATCTCCACTATAATTTCAGAATGTTGGATGAAGTCAGGTAGACACAATATTTGTAAGCAAGTTATCAATTTTTTGGTATTGCCATTTTTCGGAACGCGACTCACCCTTACCTGCAATTTTTTCCGACAAATGTTTTGCAACCCCCCCCCCCCCCCCCCCCCCCACACACACACACACACACACAGACATCAACAGCTTATGTTTTGCAGGTAAATTATGTTTTGCAGGTAAACGGAATCTGAATGGTTTTGCAAATCAATAGAATAATATGTAATCTGATGTACATGATCAATACCATCAATCCATGTTCGATACCTATCACCAGATATAACTCAAACAATTAGCTGGCAGAGTGTTGGAAGCCAAAACACATTGCTCTGTCACATTTGATTGGATAGTGCCCAGAGGCACTATCCAATGAAATGTGACAGAGCAATATTTGATGAAAAAGCTCTGTGCCCTGTGTGGTCACTAACCTTTTTAGCACGGTCATGATTAGCCATTGTGCATAAATATGTGACCTTAAACATCAATAAATAAATAAATAAATAACCTTTTTAGCACTCTACCGGTTAAAGTTGACACCAGATCTGATAAGGTAATTCTAATAGCAGTAACAAATATATGCATAATGCTATTTCTGTTATGATGTCAAATCAGGTTGAGTGATCTTTTATCAACAGCAAGTTGATGCGACGACATACCGCAAATGATTTTATTGTTTCTGATTCTTTGATTTTCAATTCTATCAATAAAGAATTAAAGTTTTATTTATTTCCTTATGCTTACAGAAGACTGAAGGCATATAACTGTCGTTTTCAAAGATTTCTTATGCTGGACACTGTGGTGAAATACACAATGGTGAACTTGGGTTGCTGCCACAAGTGTCAAGTTGACAGTTAGGGTACGAATGAGAGTAACAATTGTAACCTCACAACAGAATACAAATGGAATATCCTGGGATATCTTCATTTATCTGCAATGTCTGTTTTTTACATGAGTTTGAATGTGAAAACTGGTTGCATAAATTATGAAAACCCATGTGCTGCTTTCAAACAAAACACAGTTTTGAAAAAAATGCATGCATTTTTTTCCATTGTTCACACGACACCCACCCCTGCCTCCAGATGAGTTCCAGTGACAATCACCAAAGTTTTCTGTCATTGGATGCATATATACTGCTCAGAATGCCTTATGGTTAGTATGCAAATAGATGTAATGCATGGTGAAGCTGTTTTGGGACAAAAATACACTAAAGATTGATAAGGAAAAGATTTGCATGATCAGGAGAAAACGTGTTTTTGACAGCTACGTACCCCCACCCCCACACGTTGTGTCACACATTTTTCCGCCCCACCCTGTTTGCTATACAAAAAATACTCTGGACTTGTCCAGACATTTTAATATTTTGAGTGTATCGGACTGTTTTGCAAAAGAAAACCTTCACGTGACTGAACGGGGGCGCTGTTGCGTTGCAGTAACCGATTCTCGTCTGGCTGGGATGAATGTATGGGGTGGAAGTTACGTTGATATAGTCCATAAAACCTGAAATACTAAATTTATATCATTCTATTTCGCACAGGCTCTGTCACCGTCCCATCGAGAGTTGCTTTATAACAACTTTCTGTGGAATTGTGAGGGGCTCTATGTTGAAGATGTCTAACATTGTAACATCAGTATGCTAATTATGGTGTGTGTGGGGGGGGGGGGAGGGGGTATGGGGTGGGGGGGAATTTGCGTGGATATAGTCAATAAATATAATAATAATAATATGATAATACTATCACATCAGCATCCTAAACGTGGGTGGAGTGGTTGCATTGATTTAGTTGATGATATGGATGGCACTTATAACTCATTCGATTTATTTTTGAAGAAGAATGTATATTCATACGAATCTGTGATATTTGTATATACACTTGTTATAATTTAAAATAATTTAATCATTTGCCCCGCCTCTGCGTTTGATTGGTTGAAAGCATACAGCGTGAAAGTCGTCAAAATCGTATAAACCAAATCACGTAATGATTTGGAATGTCTACACGTTCGCACATCCCATCCAGCTTTGAAGATTCTGGAAGCCCCGCCCACTCAATCCAATTGTCACGATGAGGGCGTGACGGCAGACTGATAGATGGATAACAAGCTTGTAAACAAAGATCAATAACAGATTTTTCATCGCCTCCAGTCAGCGAGAATATAATGATAATTTCTCAGGAACAATTGAATTTAATAAAATATACCGAAGTGGAAGACAAATAAAAGATCATACATCCGAACATGATTTTGGGGAAACTTAAAAAAAAAATGTTTTTAATGATATTGTTACGTGACTCAGCTGCGTGACTTGCAAAATATCTGTCGTCTGCGATCGAAAATCAAAACAACAAACAATTTGACAATGATTGACGTGACCAGTTTGTGGCACACTTTCCTGAGTTTGACTGTTGTCTTTTGCGAAAATTAAAAGTTTTTCGTTCACGTACACATAGTTTTTTTATATTTTAATATTACAGCCGGATTAAATTATAAGAAATAACTGTTGTTTTCCTTCGGTTTATGCGAAATAAACCGAAAATTTTCAGCACAAGCTTAATCACAACTCGCTACGCGAGTTATGAAGCTTGTGCTGAAAATTTTCGGTTTATATCGCATACACCGAAGGAAAACAACAGTTATTTCTTAAAAAAACAACAAAAAAAACGGTTCTCGTCCGATCACCGAAGTTAAGCAGCGTCGCGCCCGGTTAGTCCTTGGATGGGTGACCGTCTGGGCGATCGATTCGGATTCCCGCGTTGTGTCTTTGGGCAAGGCACTTTACCCCGATTGTCCACATGGGGGCACGATGACGCCGTGTACTAAGGCGTACTGCACGTCGATGGTGCGCATGTATTCAACCAATCTAACCCTGCCTGTGCTGCAGTGTGGAGATACGATTTTGGGGAGCTGCTCTTTGTTGCTAGGTGGTACTCTCTAGGTACTCCGGCTTCCTCCACCCGTAAAACTGTCACCGACAGGATATGACCTTGGCTGTTGCAGTGTCGTTAAACTTTAATAAATAATAAATAAATAAATAAATAAATAAATAAATAAATAAATAAATAAATAAATAAATAAATAAATAAATAATATGTGACTAAACGGGTTCATGTGACTAGATTTAAATTGGTGAGAACATGCTTAATACAAGAACTGATGATGCATTGTGTGGCCCCTTTTGAATAGACCTTACCTAAAGTCTGTCTGCACCAAATTTGAGCCAAAGAGCCTTGGTATATTTCAATCCTTTGAACTCTAGGGGTATCTCCCATGTCAGTTCAATGGCAGCAATTAGAAGAGTTCAAATTCATTATTTGGGGTAGACCAATAAATATTGTTAACGTGCAGCCTCGGGACTGCACGTTGAAAATATTGATTGGTCTACCCCACACATATGCTGAATAGCCATCCTATAAAATGACGTATATTATGTTCCTGAACCGAAAAGCGGCCGCTCGGATTCAAAGAGTTAAATTTCTGAAAGATATTTCTACAAATTCCATAGGTTTCAGTTGTAACCTATTAAGCGATGGGACCGCCTAAAAACCGGTTTGACTGCCTGCCCAAATGGGGCCTTCGTGGCCCAGTCGGTAAGGTTATAACACTGAGCTGTCTCGCAGTCCAGCTCTGGCAGGTCGGGAGTTCAAGTTCCGTGCTCATGGGCTTTGTAACTCAAACTCGTTATCTGAGTGAGTTGCTAGCTACTTGTTGAAGACCAGCTATTCTTCAAACACATGGGCCAGTATCTTAGTGACACAGCTGAAGGGTATTGAAACATGTACACGGTTGTCCTTCGTTGCTTAAACTGGCAGTGTCGCGATATAGCCCTTTCTGTTGAAAACGGATTAAAACAAATAAACTTTGCAAAATGTTATATTAGATGTCGTAATGATGTTTCAGACCAAATTTGATAAGATTTTGCATTATTATATAATATACTTTATAAATAACCAAATTGCTATTGGCTGGATCGTATACACGTGACTGGTACTCAAATATCTATGTACACCGGTTTTCCAGTGAATATCAACTTTCTAAATATAGTTTTTGGAAATCCCCTCTCTAGTTCTATTTCATTCAACGTAATCTCAATAACATTGTTTATTTTTATGTTATTCTGCAGATAATAACTATTTTATTGTTAAATAAAAGTATTTCTGGTTGATACAATTGAACTTTTAATTGATAATAGAAGATTGTTTTTTTTTGAGGATGGTGTATATAATAAAACAGTTATGGATTTTTGTGGTGGTAAATATGACGTGATATGAACCTAAAAAACTTATATTGACCTCGGCTAACGCCTCGGTCAATATAAGATTTTTTGTTTCATATCGCATCATATTTTCCACCACGAAAGTCCATAATTGTGTGATGTTATCAGTGAGACGATTTCAATAATTTTCCCAATAATCTACAGTTGTTAATTTGGACTCGGATGGCCCACAATTGAATACAAATTAGTCCCCCGTCTCCGAAAGTGTATCTATACAAACTAATGACAATGACGTTCTTGAGAACTATACTTTAAAGAAAACGAAATTATTTATTTATTGGTGTTTAAGGTCACATATTTATGCACAATGGCAAATCATGACCGTGAGAGTTTTATGGGTGGAGGAAGCCGGAGAATCCGGAGAGAACCACCGAGCAATGGCGAGCTCCCCAACATACTAACTCCACACAAGCAGGGTTAGCATTGGTTGAAGACAAGTGCACCATCGACGTGCAGTACGCCTCAGTGCACAGCGTCACCGTGCCCCCACGTGGGCAATGGAGATGAAGTGTCTTGTGCAAGGACACAACGCGGTTGCCGCAGGTGGGATTCGAACCGAGGACCTCTCGGCTTGCAGCCTGCACCTCTACCTACTGAGCCACCGCGCACCCAAAGAAAACGAAAGTTCAGACTGCAGAACGCATGCATACACAACTGACCTCGTAAGAACCAAATTTCTCTGTATGTGTCGTATGTGCATTAACAACTTGGCTAACGTAGGTTATGGGCATATTATCCCCCCGCCCCCGGCTCCTCGCAAGGAAACTAACCTCCTAGAATACATATTCTCCTGTATGTGTCATATGTGCATTTACACAATCTGGTGAACAGATCACGACAGGTCAGCCTGTTTATACCCTGTGCACCACACGTCGGACTTGGGAAACTCGTCTCGTGAGAAACAAGTTCTCCTGTATCTGACATATGTGAGGGAAGCTCACCTTGCAAAAATCTAATTGTGTCATTATTGCTTTAACAACCTAGCAAACATAAGGCACAAAAGGTCAGCCTATAATATTCTTGGTCCCACATGGGGAAACTCACTGTGTATGTCACATGTGTATTAACAACCTGGCTAACAGAGGTCAGAAGAGGTTTTCCCGGGCACCAGGCAGTAAACTGACCTCATAAGACATGAATTTTTGTGTTTCTGTCACGAGCATTAACAACGTGGCTTACAGAGGCAGGCCTGAATATTGTTTTCAGTACCCTGCCTGATAAAATGTCAGCCACAATGGAATCCTGTCTGACATCATCAAATATCTGTCCAATATATATTCCATCAATGGAAATTTACAATGTGTTCCATTAAGATAGACTTATGGTGGTTTTCACTCTTGATACTTTTCTTCCGTCACATTTGTGCCATAAACTGTCTTTTTCCGTGATGTGAAAAAGTATTTGGTGTCGTGGACAAAAGCTCTAGATGGTATGTAATAAGTATCATGTTTTCAGTGACCAAGCAGCCTCCTGAGACCTTATCATTTGTATATTATCAATTGTATATTATGCCATGGTTTCCGCTTGAAAAAAAATGTTGGAGGCCGGTACGGCCTTTTATTTGGCATTAAACACTTTCGCTTACAGTACTTAGGTCGATAATATAATTTGATTTCAAGAAAACCTTGTAGTTCGTCCATTTTCCATCTTCCTTTTTGCTACTCAGTAATGTAAATATTCAATGAGTTCAGGTTTCAAAAAGGTTATCGATATGAAAATTGCCCTTGATATGTCACTGCCTGCATACCAGATATATATACCATCGGAATCACTTACTTTGTCTTAACAAGGAATGTCTTCTGCCTAGAGGTCAGGAGTATGAAAAAAAAACAGGCTGCGGTCGGGCCTGATGGTACAGCTTAGTGGGTGATTTCAAGTTTCGGACATATGAAGCTGTTTTTCTAAAATTTCAGACAGTTCCTGTTAAAAGTCAGAATGGTAATTGGATCAGAATTCAGTTTTTTGAATCTTAATTGTGTCTTATCTCTTTCACTCCCAGGACATAGCAAAATGAATTTGAGGTGTGACTGTCCGAAACAGAATCACAACATACCCTCCCCCTCCCCTCCCCGACCTGCTGCCCTCATGGACACAATTATATTAGGATCTTGGGAATCTCTTTTTTAACTCAAATTGAATCGAATTTCGACTCAACTCGGTGGTGTTTGTGTTTCACAGTGACAGGCAATTCTAATGCACTGGTAGTGCATATGGGGACGCGGTGGCGTTGCGGTAACCGGTTCTCGTCAGATCACCGAAGTTAAGCAACGTCGAGCCCGGTTAGTCCTTGGGTGGGTGACCGTCTGAGCGATTGATTCGGACTCCCGCGTTGTGTCCTTGGGAAAGCACTTAACCCCGATTGTCCACATGGGGGCACGATGACGCCGTGTACTAAGGCGTATTGCACGTCGATGGTGCGAATGTCTTCAACCAATCTAACCCTGGCTGTGCTGCAGTATGGAGTTACGATGTTGGGGAGCTGGCAGTTGCTCGTCGTTGCTCTGTGGTTCTCTCCGGCTTCCTCCACCTAAAACTGTCACCGACACGATATGACCTTGGATGTTCAAGTGTCGTTAAACCTTAATAAATAAATAAATAAATAAATAAATAAATAAATAAATAAATAACTGGTAGTGTATGTGCTGAGGTAAGTCACAGCCTAAATAATGGAATGGAATTGACCCCTGTTGTCCTGTTCTTAGTTTGGACCCGCACTTTCCACGGGTGGACAATATTTCCACGGATGCAATAATATTAGATTCCAAACACTTATTTTTGGAATAATCATCAAAAATTTTATTCATGAAGCACCGGGTACAACCCAGTTCTTCATTAATTAATATTTTGCTGCTGATGATTTTTATTACCTGGTAAACGTTTGCATGGACATCGCTGTCCACACGTGGATTACGACCAATCCACGGCGACTGTACTGAACATGAGAGAAATCTTCCTCAATACACAATTTTATCACACAATCGGGGCGTTTTTGCGCTGTTAAACAACTAAAGTTTAATGTATTTGGGCCCTTGTTCCGAATCCATATCAAGGGCCCCTGATACAAGCGCGTGATTCTGCTGTTGCCAAAACAACGAGGAAGCTCATTTCGGTTTTTCAATGTTCTATTAGTGTTTGAAGACTCACATTCGCAAGCCGAGTTGCAGCTGTATTCGCTGTAAATTGTGCAAAACTCCTTCTATAACCGATTAACAGGATCCTTTTAAATATAATAAACTTTACACCAAGAGAAACATTTAATTCATCAGTTATTACTGCAATTAAGGGGACGTCCAACCTAACTTTGGTCAAATTTCATGTAATTTTCTTCCAAGTCTAACAAAGGCCCAAAATGAATAACCCCAATAAATTATATACCAAAATGCTTGGAATGAAACATAGCACATGTGGAAACTGAAATTTGCCATGGAACTGCTGCCGTATGTAAATAGCACCACCTGAAAGTCTGCTATGGCATAAGTAAGAGAACAAAATTTTTACAATAAAATACCTCAAAATAAAATAACAGCTGTATTCTATAAACATTGAAGTACATACTCGAAGAAATCTTTTCCTAATTCTTGAAAGTAATAAAGATTGAGACCAAATGTTATAAGTGGAGTGCTCAATGATTGAAGGCAGACATTTTCTTTTGTTTATGTTTTGATTTGGGGAGTTCAACAAAGGTCAACTTGAAGGAGTCCACCAGAAGAAGTATGGAAGGACAAAAGAGTATATAAAGATGTATGTATCACTGTGGTGCTTTGGAAAGAAAATATGATATTCTCCTATGTAGAATGCACTGCAAAGTCATACATTGCAGTTGAATAAATATATTTACAAACCCCTTGCACTGTAACCCCTTTTATCCCATGCATCAAACTGATAGTGATTAAATTGTTAAATTTGTCTGGTTTATCAATAAGTATATTAGCTTTGTTTAACTCTTGGACACCAATACACTCATGATATCTGTTGGAGAAGACATAAGGGTAACTGTAACCTGTCACTGCAATAAACCATCTAATGTACTTAAAAGTACATTGTTATTCAAAACACATCAAATCAACATTACATAACCATTATTGCATGTACTTTCCCCGATGAGGCGTATTGGCATATTGAGATCAAAAGGGCACATCCAGAGGGTCTCACATATTTTTTTCAAGAACGCAGTACACAAAGCAATCTCCAAAAGGTGACAAGTGAGCTCCATTTGACAAAAAAATATTTCCCGCCGGGGAAGGGGGGTGGGACTCTCTTCCTTGTATGACTCTACCTCCGGCACTCAAGGCATATGCCTTTTTTCTCAAAGTTTAACTCTTTTTTTCTTTTTGAAGATCCTGGCCACACATGTTCCAAACACTATCAGACAGGTAACCCTCCAAATAAGTGTATCTGCAAGCATCATGTTACATTGCAAAACATTATTTTTAGACTTTAAAGTTCTGGACCTTTCATGCTTCTTACTTCCAACTATAACACTTAATTTATCGATTAATGGGTGAATAGAAAAGTCCTGCCATAATCAACATTTTGAGTTCCATAAGCCTTCATAACAGCTCCGATAAAAGTGTCAAACATCAGATTGGTGGCTTTACACAGAATATTCATTAGGTTGTTGCTTGATAAGTATAGGTTGTTGCTTGATAAGTAATAGGAACAAAATCTTCACCAGAAATATTTTGTAGCAATACATTTGAGGGTATCAGCAGGCATTTTCCAACAAATTGTAACAAATCAACTAGTTATAAACAAAATTTTCTAACTCAAATTCAAAAGAGTGAAAAAGTACCACAACTCTGAAAAAATGTGGGAAGAAACAAATGCTACAACAGCTATGCATGCATTGTTTCCCCATGATGCTCGATCACAACACCAAATATCCCTCAAACTGGAGTAACAGTGGTTAGGACACATGGGGGAATGTTGGTGCATGTTATGATGTATGGGTAAAAGGACAGAGGTCACAATTGCACGGCCCTAGCTAGATGCATCTTTGATTTTACAACTTCCAGGTCTGGGGCATAATAATCACAACACACCTACCTTATCAATTCATAATTTCAGTAAAATAAAAAGAATTATCAATTTTAATTAATTCATAGATGATGGGAAATATTGGGCTTCTTTCGCCTTCTCGTACTAGTATTAATTACCACAAACAATATCAGTTTGATGCCGCCAAACGAAACTGGGTGCATGTGGTCTGGTTAAAAAGTAACTCGGCATGGATAATGAAGAAATTGCGAAAATTTCATTTGTTTAAAAGCTAATTGCAGCTAATTTTGACCGTGGATTTGATAATTCGTTTCGGTTTTGACCACACGGTCACGCTGACAGCGGTTATGTTTATTGTGATATGCAAATTGGGAGATAGTTTCCGGTGAAGGAGATTTGGCACAACTGTCAGTGTAAAACGATGACAAAAGACATTGATCGACGCTTGTGTTAGTATGGTTGGTTGCAAGAAAAAACTAAATTCTCAGCATCGCCCAAACGCACCTTATTTAAAAGCGCGAATGCATCATTTGCAACCCATGTTCAATCGGTCCTTTGCAGACTTCAAACTGAGCCGCGACAAATTCCATGGTTACTAGGAAGTAAATAACTTCACAACATCGAGAGAAATCAACACGCTCAATATAGTTCCAGGTCACTTGGAATATACTTCGTGAAAAAGTGATTTCTGAAGCATTCTGCTTACTTTGTTATGAATATTGACTTATTTTATGTGTATCGTCCCGATTTTATACACTCGGTTATTTTTTTACAAGTGGTTCATGTTGTCGTTCTAGTGCGCAATAATTCAGATTTTTTGTCAACAAAAAAGTTCAGACGGCCTGTAAACACGAGAGGGAATTTCGAACCATATTTTGCAGTTACGACATCAACAGCTCAAGTATTTGCTGTCACCTGTTTGCAAATCCGCTCATACACTATCTCGAACAAATAAAGGGCGTGATCACGTCCTTGCATTCTTACGATTGCCCAAATTGAGTATTTCTGCAAGAACCACATCGTAATCACATGACCGGAATAAACATCATTGAAACATGGCCACATCCGGAACATCCAAAATTTGTGTTGGTGTTATTACATTCAAACATCAAAACCCACCAGAGTGTGTGTCAAAAAAATGCTTTCTCCGAGTCTGTAGTATGTTATCGTTACATTTAGGACAAGGGTTTCGAATTACCGATTATTTTGTGGTTTTACCGGTTCGTTACTTACGCCATTGGCAAATTAATCTTCTTCAAAATCATAAAATTCACTTTTTTCCCTGAAAAAAATTATATGTACCTTTTCTATGCACTTTACTCATTATTTTGATATATAACTTGCCTGTCCTTACTTCTCTTATCTGTTTCTGAGGCATTGGGAAAAATGTCAACAAATTGACCAAAGTTAGGTTGGACGACCCCTTAACAATCAAATTCACGTTGACAAAATATACGTTAGATCAATTTTGCAAAAGCACAGTGAAGTCCAGCGACAGGGAATTTCTCAGAAGCGTGACGTCATTCTATTTTTAAATTAGCGTTCTTTCACCCACTGCGAAAAAGAAATAGTTCCTATTAAAATATTCCTTTAAGACATTTTGTGGTCAAGTATTGTAAGATAAATTTATCTCGTTGAAGGAACGGAATCACATTTCGACTCGCCCTTACGGGCGAGTCGAAATGCGATTCCGTTCCGTCAACTCGACTTGATCCGAATTCCTGGACACACATACCGTGGTGATAATATATATTGAAACAAAAACATGATACAAGAACCCACTATTCTCTCGTGTGATTCTTAAAATATTTTGTTGAGAGATTATAATGCACATAACCCCCTATGGGGTGACTCATGCAGCAAAGAAGACCTCAAAGGGAAAACAGTGGGAGAGCTTATTTCAAAATATGATTTGTGCTTGTTCAATGATGGTTCAGACACTTATGTGCATCCCGCTTCTGGTTCTTACATGTTCTTCAGTCTTCCTTGATTTTTTCTTCGAATGTTGAAGATGACTTATGCGGGAGTGACCACTTCCCGGATGTGCTGAAAGGTGTGGTCCCGGTAGACTATGAGAGGTTTTCCCATTGGAACTTTAAAAAAAGCAAACTGGGGCACTTTCTCCGCGCTTTGCTCCGATCGACTCGCGCCGGAAACATTCCAGGAAAGTGCTGACCAACTGAACCATTTTACTGAGGTGCTGCTTGAGATTGCACACACAGCCATTCATAAAACCTCGATATGGAGTCCACCATAAGTGAATCAGGTATGATAAAAGACTATCGTGAACCACATATTCCTTCTTGGCATCTTAGAAAAAACAACTGTTATTTTGGACATTGCCGAGACAAATTCTTTGAGTTGAAACAAAAATATGCTAAAATAAAATTCAAGTATAATGCATGCACAAGGATCTACAGACCTGGATCTAAAGATGGCGACATTTTATTTTATTTATTGGTGTTTAATGTCACATACTATTACTTCTGTACAATGGCTAATCATCATGACAGTGACTGCAACACAGAGATGAAGTCATGTTCAGTCAATCGTTTATACCCATGTTGCCCATTTTAGAGGACTTCCACCTCAAGCATTGGTACTTGGGTCTATTTTACCAGTAAAACAGAGCTTGTTTACCACAGTAAAACAAAAACAATGTTCCACTTCTCGGGGTTCCCATGGGGGGAAAGATGGTGTCAAAGTATTTGGGTACATTATGCTCAGTATAAATCTGATAAACTTTGAAAAGTCATTTCTACAATTTCTTGCTTGCCAAAATATGAAACAACGTATCCTAACAGCGTTTCAGAGCAAATATTTAGCAGCACAGTTTCTAAGAAGGTTTAGTTAATTTTTGCTGGTAACGAATTCATGGTCCATCAGGACTGTAAGACTCTAATTCAATCCAGTAAATTCACACTCATCTAGGATCTTAATTTAAATTATAAATCACATTGAGAATCTTGTGGAAAATACTTTGAAGAAAAAAACATAAGGATGTTTTGTTGGCGTTGGTCCATAATTTGAACACCAATTGACCCAGCAGACCTTGTTGAAATTTATTACACGCCTGTACTGTGTAATTCTCATCTACACCAACACCAAATGAAAATCTGTTCCGCACATATTTGCGAAACGGAAGTCGTTTACGGACCATTTTTATAAAGAGGCGACATTTCACTAGAATTTTCTACAAATCGTTCACCGCAATTAGAAAAATCGCCCCCCTGGGTTCCAGTGTGTTCAATGTGCCAGCAGGCACATAGAACACTTTGGAACTCAGGGGACGAACCAGTAACATGGGTTTCCCTCGCAAATTTGTTTGGCGATAAAATCTGTTCTTTTTGTTGATAGTTGTCGAATGAATTGCCGAGTGTCCTAATAATTGTTTTATAGACATGAGGCATGTAATAAACACAGAACGACACGCGAGTGTGAATGGGTTAATCGATATGACATTCGTGCCATCGCGGAAGGATAAAACTCGAGGCATGCGGCCTCTCGTTCTATCCTTCCACTCGTGTCATGTCGATTAACCCATCCACACACACGTGACGTTCTGTGGATTTAGTGCATACTCACCTATAATATTCTCTAATACCAAATCTATTCCAGAGAGCACGTTTTGTAGAATTTTTGTAGGATTCAGTGTTTTGAACTTTTGCAGGATTCAGTTACAATTTTTGAAGGATTCAGTATTGATTTCACATTATGGAACTTTGAACCCCAATAAATAATTGCAGCATAATGTGTTGAACATGTCAGAAACTATAACACCTTATTATCTTAACAGCAAGCTACTTTAACCAATCAGATTTCGGTTATAAAAACCTAAGGGCCAAATGGGGTTTCCTCGATTTGAAGTCATACCATATGAGATATATGGGCTGAGAATTGGCCGCCATCTTGAATATCCATTACCTATTCTCGCATCGAGCTTCAATAACATTAATAAATACAAAATAATTCACTTTTTCCAGCAGCGAACGACATTTATGTTCGACTGGGATGTGGAAGAATATTTTTTGTAGAGCCATAAATATTTGCAGCGTGTTTTCCTTCTCAAAAATAAAATCTCTCGATCGCAGAGCCCGTTTACCACAGTAAAAAAACACTGTTTCACTTTCCGGGGTGCCCACGTGGGAAAGATGGTGACAAAGTATCATCAACTGTTGTTACTGGTGATCTGAATGCCCAATAAAAGTTCTGTTTTCACAGCTGAAATTAAAGCTTTACAACAAGCGCTTGAACACATCGAGAATGTACAGGAAAGGAAGTCAATTATCCTTTCCGACTCTCTTACCTCTTTACTAGCTTTACTCAACCCCAAGTTGAAGAACCCTCCCATTTTAGAAATCCCTGAGAAGTTGAATACTCTCATGTCTGACCGATATGATACCATATTTGGCTGGTTACCTGGACATGTTGGTATATCTTAGCACGGCCTGTTATATATGTCGCACTATCGTCGCGTCGAATTCAATTAATTCCAATTAACTGAATAAGAGTCGACAGTAGTGCAACGAATATAACCGTTAAATGCGAGAAGACGCACTTCCGACGAATCTTCGTGTCAGCCAGACGAATCTAATTCCCAAACTTGAATAAGATCCGTGTTGGCTACAGACGTCGCATCACCGTCAACTCGAAGTATTTATTTATTTATTGGTGTTTAATGTCACAAATTTATAGCACAGTGGCTAATCGTGACCGTGGCAGTTTTACGGGTGGAGGAAGCCGGAGTACCCGGAGAGAACCACCGAGCAACTGTCAGCTCCCCAACATTGTAACTCTGTTTAAGCTCCGCTCAAGCAGGGTTACAGCTGTTGAAGACATGTGCACCATCGACGTGCAGTACGCCTTAGTACACGGCGCCATCGTGCCCCCATGGAGGCAACCGGGATAAAGTGCCATGCTCAAGGACACAACGCGGGTCGTCCCGGACGGGGATCGAACTCGGGTCATCTAGCATAGAAGTCCAACAGTCTACCACAGAGCCATCGTGCTCCCATCGGCTCGAATTAACTGCAAATGAAATGATAATGATATGCTAATCAGGAAAACACCAAATGTCATGACGTAAATTCAATTCAATTCAATTCAATTCAATTTATTCACAGCATACAAATACAAATAAGAAATTAGATAGCAGGGTGTTACAAAATTATGGATAGATGTGTAGATGTATACTGTAGGGAATGACATAGTCTTGTGACTGTCTTCCTCTCATCCCCAAGACACAAAAAGAAAAGAAATACTAAAATAAATGATAATGATATGCTAATCAGGAAAACACCAAATGTCGTGACGTAATTTACAATTTTCAATAACGTTCGCAGTGGAATTGAATTTGAGTCGACAGTGAAGCGTCGTTTGTAACCAACACAGATCTAATTCGAATTTGGGAATTGATTTTTGTCCTTGGTTTTGGGTGGGGTAGGAAGGCAGCCATCTAAGCACTGTTTGGCAATTTTCTTTTAAAACATTGTGTGCCATCTTATCCGATTAAAGCACTATAAATTTCAAACAAATATGCATGTATATGCAGGCCAAACTATATAAATCTTATCATATGAAATACAATTTCCAAATAAATTCAGAGTGACGATGGAGCGTCTGCAGAAATAAAATTAGGCCATAGAATAATGTATTCCTATACGTGTACACGGTTAAAATATATGTACAGATATCACAAAAGATTTATGTGAATTCTCGTACATTGGGAGTCGAGGTCGTGCGTCAATTGAATTCGACTCGATGGAAATGCGTCCGTATGTATCAAATGAAGATTTGGCGGATTTCAGACGAATCGAAGTCAAATGAATTCGAGTCGATGGTAGTGTGACGTATATATTACGTACATTTATATTTTTTATAGCATTGGCCCTTTTTCCTCAAGTAACCGTCTAAGGCCACGCGGGGCATCTTGTTTCTATTTACACGTATAGTTGAGACAAGGATTATGCATTGCCGATGCGGGGTCGAGTGATTTCGCACCTATAAGACTTGTCGTTGCAAGAAACTTTATCGTCCTAACCCGCCGAAAATAGGCAAGAATTAATTAATTAAGGGCCATAACTCTTCTCAGTATGCGAGAACCGTACCAGTTTTCGACCTCTTTCAAGACATGGTTAAGAAAGTCTCACATACCAAATATTGACGAAATCCATTGTTTTTCTACAAGTTATCGCGCTAACGAGCTGAAAACAGGCAAAATTTAACAAATTAAGGGCCATAATGCCGCTCAGTATGGACAAATCGCACCGGTTTGCAAAATCATTCAAGACATTGTTGACCCTTAGAACCCGAGGGTCCGTTTTTTACGGCCCAGGAACATGACACGTCATAATTTCATTAAGTAGGATGGCTGCTGAGTGAAGGTTTGGGTAGGCCAATTAATATTTTCAACGTGTAGCCCTGCGGCTACACGTCGAAAATATTAATTGCTCTACCCCCAAATAATGAATATGGGCTCTTCCAATTGCTGTCGTTGAACTGACATGGAAGATACCACCAGGTTTCAAAGGGTTAAGAAAGTCTTACATAACAAATATTGACTGAATCCATTGATATCTGTTCAAGTTATCGCTAACGAGTAAAAAACAGGCAAAACATAAATAACTGAAGACCATAACTCCGTTCAGTATAGCCGAACCATATCAGTTTTCTAACCCATTCAAGTCATTGTTACGAAAATGTCACATACCAAATGCTGACCGAATTCACTGATGTTTGTTCAAGTTATGGCGCTAACTCCCCAAAACAGGCAAAAATTAACTCATTTAGGGCCATAACTCCGCTCAGTATGGCTGAACAGTACCAGTTTTGAGACCCATTCAAGACATTCTTGAGAAAGTCTAACAAACCAGATATCGACTGAATCCATAAATATTTGTACAAGTTACAACACTAACGAGCTGAAAACATGCAAAAATTAACTAATTATGGGCCATAACTTATGGATAAACCGTAACAGTGTTTTAACTCATTCAAGACATTGATAAGAACATCTCACATACTAAATATTCACAAAATCCATTGATATTCGTTCAAGTTATCGCGCTAACGAGCTGAAAACATGCAAAAATTAACTTATTAAGGGCCTTAACTTCACTCAGTATGGCCGAACCATACCAGTTTTCGAACCCATTCAAGACCCTATAAAAAAGGTCTCAAATACCAAATATTAACCAAATCCATTGATATTTGTTCAATTGTCATGCTAAAGAGCTAAAAACAGGTAAAAATTAACTAATTACGGGTCAAATCTCCGCTCAGTATCTCTGAACTGTACCTCGAACCCATTCAGGACATTGTTAAGAAGGTCTCACAAACCAAATATTGACCTAATCCATTGATATTTGTTCAAGATGTCGCACTAACAAGAAAGTCACGCCCCCCCCTCCCCTCACCCCCCATACGCCGACTCGCCCGCGCACCGACTTTATAAAAATTTTGTTTGGTTAAGTTTGGGGAAAAAACATCGACCAATTACTGTTAAAAATCATGATTTACAACATCGGTTGGATATGGACCCGATGTTGTTATGAGGGCTGGGTTGATGTAAAATTATACATCTACTTATAAAATTTCATGATAATTAAAAAGTTACCACAATAGGTTTATAGAATGCCTTTGTGAAAAACTAAATGCATTGTAACTGATGTAAATTTTATGCAATCAAGGCACAGATGAGGGTTGTCATTCATGCTTTGATTGGATAAAAATGTTTAGGCAAATGGGATGGCTGCTTGCAGGGTTCAATAATAAGATATAGAATATAAGATATAGAATAAATAGGTACTAGGGCCGGTAATCAGATTGAAACTACGAGTAAGATAAGGGCTTTAACAACTGAGGCATTATTCTACGAGTGGTTTAAATCTGATTACCGGCCCCAATATCTATTTGTTTTATTTATTCCATGCGCTTAATAAATAATCGACTTTGTCACTTAAAATGAATAAAAAACTATATTTCTATTACAAACACATGGGTTTTTTTTACGTCTGCGCCGGTGGACAGTACTTCCGGCTGCACGTGAATACTTGATTGGCAGCGAGATACATCGTCAAAGGTTGACTGAATTGACCTTGCTTTTTCAGTCAAATTATTATTAATAGGTCTTAAATTTGATTTTAAATATTTAACTGTAGGCATTTATTATTACTGTTTATTACTTTTCATTATTAACGATAATTATATTATTTAACCCTTTACCTAATGTAACGGCCAAAACCGGCCAGCGCTATTCTCAAAAATCGCCAATTTCATTATTTTTTTTATTTTTTGTCTCTAAAATATAGGTTATGACCACTAATGTATCCAAGAATAGGTGACTTTATTTACAGAAAACGATATACCACAGGTTGGCCTATGACAAAATAATTTAACAGTAAAACAAGGATAATGAACAGTAATACCAAATAATTAAATAGTTATACAAAGTAGTTCAACGCTAATAAATTGGGGGAGGGGGGGAGTTATAAACAATAATTTATTTCAATTAAATAAAATAGGGTTCCGCGAACAGGCAATGCCTATATTAACGCTTCTGCCTTACAGATAGTAAACATCAGTCAGGTGCAAGTGAACAACGGAAATTATGCAACTTATGACACAGGCGCGTTTATAAATTTGACAGCAGAATAAATGATGCATAAGATCCAAGTTTGAGATTGTTTGAAGGAATTTTTTTGTTTTCCATTTTGAAATTTGGTACCCACTCCCCAACATTTGAGTAAATCACATATACTGCTTTCAGTGGCAGTTTTAACATGTATTTTGGGTGGAAGATGGTTTCTTTTGTTCCAGTAACCATTTCCTACATTTTATCTACCCACAACCAGCTGATGGAGATTAAACAGAATTCTCCAGAGTTTGCAATTGGAATTTGGTCCCATTTATTGGCAAGTTTATGAATTTATTCAAACTTTCTCACAGACACTGACAGTTGTTGTATACAAGGGTAATCAGGAGAGTATACAGCATATACTGGCATTCCACCTGAACAGTATTAAGACAGGTGTGGCAGGAATAGGTGTGAAATATGTTGAAAATTTTGATGTTCTACCTTTAGTTTCATCAGTCTAATCTGAAGCTATTAAGCATTATCAAGTGCACAATTCATAGAGGCAGTAAGCTCAATGTTGTATTGAAGCTGTCAATAGTCAATATGATGAGGGGTGATTCTTTGGTGTAGGAAATCCATCCCTCATAATCTGCGCTGTTGCACCTTGGCAGACTCTGACTCAGATAATCCCAACACACTTTATTCTATGATTTAATTTTATTGTTTGTTACAGCAAATTGTTAGAGTTTATTTTAAAAGAAGTTAATTGTATTTCTATTGTTTCTATTATAAGATAACCCAACCAGGTGTCTCATATGTCTTTATTTATCTTATATGTGTTTGCAAAGTTTCCAGACATATGCCAGGTTTCTCTCGAGACATCCAGTATCTTCCTCAACATGTGCTATACACTATGGCCCAGAGTTAAATGGCTGACATTCATATTAACTCAACTGATTACTATTAACAAAACTGTTTATACCATTGTATAAACAGTTTCTCAACAGGGAATCAATTTCCCTGTTGATGAACTCTATATCAATAAGATAAGAGAGTCCGCTGCCAATAAACCCTCTATCAATAAGATATAATGTCCTGACTATTTGATGGTTCAGACTTTTCCGGCAGTATATCACAAATTGAAGGGAACTTGTTTGAAGGCTACCCACTAAGCCTAAGGCTTGAATGATCAATTACAACCCCACATTTTGCTCATACATATATATAACTGAAATTCATAATTACAAAATGAGAGTCTGTGAAAGTAGACATTCGCTGTGAAAGTAGATATTTGCATTGGGAAATGGCGAATTACCATTTATGTAATCTAACATAAATGTAATCTAATCAGTTCTGACAATAAAAGGACTCTTCTCACCTTGAATAGTTGAAATCATACAGAGGCATAATGCTAATTCGTTTAAACTGCTTTAACGTTTTTCAAAATCCTGAACCAATGATGCTGTGATGGAGAACGTCTGTCCATATTCCCATGTTGCTACCCCCTATCCTGTACTACAAATCACCCCCTGATAACCCAGAGGAGATGCAGTGCTGACAGAAAAGCCTACACAAGCTACCTTGGCCAATTTGCATCACGTATTTGAAAGATAAGAGCTCATAGGAAAACAATTTCAAGGCATGGAAAAAAATGTTTTCAGAGCCGCTGACCTACCCACCCACGCCCGCCTTGTGTCCAGAAAAAACTTTGACGACTCCACCCCTCCTGCGTGTCATATTATTTGAGTTTATAAAGAATGTGACATCGTTTCTCGGGCTTATTTATAAAGGGGGAGGGGGACTTTTGCATTTCGTGTTTATAAAAGTCACCTGTGATATCCTTTTGGGTGTTTTAATCATGTAACTGATCAGATCTGTGTTGTAGAGAACTTTGATGACGACGAACATTTCTCGAGTCCATCTTTGCGTGGAGCCTTTTTCGAATTGTCCCTTCCACTTAGCGATCCTCAGTCTTTCTCCCAATTGAAGCTGATGTTCCTGTTGCCATTGGAGTGTTTTGAGTCCGTCTATCGTCCTCTTCAAATCGATGTTTCAGTTGTAGTTGGAGTGTTCAGTTGCGATGGAGTTGTGTCCAGATTTTTGTTTTGTTTCGTTTCGTTTCGTACAAGCATCTGTGGGTGTCATCTTGAACGAACGATTGTAGGTGTTTTAGAGATCGTCCAATTCATCCATGGCATGCACGTGTTTTTTTTATCTAGTTTGCCGTGAAACACTTCTACATCTTTTCTTTCATGGTTCTATTCCATCGTTGACAAAGCTCTATTTCATTAGTTTTCCGTCCAGAAGATGTTTTTCAGCAAGTGCACCCTTTCGATGTAGAATTTACGCCCTTCCTCAACACATACTTTCTCGTCGTCCACTGTTTTGAAATTGTAAGCTCTGTTCGACTTTAATTTGGATATTGCCCAATCTTCTCTCCGTCCAACAGGAGGTGGCCCTGGCTGCTGAAAATGTCTTTAAGGGGATAGAAAACCGAAACAACATGGGGGAAAATCACCGAATAGCACACTGTGTAAAAGGGTTATTAATTCCTGTTTGTGGTGTAGTTTTAGTTCATTTGCATTCCATACAATAAATAAAGTATCATGAAAACAACAGTTTTGTTTTTAACTATTGAAATATTTAATAAATTCACATTTAAAAAATATTTGATGATTTTCATCAAATAATTTTTGTTTCCATTGCCGGTAACTCCCAATAGAAACAATTGTCCCTATAAGTCACTCTTTTGGAACTCTTTTGGGAAAGTCATATTCGTTTAAGGTACAAGACATGATTTTCCAAGTCAAAGATATAAACAACAGGGTGTGATAACAAATTGATTTGTCCCTATATCCCAATAAATTCTGTCTTTTGATTGGTCAGAATGCCTTAGACAAATAGCCATGGCAAAGGGTGCGCCCAACATCCAAGATATATGAGAGCGTGCAACATCTAGGGTATAAGCGCACGCGAAACATCGGGGTTATATGGTTTCAATGAAAGCTTTTCGCTTCCGCTCGCCTCATAAAAAAAAAACTCGAACAAAAAAAACGAAAATAGTCACAAATATCATCAGATTTCCGACAATACAATCATAGAAATAAAATAAGAGCAAATAATTCATCCCCTGAGTACCAATGTGTTCTATGTGCTGTAGAAACATAGAACACATTGGAACTCAGGGGACGATATGTCAACAAAATACTGTTTACTCGTTTCCTTAACGACCCAAGGGATGTAACTCTGTCTGTTGTCTTCTGCGATTATAAAAACAAACTTATCACGAATTTGGTCCAAATGATTGTGGAGCTGAGAAATGCGTTCACAAATTTATTTCCACTAAGTTGTATTGTGTTTCAAACGGGACAAAAACGTTATCTCCGCCAATATGCATGGTATATGGAGATTTAATACGTGGATGTCTCATTTAAACACCTCGCCTGCGGCTCGGTGTTTAAAAACCGACATTCATGTATTAAATCTCCATATACCATACATGCTGGCAGAGTTAACTTATAATGACCATATATGAGAAGAGAAGGTATCAGCAGCTCTCTATCAAAGATGTCTTCAAACACATATCTTAGTAAGAAGTGTTATCAGTTCTTTAAACCCAACTGTTGGCCTCTTCAGAACTGATGTAAGAGCTGTTTCAGCAGAGGCGGAGGACCCGGGGGGGGGGGCAGGGAACGCGTGCCCCTTCACTGTTTTGACAGACATGTTGCGCGGTTACACAATGACTAAAAATGGGCGCACACAGACGTGTCAATATACAGGCATTCCCGTAATATATTATTTGAAAATCCAAGCAACATTTGGCAAAAGAATCCCACCTTCGGTCGCTTCGGTCCATTTTTTCTACTTCACCCATCTTCTAACCCGAGACTAGCCTTCGGGTTGAAAGATGCTTGTTGTTTGAGAAATGGACAGGACATTGACCACACCGCTGCATGCTCACCTAAACGAGAGACTATAGTATGTTACTGTACATTTACTGATATGCGATTGTAAATTTTCTCCCACTGGGCCGAAATATGGTAGTCTTGAAAAGTTGTGCCCCTCCACTTTTATCGAGCATTCACTGCCTCTGTGTTTGAGTTATCCCAACGAGGCGTTTGTAAAAGTGAACCCTTATCAAGATGCTTTCTTTGCAATAACTGCAATTCCAATCGTTTTTGAGTCAGCTGATCCCACATATCTTTTGAATTGAAACTATCTGGAATGGTAGAATTAGCTATAGAAATGTAGCTGCGTTGTCAGATATTAACTTCTGATGAAGTAATCGTCGACTAGCGAAACGTCGAAGTGCCCCATAAAAGATTCACCTGTAAGGGTAGGTGTTTAACTCTTTACCTAACATGAAAAGCAGTCGACACTTGCAAAAAAAATTCTCCAATAACTCAATTTTTTCATTTTTTGTCTCAAAAACATAGGTTATGACCCTCATTGGAACGAGCTCGACCTTTGAGACAAAAAATGAATAACATAATGAAAATTAATTGGCGATTTTTTGGCCGTTTTTGGCCGTTGCGCCGGGTAAAGGGTTAATCAACACGAATAGTCGATGTAGCAACACACGTAAATAGGCACGTGTGACTTTTCTGAGAGTTATTTTCGGTTTTAACAAAAAGAGGTCCACAAACGTTCATGCCTGGGTAATAAAAGTAGAAACGCCCGTTCTCGACTCCCTGGGAGTGGTGGTGGTTATGGTAATCTACTGGGGCGCGGTGGCTCAGTGGTAGACTGTTGGACTTCTCTGCTGGAAGTCCCGTGTTCGATCCCCGTCCGGGACGGCCCGCGTTGTGTCCTTGGGCAAGCCACTTTATCCCGGTTATCTACATGGGGGCACGATGACACCGTGTACTAAGGCGAACTGCACGTCGATGGTGCACATGTCTTCAACCGCTGTAACCCTGCTTGAGCAGAGTTAGAGTGTTGAGGAGCTGACAGTTGCTCGTCGATGCTCGGTGGTTCGCTCCGGGTGCTCCGACTTCCTCCACCCGTAAAACTGTCACGGTCACGATTAGCCATTGCGCATAAGTATGTGACCTTAAACACCAATAAATAAATAAATAATAAATGGTAATCTATAAGAATGAGGAGTTTGTTTATGTTGAGTTGCACGATATCTCAGCAAATAATGTTCGAAGTGATGTTGGAGTGGAATCCAGAAAGCGTTTCTGGTAACCGTTACTGTTAAGATTACTCCAGAATGTTTTGTTGCCTCGTGTGTCAACGACAATAAGTTTGATGGATGTATGTCATGTTGAAAGCAGTATCGGATACATGTTCTTCGTGCTGCCTGATAGAAGAACATTTTGTAAACATCCTCTGCAGTGAATGGCACTTTCATAGACCAATGATCCACTTTCACTATTCTTCAATAAGTTATAACTGTAACTGTTCCGCGGTAGCAGCTTGTTTAACAGGGAGACAAAGTAATTAATCTCGGACGTTAGAGTATGCAGTAGACAGAGCGGAAACATTCACAGATCGTGTGTGACGCCCACTTTTGTAGTAATTACCACTTTTGTGGTAGCTCACCACTTTTGTAGTAGAAAACGCCCACTTTTGTGGTAGCTCACCACTTTTGTAGTAACGTCGCCCACTTTTGTAGTAAAATGAGGTCTTCACTTTTGTAGTAACCGTCGCCTACTTTTATCATAAAAAAACAAAGTCACCACTTTTGTAGTAACGTTTTTACCACTTTTGTAGTAAAATATTTCCCAGTTTTCAAAGGCTAAAATTATTCGCGCGGTATGATCAGAGTTAAATCATAGAATTTGCCCTTTTTCACTGATGGAACTTTGTATAATTAGACCCAAACTTATATTGACCAATTGCTTTGGGAAATCCATGCAAAAAAAATTGGCACTTTAACCCTTTACCTAACACGGCACTTATTGAGATTATTAAATTTCGTATTTTAGCCAATATAAGTTCCACCTATTTTCAATGAAACTACACATTGTATACACATTTGGATATCATTAGAACCCAAAAAGCCGATTCTGATAATATTCAAATTTCAATAGGTCTGCGAGAAATTTTGGAGATATTTAAGGCTATTTTAGGCTTAATATGGACAATGTTCGGGCCGTTTTCGTCTTTATGTTGGGTAAGTGGTCAGCGTTTGACGCCTTCAGTCCGGTTGCAGCTGACCGCACATATCCATTCTATAAAACGCATTTTTAATCGGTATATTCCTCCCAGTCAGTCTGCAAGTATGCATGAATACTTGAATATTGCATACTATAAATATTGCTTCTGCGGATATTTTAGGGGCAACTCTGTTTTATGCCTCTTGTTATGGCTTCTGTAAATAGTGGGGGGGGGGGGGGGGGGAGGATGATCTTGAGGCTTGCGATTTTAGAATACGGTTTTAGCTACTCTTTAAGCTCATCTAAAAATTATTAAAATCTTTGAATTTATCATTTTCCCGTTCCTTACACAAATGTCGACAAAGGAATACACATTGTTAGTACGCATCGCTCGCTGTCTGAACTCGCTTGCTCATGTGGGTCACAATGACACCGTGCATTAAGGCGCACTGCACGTCGATTGTGTACGTCTTGATGTTGGAGAGCTGATAGCTGCTCGTCCGTGCTCACCACGAAGTTGTCTATGAGGGTGGGGATGGGAAGAGAGGCTTGGGGGACTCCGCTTGTAGAGCTTTTATCAACACTGAACGATTCTGCTGTTGAAGTGTCTTTAAATTCAGACGAGTTTCTCTATTATAAAACAAAGTTTTTTTTTCTGAAATCACTACCTGATGGCCCTACATACAAATCCCAAGTTTCGGCCTAATAGCCCCAGTAGTTTCCGAGATCGTTACTGCGCATGCGCGAAGACTGACCCCCACCCCAGGTCCGATGGATGGAAAACCTTTCCAGGACCGAACTGCATACGCATCCTAAGTTTCGTCCCGATCGGCCCAGCCGTTTTCGAGTCTATAACGAAAACACACACACACAGCGGCATATTAAACGGAAAAAAACTTTTCAGTGGGAAGTGTCTGTGCCAGTGCGATTTTTTAACCTCAAACACCCCTCCCCCACCCCCCCCCCCACACACACCCTCTCTCTCTCACACACACACCCTCACCCTCACACACACACTGACACACTGACACAGAGACACACAAGCTCAAATATATATTAGACTGGCTGGGGTGCCCGACTTCGTCCGGGCTACAGAGATCGTCACTGCGCATGCGCAAAGATTGGCTAACACGTCAAAGCCGACGGTGGCAAATCACTACCCAGTGGAACGTACATACAAATTCTAGGTTTCGTCCCAATCGGATCTGTAGTTTCCGAGATCGTCACTACGCATGCACAAAGATAGGCTGTCACCTCATAGCCGACAGAGGCCAGTTAATTCCCGACATACAAATCCCAGGTTTCGCTCAAATCGGGCCAGTAGTTACCGAGATCGTCATAGCGCATACGCGAGAACAGGTCCCCCACTCCAGAGCCGACGGTGGCAAATCACTACCCGATAGACCATACATACAAATCCCAAGTTTTGTCCTGATCGGCCCAGTAGTTTTCGAGATCGTTACTGCGCATGTGCGAAGACAGGTCCCCACCACATACCCGACGGTGGCAAATAATTAACCGATGACCCTACATATAAACACCAAGTTTTGTACCGATCGGCCCAGTAGTTTTCGCGATCAATACTGTACATGCGCGAAGATGGCCCCCACCACAACCCGGGAAGGTTTTAATCTATTTGGACATGTGGGTGGGGCCATCTTAGCGCATGCGCAGTGACAATCACGAAAACTACCGTGCCGATTGGCTTAAAACACGAGATTTGTATGTAAGTTCCATCCGGCATTGTCCTGGGCCACTCAAATTGCTAATGCTCGGCTCAGCTGTCCATGTAAATCATTCCTGTACGGAGTAGGGCCTCGAGCTTGTCTATTAAACATTTGAGTTTATTTGTCTGTGTCTGTGTGTGGGTTTGCTATAGACTCGAAAACGTCTGAACATATCAGGACGAAACGTGGCATGCACATGTCGTTTGATCCTGGGAAGGTTTCCACCCATTGGACCTGGGGTGGGGGCCCGTCTTCACATATCTGCCTGTCTGCCTGTGTGTTCGCTATATACTCGAAATCGAATGGGTTGATTGGGACGGAACTTGGCAAGCGTATATATTCCGGGAAACGGTCAAATCGGCCGCCAGCCAAATCGGCCGCTGACAATTTCGGACGAATCGGCCGCCAGTCAGTACGAATCGGCCGCCAGCATTTTCGGTCGAATCGGCCGCTGATATAATATTTGAATATAATAAATGAAGAAGATTATCAGTGAAAATATTTTTTTATTCCATTATTTTATCAGAATATTTTCATACAGATAAAATAGTTTTTTATTCCATTATTTTATCAGAATATTTTCATACAGACTATAGAATAAAAGAAACTTTTAGATATTTACATTCAATATTTTAGCGTTATATTTTCAAAAAATACAAAAAACCTCAAGACATGTATGTGCACAATTACACAAATATTGCTACCTTTGCAGCATTTTTTTAAAGGCTTCTTTGAAAGGCGGTTAATAATGCACTCATCCTAAGGTTTACTCCACTTTTACTATTAGGTAAATTACTGGCGTGTGATCCAATTACTGCTATGACTTACTTATTGCATTCCAATTTGTTTGTTTCTTTATTTATTCAATTTTTTTTCTTCAGACAATTCGCTTTATTAAGAGCCGTCCAATGATGACTACCAGCCTGGCAATTAATGTCGGACTGATTATCATTATTGAAGGGCTGTTAATAAAGCGAATTGCCGGAAAAAATACTTCGACTTCATCTATTTAAGTAAAGTATAAATTACTTACAGCATTCAATTTTTTTCTTCAGACAATTCGCTTTATTAAGAGCCGCCCAATAATGACTACCAGCCTGACAATTAATGCCGGACTGATTATCATTATTGAAGGGATGCTAATAAAGCGAATTGCCGGAAAAATTACTTATTTACTTCACATTTACTGGTATAAATTACTTCCAGCATTCATTTTTTTTCTTCAGACAATTCGCTTTATTAAGAGCCGTCCAATGATGACTACCAGCCTGGCAATTAATGCCGGACTGATTATCATAATTGAAGGGCTGTTAATAAAGCGAATTGCCGGAAAAAATACTTCGACTTCATCTATTTAAGTAAAGTATAAATTACTTACAGCATTCAATTTTTTTCTTCAGACAATTCGCTTTATTAAGAGCCGCCCAATGATGACTACCAGCCTGACAATTAATGCCGGACTGATTATCATTATTGAAGGGATGCTAATAAAGCGAATTGCCGGAAAAATTACTTATTTACTTCACATTTACTGGTATAAATTACTTCCAGCATTCATTTTATTAAGACTTGGCAATTAGAGAGGCAACAGCAGAGAGAGTTTGCTTTGGAGTTTTTACATTATTTTGATACTCTCCCCAAATAGCTTCTAAATCTGCATTGAATTTCCTAGTTTTTACTGAGACATGACGACTCAACTGCCCCCAGTTCACAAATTCCCGAACACTTGGGATGGGGGTAGCTTCCTTAGAGCAAATCTACCAACAAGAAAAACTGCAAGTTAAGTCGGCCTGCGGCCCCATTAATGCTTTTGTGCCAAGCTTCGCAGTCATTGTTGGTCCGTACGGTAAGTCCAAAGACTGACCATGTATGTGCAGGCCACACATTGGAACACACCCACTGATTTTCTGCATAGATAAAAAGTTCTTTCAGAGCAGATTTCCCAGCTTCCTCTTTCAAAACCATAAACTCTTCTTGAATGTGGGAGTGGTGTAAATAAGGAATGGCCATGAGTTTTTTAACAAGTCTGTAAATGTCTGACCGTCTACCATATTCTACCTCAAGCCCTAAAGTTCTAACCTTTTTATAAACTGCTTGTTGCCAATGAAAAGCACAGCCCTTCAACTCGACACTTGGCAACAACTCTCTCAGTGCAAGCCATACACCGCGCTCAAAATCAGCCATGCAACGTTGAACACGAACGTTAACATAACCACCCATCTTTTCAATCAAAGATGCGAACACTGCACGGTAATCTAGCTCCCTTCGCCTCGACATGAACACAAAAGCAGTTGGCACTTGTTTCATTTCACCTGTTTCTGATGCAAGGAAAGTGTGTATTGTGTATAATTGTACAAATGGAGAGCGAACAACTCTAAAAGTACCATCTAAATACCATGTTTTAGCCTTACTCATTGTCTCCAATTGATGTGGGGTGGCAAAAATTAAGTGTCTAGCACTACTGACTGAAATGTCGTCCACCCAAAAATCAGGTGGAAAATAACTAGGGTGGAAATTATAGTCCAAGTCTTTAGGATCTTCGGGCCTTAAAGCTTGTCTTTTACGGTTCGCACTTCTGTACATTGCATCCATTGATGGTAGAGCAACTGAGCTACCAATATTATTTGCTCTAAAATAGTTTTTACAATTTGTGTTGCTGGCTTGTACAAATCCAAACAGGCAGTGTTTTTTATTTCAACTGTAGCGATTGATAAAGTGTCAATGCCAGGCTTACCGTCATGGTTGTGAGTCCTAAGTCCAGGTGAAAAACAATCACCAATTTGTTTCACTGTTGCGAGACAAGGGTTTGTTTTAGTCCTAATGGAACACCTCCAATAAACAATGCCCTTGTTCACCTCTTTTTTGGTATAAGCATAACCGGCATTGTCAACTAAACGATTCTTTCCATGTTGTGTGCCACCAGAGATAATTCTATAATCTGGGATGAAATTGCTATCATTTATTTGGACATCACCAATTGGCTCTGCTTGTTGGTAACTTTCAGTGAGAGGAGACGGTCTTGTGAATTCATTTGGCTCTGTTTCGTTGGCTAAAATAGTGTCGACATCATATAATGTATCAGGATCTGTATCGATTAAAATAGTATCTGCTTCAAAGGGGTCGTTTTCCTTAGTTTCTTCTTCCAAAATGGCTGTAGCATTACTGGTAGACGGTGAACTACAATCATGGCACCGCCAATCATTTAAAACCTCTAAGCCTTTATTCATCCGACGGTAAAAAGTCTGTGAGATATTGGTTTGGCAAGTTCTGTGTTGCCATCTATGACAAAAATCACATTGTAGGCTTTCCTGTCTCTCTCTGCACAACCTTGCACAATATACGCAAAGTGCAGTTTCCATGATGACTGACTCCAACACAATATTGGGGCAGATTTATCATAATTCAACTAGCTTGGGGATTCTTTGATATTGAAAACAATGCTCGAGATCAAAAACCGATTGATATCTTTTCAATAACAATGTTCAAAGGTAATCTATTAATCACAAACTCTCTTCGCAACAATAAAGCAGATTAGTAAGTTAACTGGTATTCAAAAACAATATACCTGCCGATTTGCAATGCCAAAATGATCATTACTGTACAAACAAACACAAACAGTGCATCAAAAAGTTTGCATTGTGATTAAATTACTGTCCAAACAACCTTTTCTGAGAGACAGTTGAGTGAGTGATGTCAAACAGTAAAACAGACCAGTCAGTGACATGTGTAACGCCGAAAACCTTTCATTCAACCTTTCATTCATGTGTAACGCCCCTGGAGATGTCAATCATTTTCCGTTGTTTCTCCAATCAGGGCACTAATGGGATTGCATTTACTCAGACAAGGAAAAAATGTTACTTTTTACACATTTGGATTTTGGGATTCAGTGCATAATATTCTTACTTTTTGGGTGAGTCTGTAAAAAATTACTTAATTTTTGTTTATTTTTCCCTAATAAAATATTTTTTTTCAGCGGCCGATTTAACCCAAATTGTCGCGGCCGATTCGTCCGAAATTGCAGCGGCCGATTTGGCTGGCGGCCGATATGTCCGGTAGCCTATATTCCTGTCCCGGGAAGCTTTTCCACCCATCAGACCCAGTGTGGGGACCCGCCTTCGCGCATGTGCAGTGACAATCTCGGAACTACTTTTGCGATCGGGACAAAACTTGTGATCTGTATGTATGGTCCATCGAGTAATCATTTGCCATTATAGGTTATGGGGGTGGGAGCTAATCTTTGCGCATGCGCAGTGACAAAAACTCATTCGCCATCGTCGGGTGTGTGTACGGTCAATCGGGTAATGATTTGCAGGGGTGGGAGACAATTTCGGGCCCCATCTAGTCTATGTATATATTTGAGTAGTCTTGCTTGTCTATTTGTCTGTCTGTAGGTATAGACTCGAAAACTTCCGGGTTGATCTGGGAAGAAATTTGGCATGGGTGTGTGGTTCGGGCCCAGGGAAGGTTCTACGCTACTCGGACGTGGGGTGGGGGCCCGTCTTCGCTCATGCACAGTGATGATCTCGGAAACTACTGGGCCGATTGAGACGAAACCTTGGATTTGTATGTAGGGTCCATCGTGTAATCATTTGCCATTGTTGGGTATGGGGTGGTACCCGGATTCGCGCATGCGCAGTGACGATCTCGGAGACTACTGGACCGATCGGGACGAAAACTGGCATTTGTATGTATGGTCTTTCGGCTATGGGGTGGGAGCCAATCTTTGCGCATGCGCAGATGCGCAGTGACAAAAGCCCGGAGAAAGTCGGGCACCCAGCTAGTGTACTATATATTTGAGCTTGTCTGTCTGTCTGTCTGTCTGTCTGTCTGTCTGTCTGTCTGTCTGTCTGTCTGTCTGTCTGTCTGTCTGTCTGTCTGTCTGTCTGTCTGTCTGTCTGTCTGTCTGTCTGTCTGTCTGTCTGTCTGTCTGTCGTCTGTCTGTCTGTCTGTCTGTCTGTCTGACTCGGCCGATCGGAACGAAACTGGGCGTGCGAATGTAGTTCGGCCCCGGGAAGGTTTTCCACCCATCGGACCGGGGAGGGGGGCATCTTCGCGCATGCGCAGTGACGTTCTCGGAAACTACAGGGCCGATCCGGACGAAACTTAGGATTTGTATGTAGGGTAGGGTCCACCGGGTAGTGATTTGCCATTGTCGGGTGTGAGGTGTGTTCCCGTCTTCGTGCATGCGCAGTGACGATCAAGGAAACTACTCGGCAGTTTGGACGAAACGTTGCATTACGTATAATTTTCATCAGGTAGTCTTCTGGGGCACTCAAGTTGCGCATGTTCAACACACCTGCCCATTTAATTCGTTCCCGGGCGAAGGCGGGCCCCAGCTAGTTTATATATATATAAAAAATATAACTTCGTCAATTTGCCGTCATGCTCGGAAGTTTATTTCCTTCTAAGCGGCTTTCATTTTTGACTAATTTTTATTTAGCCGCTCAGAAGGAAGTAAACTTCCGAGCATGACGGCAAATTGACGAAGTTATATAAAACATTTGATGAAGTGTATAAAAAATATAGATAGATATACTACATGGAGTGCCCGACTTTGTCCGGGCTGGATTGAGTTCAGTTGGATTGTATGGAAGCAAACATGTGCCACAAATAAAAAAAAATGCCTGATACTAAGTCCAAATTGGGAGATAATAACTCATGATTAGGCGTTACTAAGTCTTAATTAAGAAATAATAACTCCTAGTTAGGGCATATGATCTCTAAATTGGGAGATAATGACTTCTACTGAGGAGTAATTATATCCTAATTAGGGGACAATACTTCTAATTAGGACCTAGTATCTCCTATTTAGGAGATAATAAACCCCAACTAGGAGAAAATAAGTTCTTATTAGGGGATAATAGCCCTAATTAGGAGACAATAACTCCTAATTAGGACATAGTATCTCCTAATTAGGAAATAATGGGATATGTTAGTCCCTAATCTTCTCCTCAAACACAGTTTGTTGGTGTCCTGTCGGCGCTGTCCTCTGCTTGTTACCTTAACACCAGCCGCCAGGCATTCTATATGAAACTTGCCGCTTACATTTGTACCTCTGAAATAAATTATCCCTCCCCTAAAAATAGCTAAAATAAAATCATATCGGAAGCGCTCTGTTTCCATTCTATCTTTCGCTGTACAGACATTGGCTAGGCGAATTCTCCGGACTGACTTCAAACACCAGAGCCGACTTCTCCTGACCTCGGGACAGACATCTCACGCCTGTATCAACTTCTCCTCACCTCGGATGGCCGACTTTTGTGGGTGACTTCTTTGAAATCGATTTCTCCGGTTCCCCGGACCAACTTCTTCAGGTCGACATCTTTTATTAGGATGGGGTTTTAAGATACAGCTTTTTAGGGCTGACCCTAGTAATGGTTTGAATTCCCTATTGACATCACGAAGTCGCTTTGCTACCTACACCCCAGTTTAATACAGGGGGTATGTACTAGACACAATTCAAGTACATAAGAGTACGTTCCGGTAGTGTAGTAGTGCTATAAAAAGCACTTTGATGAAATGATGTCCGCAATATTGGTTTCCCTGGTAACCGCATTTCACATTGTGGACTAAAGGTCGGTACTAGTACATGCGAATGTTTTCAGGCTCCGTCCCATTAACTTCGACCACAATCAATTACCCCAAAAAGCTCAAAATTGGTTATTTTTCCGTACTTTGTCAAAGAAGAACCTACTTCCCCTTTCTCTCATTTGATAACTTTTAGGCTGAACATGGTTGCTAATCAAGATATAATTGTTTGTCAAATACAGGAGTACCGTATATAGTATTGCTTAATTCAATGGCAGTATAATAAACCCATAAGAGACACAAATACAAATAATCCCCTTTCACCCCCTCCCTCCGGCTCTTTTTTGATGAAGAGCCACTATTCTAAGTTCCCTGTATAATAATGTTCAATTTGGCGGTACTATAACCAAGTGATAACGTGCCAATGCAAATAATATCACTGCCCCTCCCTCTCAAATGAGTCAAAAAGACGGTTTGTCTTTTTTCCAGCATTTGAATTGCTGCAAAATTTCTAATTTTGGATATTTATCCAGTCACTGTTCTCAGTAACCCCAATTCCAACGCCCTATGTTAGCGCCCCATTGCTAAACATCAGGCAGGCCCCTGGCGGCCCAAAATGAGTCCGCGGAAGGTATTAGGATGTGCGCACAATGCTCTCTTTTTCATACTACTCTTTGACTCATTTCGCTATTTTGGTGTCTCAGCGCCCCATTTCAACTATTTGTATTTATGTCCCAATTTTAGCACTTCCTTTTAGCGAGGGATTTATAAGCGTCAGGCTTTTTGGTGTCCGCAATTGAGTCCACGATACCGATGAAAATTAGCGCAATGTTCTATTTTCCATACGTCTCAAAATGGGGGGTATGAAAATGAAAGCATCGCGCCCATTTTCATAGCTTTCACAAACGCATTTTGGGTGTCAAGGGTAAAGAAACGGGACCTAAAAACATTACCTCGTATTATAATACAAACCTTTGGGCTACAAAGGGAAAAAGGGTACTGTAGTGAACCCATACGACGGGCAACGAAGTCAAGGTAGGTAAAATAGGATCATAGGTATACGAGTAATTGCTTTTTTTCCGGAGGAGCGGCCAATGGGATGAGGTCTTTGCTTTTAATGCCCTATAATGTATAGAGTTGTCTGTACCAATCCTGACTCGCCGAAGACCTCCTGTGTATATATGTGTCTGCCACAGAACATAGAATTTCTCGAGATATTTGAACTATTGGCGCCATCCTACGACCTAAAAGTGAAGGAGATGGGCTACTTCGGCCACATTTCTCAATTCCAGGGGAGAGGGGACAAACTTGCCCAAAGCAATACAAGGGCTTGGCAACGAGGGTGTAGGCCTTAGGCTTTTGTCGTTGATGTTCTTTATATAGAACTGTCCAGTCGCCGTAGGCCACCTATGTATACTCATACCCAACCCAACAAAATAGCCCCCCGGTCCACTTATATTTTTCCAGACTTATGCACCTACATCTATTTCTGTAGATTTCTATACAGAGTCTCCCAGACAGCCCAAGCCATTACCACAGTCGTCAGTACCAGATATTAAAAGTTACTCCTCGACCATTTCTATGAATTTAATTCACACATCAATACCCATATCCCTAGAGAAGTTCTATGTGTACAGAAGCTGTATATATACCAATACTGGCGCGCTATAGGCCTCGCGCATGTATTCATACTCGAGTCTAAAATTGGGACCCCTCTTATGACGTCATAACGTCGGCGCCGTCAGAACGTTTCCAAATTCCCTTCACATTCTAGAACGTGTTTGTGAACATGTCTTGTGGGACAAACGTGTTCTATTGACACCCGTGTTACTACTCGCGTCTATCATGAAAGGATGGCCGAGTGAATACAGAAGATCTACCCCACCCCCACCCCTTTCACCCATTCCAGAAGACGTCGGTCTGAAAAAGTTGGTTCTGAGAAATCGGTCCCAGAGAAGTCGCACCGGAAAAATTGCCTCGCACTTGTCGGCCCGAGAGGTCAGGAGAAGTCGGTCCTGGAGTTAGAAGTCTGCCCGAGGTCAAAACTCGACTCTGAGAATGTCAGACTGAGGTAAGGAGGAGTCAGTCTGGAGTCATAAGTCACCCCGCCAAAATTTATACTTCGAAAGAAATAAATGGAAATAGGGTGTTTCTAATATAATTTTATTTTTACTATTTTTCACGGGGATGGATTGAGGTGGGGTGGGGGTGATCATTTATCTTAGAGGTACAAAATAAATTTTTTCACGAATGCCTAGCGGCTGGTGTTTCTGTAACAAATTGAGGACCGCGCCGAAAGGACACCAACAAATTGTGCTTGAAGGGAAGATTCGGGAATTATATACCAAATTATCTCCTAATTAGGATTTACTGTGTCTTAATTAGGAGTTAGTATCTCCTAATTATGACTATTATCTCCTAATTAGTAGTTATTATCTGCTAATTAGGAGATACTAAGATCTAATTTAATAAGTCCTAATTAGGAGTTATTATCTCTTAATTAGGAGGTATCGTCTCCTAATTAGGACATATCTCCTAATTAGGACTTATCTCCCAATTAGGACATATTATCTCCTAATTAGGACTAATTATTTCCTAAACATGAGTTATTATTTCCTAATTATGACTTAGTATCTCTCAATCACGAGTTATTATCTCGGTATCTCTAAATTAGTTCATATAGTATCATTCATTTTTTTTAGATGTGGCACTAATGCGCTTCCATTTTATTCAGTTTGGTTAAAACAAAGAATACTGAAGACGCCGGTGTTCTGTTTCTTATTTTGCAATATCTTCTGAAGAAAGAAACATGATCATGTGCGCGGGAACATTAAAGGTTACAAGTTTATGAAAGAACTGTTTGCCTTTTCCAGTTGTTAAATAATACAATTGAAACTTTCACTTTTCGCTCACAGAATTTGAGTTCCCATCCCCTACTGGTAAACGCTCGTTGAGCCTTTAGTGTTCCGGGATGGAAAATAATTAAAAAAAAAACACATTTCTGCCAAATTAATAAATGTTTCATTCTGTGCTTTCAAAACATACTCTATGACTCTAACTGGAATGAGAACCTATAAGCTATGTTTCGACAGAAAAATGCAAAACAAGCAGATAACAAGAAATTGAATTGCTCTTTCAAAATGAAGTTTGTATGTCTATTTTTGTCTCATAATAAATAAAAACACATTTTTGTGTGCATTGAATCATTTTTCGTTCGAAAAATGATTTATGTTAGAATTGAAATGATGAGGATCCATGTTAGCCAGGTATTGAAGTACCTAATCTATTGTTTTGCCAGGTATTCGTGCCACATGCTAACCAAGAAGAGACAATGATAATGGTTCTAACTAATATTCTGTAACTGGTGCTTTAAGTGATGCGAGTATTGGGCTTCGGGTGTAGGGCCCAAGACGTGAGACAAACAAAAAACTGTTTACGACCCCTTAGATTGGCTCGGAAAAAAGTAACACTAGGCCGCGTATACATGTAAGTAATGGAAAATGTGGGGAAGGGGAGGGGAGTCCAAGGCTTTGCGTATATCTAAATTACTCTGGAACCAAGTACCGGGAGCCTCTAGAAGCCAGAAACAAGGAAACGCTCAAAAGGAAGTGCCCACCGCCACTTTTCAGACAGTCATTTCTAAGTTTCGTCCCGATCGGCCCAGCCGTTTTCGAGTCTATAACGAAAACACACACACACAGCGGCATATTAAACGGAAAAAAACTTTTCAGTGGGAAGTGTCTGTGCCAGTGCGATTTTTTAACCTCAAACACCCCTCCCCCACCCCCCCACACACACCCTCTCTCTCTCACACACACACCCTCACCCTCACACACACACTGACACACTGACACAGAGACACACAAGCTCAAATATATATTAGACTGGCTGGGGTGCCCGACTTCGTCCGGGCTACAGAGATCGTCACTGCGCATGCGCAAAGATTGGCTAACACGTCAAAGCCGACGGTGGCAAATCACTACCCAGTGGAACGTACATACAAATTCTAGGTTTCGTCCCAATCGGATCTGTAGTTTCCGAGATCGTCACTACGCATGCACAAAGATAGGCTGTCACCTCATAGCCGACAGAGGCCAGTTAATTCCCGACATACAAATCCCAGGTTTCGCTCAAATCGGGCCAGTAGTTACCGAGATCGTCATAGCGCATACGCGAGAACAGGTCCCCCACTCCAGAGCCGACGGTGGCAAATCACTACCCGATAGACCATACATACAAATCCCAAGTTTTGTCCTGATCGGCCCAGTAGTTTTCGAGATCGTTACTGCGCATGTGCGAAGACAGGTCCCCACCACATACCCGACGGTGGCAAATAATTAACCGATGACCCTACATATAAACACCAAGTTTTGTACCGATCGGCCCAGTAGTTTTCGCGATCAATACTGTACATGCGCGAAGATGGCCCCCACCACAACCCGGGAAGGTTTTAATCTATTTGGACATGTGGGTGGGGCCATCTTAGCGCATGCGCAGTGACAATCACGAAAACTACTGTGCCGATTGGCTTAAAACACGAGATTTGTATGTAAGTTCCATCCGGCATTGTCCTGGGCCACTCAAATTGCTAATGCTCGGCTCAGCTGTCCATGTAAATCATTCCTGTACGGAGTAGGGCCTCGAGCTTGTCTATTAAACATTTGAGTTTATTTGTCTGTGTCTGTGTGTGGGTTTGCTATAGACTCGAAAACGTCTGAACATATCAGGACGAAACGTGGCATGCACATGTCGTTTGATCCTGGGAAGGTTTCCACCCATTGGACCTGGGGTGGGGGCCCGTCTTCACATATCTGCCTGTCTGCCTGTGTGTTCGCTATATACTCGAAATCGAATGGGTTGATTGGGACGGAACTTGGCAAGCGTATATATTCCGGGAAACGGTCAAATCGGCCGCCAGCCAAATCGGCCGCTGACAATTTCGGACGAATCGGCCGCCAGTCAGTACGAATCGGCCGCCAGCATTTTCGGTCGAATCGGCCGCTGATATAATATTTGAATATAATAAATGAAGAAGATTATCAGTGAAAATATTTTTTATTCCATTATTTTATCAGAATATTTTCATACAGATAAAATAGTTTTTTATTCCATTATTTTATCAGAATATTTTCATACAGACTATAGAATAAAAGAAACTTTTAGATATTTACATTCAATATTTTAGCGTTATATTTTCAAAAAATACAAAAAACCTCAAGACATGTATGTGCACAATTACACAAATATTGCTACCTTTGCAGCATTTTTTTAAAGGCTTCTTTGAAAGGCGGTTAATAATGCACTCATCCTAAGGTTTACTCCACTTTTACTATTAGGTAAATTACTGGCGTGTGATCCAATTACTGCTATGATTTACTTATTGCATTCCAATTTGTTTGTTTCTTTATTTATTCAATTTTTTTTCTTCAGACAATTCGCTTTATTAAGAGCCGTCCAATCATGACTACCAGCCTGGCAATTAATGTCGGACTGATTATCATTATTGAAGGGCTGTTAATAAAGCGAATTGCCGGAAAAAATACTTCGACTTCATCTATTTAAGTAAAGTATAAATTACTTACAGCATTCAATTTTTTTCTTCAGACAATTCGCTTTATTAAGAGCCGCCCAATGATGACTACCAGCCTGACAATTAATGCCGGACTGATTATCATTATTGAAGGGATGCTAATAAAGCGAATTGCCGGAAAAATTACTTATTTACTTCACATTTACTGGTATAAATTACTTCCAGCATTCATTTTTTTTCTTCAGACAATTCGCTTTATTAAGAGCCGTCCAATGATGACTACCAGCCTGGCAATTAATGCCGGACTGATTATCATAATTGAAGGGCTGTTAATAAAGCGAATTGCCGGAAAAAATACTTCGACTTCATCTATTTAAGTAAAGTATAAATTACTTACAGCATTCAATTTTTTTCTTCAGACAATTCGCTTTATTAAGAGCCGCCCAATGATGACTACCAGCCTGACAATTAATGCCGGACTGATTATCATTATTGAAGGGATGCTAATAAAGCGAATTGCCGGAAAAATTACTTATTTACTTCACATTTACTGGTATAAATTACTTCCAGCATTCATTTTATTAAGACTTGGCAATTAGAGAGGCAACAGCAGAGAGAGTTTGCTTTGGAGTTTTTACATTATTTTGATACTCTCCCCAAATAGCTTCTAAATCTGCATTGAATTTCCTAGTTTTTACTGAGACATGACGACTCAACTGCCCCCAGTTCACAAATTCCCGAACACTTGGGATGGGGGTAGCTTCCTTATAGAGCAAATCTACCAACAAGAAAAACTGCAAGTTACGTCGGCCTGCGGCCCCATTAATGCTTTTGTGCCAAGCTTCGCAGTCATTGTTGGTCCGTACGGTAAGTCCAAAGACTGACCATGTATGTGCAGGCCACACATTGGAACACACCCACTGATTTTCTGCATAGATAAAAAGTTCTTTCAGAGCAGATTTCCCAGCTTCCTCTTTCAAAACCATAAACTCTTCTTGAATGTGGGAGTGGTGTAAATAAGGAATGGCCATGAGTTTTTTAACAAGTCTGTAAATGTCTGACCGTCTACCATATTCTACCTCAAGCCCTAAAGTTCTAACCTTTTTATAAACTGCTTGTTGCCAATGAAAAGCACAGCCCTTCAACTCGACACTTGGCAACAACTCTCTCAGTGCAAGCCATACACCGCGCTCAAAATCAGCCATGCAACGTTGAACACGAACGTTAACATAACCACCCATCTTTTCAATCAAAGATGCGAACACTGCACGGTAATCTAGCTCCCTTCGCCTCGACATGAACACAAAAGCAGTTGGCACTTGTTTCATTTCACCTGTTTCTGATGCAAGGAAAGTGTGTATTGTGTATAATTGTACAAATGGAGAGCGAACAACTCTAAAAGTACCATCTAAATACCATGTTTTAGCCTTACTCATTGTCTCCAATTGATGTGGGGTGGCAAAAATTAAGTGTCTAGCACTACTGACTGAAATGTCGTCCACCCAAAAATCAGGTGGAAAATAACTAGGGTGGAAATTATAGTCCAAGTCTTTAGGATCTTCGGGCCTTAAAGCTTGTCTTTTACGGTTCGCACTTCTGTACATTGCATCCATTGATGGTAGAGCAACTGAGCTACCAATATTATTTGCTCTAAAATAGTTTTTACAATTTGTGTTGCTGGCTTGTACAAATCCAAACAGGCAGTGTTTTTTATTTCAACTGTAGCGATTGATAAAGTGTCAATGCCAGGCTTACCGTCATGGTTGTGAGTCCTAAGTCCAGGTGAAAAACAATCACCAATTTGTTTCACTGTTGCGAGACAAGGGTTTGTTTTAGTCCTAATGGAACACCTCCAATAAACAATGCCCTTGTTCACCTCTTTTTTGGTATAAGCATAACCGGCATTGTCAACTAAACGATTCTTTCCATGTTGTGTGCCACCAGAGATAATTCTATAATCTGGGATGAAATTGCTATCATTTATTTGGACATCACCAATTGGCTCTGCTTGTTGGTAACTTTCATTGAGAGGAGACGGTCTTGTGAATTCATTTGGCTCTGTTTCGTTGGCTAAAATAGTGTCGACATCATATAATGTATCAGGATCTGTATCGATTAAAATAGTATCTGCTTCAAAGGGGTCGTTTTCCTTAGTTTCTTCTTCCAAAATGGCTGTAGCATTACTGGTAGACGGTGAACTACAATCATGGCACCGCCAATCATTTAAAACCTCTAAGCCTTTATTCATCCGACGGTAAAAAGTCTGTGAGATATTGGTTTGGCAAGTTCTGTGTTGCCATCTATGACAAAAATCACATTGTAGGCTTTCCTGTCTCTCTCTGCACAACCTTGCACAATATACGCAAAGTGCAGTTTCCATGATGACTGACTCCAACACAATATTGGGGCAGATTTATCATAATTCAACTAGCTTGGGGATTCTTTGATATTGAAAACAATGCTCGAGATCAAAAACCGATTGATATCTTTTCAATAACAATGTTCAAAGGTAATCTATTAATCACAAACTCTCTTCGCAACAATAAAGCAGATTAGTAAGTTAACTGGTATTCAAAAACAATATACCTGCCGATTTGCAATGCCAAAATGATCATTACTGTACAAACAAACACAAACAGTGCATCAAAAAATTTGCATTGTGATTAAATTACTGTCCAAACAACCTTTTCTGAGAGACAGTTGAGTGAGTGATGTCAAACAGTAAAACAGACCAGTCAGTGACATGTGTAACGCCCCTGGAGATGTCAATCATTTTCCGTTGTTTCTCCAATCAGGGCACTAATGGGATTGCATTTACTCAGACAAGGAAAAAATGTTACTTTTTACACATTTGGATTTTGGGATTCAGTGCATAATATTCTTACTTTTTGGGTGAGTCTGTAAAAAATTACTTAATTTTTGTTTATTTTTCCCTAATAAAATATTTTTTTTCAGCGGCCGATTTAACCCAAATTGTCGCGGCCGATTCGTCCGAAATTGCAGCGGCCGATTTGACTGGCGGCCGATATGTCCGGTAGCCTATATTCCGGTCCCGGGAAGCTTTTCCACCCATCAGACCCAGTGTGGGGACCCGCCTTCGCGCATGTGCAGTGACAATCTCGGAACTACTTTTGCGATCGGGACAAAACTTGTGATCTGTATGTATGGTCCATCGAGTAATCATTTGCCATTATAGGTTATGGGGGTGGGAGCTAATCTTTGCGCATGCGCAGTGACAAAAACTCATTCGCCATCGTCGGGTGTGTGTACGGTCAATCGGGTAATGATTTGCAGGGGTGGGAGACAATTTCGGGCCCCATCTAGTCTATGTATATATTTGAGTAGTCTTGCTTGTCTATTTGTCTGTCTGTAGGTATAGACTCGAAAACTTCCGGGTTGATCTGGGAAGAAATTTGGCATGGGTGTGTGGTTCGGGCCCAGGGAAGGTTCTACGCTACTCGGACGTGGGGTGGGGGCCCGTCTTCGCTCATGCACAGTGATGATCTCGGAAACTACTGGGCCGATTGAGACGAAACCTTGGATTTGTATGTAGGGTCCATCGTGTAATCATTTGCCATTGTTGGGTATGGGGTGGTACCCGGATTCGCGCATGCGCAGTGACGATCTCGGAGACTACTGGACCGGGGACGAAAACTGGCATTTGTATGTATGGTCTTTCGGCTATGGGGTGGGAGCCAATCTTTGCGCATGCGCAGATGCGCAGTGACAAAAGCCCGGAGAAAGTCGGGCACCCAGCTAGTGTACTATATATTTGAGCTTGTCTGTCTGTCTGTCTGTCTGTCTGTCTGTCTGTCTGTCTGTCTGTCTGTCTGTCTGTCTGTCTGTCTGTCTGTCTGTCTGTCTGTCTGTCTGTCTGTCTGTCTGTCTGTCTGTCTGACTCGGCCGATCGGAACGAAACTGGGCGTGCGAATGTAGTTCGGCCCCGGGAAGGTTTTCCACCCATCGGACCGGGGAGGGGGGCATCTTCGCGCATGCGCAGTGACGTTCTCGGAAACTACAGGGCCGATCCGGACGAAACTTAGGATTTGTATGTAGGGTAGGGTCCACCGGGTAGTGATTTGCCATTGTCGGGTGTGAGGTGTGTTCCCGTCTTCGTGCATGCGCAGTGACGATCAAGGAAACTACTCGGCAGTTTGGACGAAACGTTGCATTACGTATAATTTTCATCAGGTAGTCTTCTGGGGCACTCAAGTTGCGCATGTTCAACACACCTGCCCATTTAATTCGTTCCCGGGCGAAGGCGGGCCCCAGCTAGTTTATATATATATAAAAAATATAACTTCGTCAATTTGCCGTCATGCTCGGAAGTTTATTTCCTTCTAAGCGGCTTTCATTTTTGACTAATTTTTATTTAGCCGCTCAGAAGGAAGTAAACTTCCGAGCATGACGGCAAATTGACGAAGTTATATAAAACATTTGATGAAGTGTATAAAAAATATAGATAGATATACTACATGGAGTGCCCGACTTTGTCCGGGCTGGATTGAGTTCAGTTGGATTGTATGGAAGCAAACATGTGCCACAAATAAAAAAAAATGCCTGATACTAAGTCCAAATTGGGAGATAATAACTCATGATTAGGCGTTACTAAGTCTTAATTAAGAAATAATAACTCCTAGTTAGGGCATATGATCTCTAAATTGGGAGATAATGACTTCTACTGAGGAGTAATTATATCCTAATTAGGGGACAATACTTCTAATTAGGACCTAGTATCTCCTATTTAGGAGATAATAAACCCCAACTAGGAGAAAATAAGTTCTTATTAGGGGATAATAGCCCTAATTAGGAGACAATAACTCCTAATTAGGACATAGTATCTCCTAATTAGGAAATAATGGGATATGTTAGTCCCTAATCTTCTCCTCAAACACAGTTTGTTGGTGTCCTGTCGGCGCTGTCCTCTGCTTGTTACCTTAACACCAGCCGCCAGGCATTCTATATGAAACTTGCCGCTTACATTTGTACCTCTGAAATAAATTATCCCTCCCCTAAAAATAGCTAAAATAAAATCATATCGGAAGCGCTCTGTTTCCATTCTATCTTTCGCTGTACAGACATTGGCTAGGCGAATTCTCCGGACTGACTTCAAACACCAGAGCCGACTTCTCCTGACCTCGGGACAGACATCTCACGCCTGTATCAACTTCTCCTCACCTCGGATGGCCGACTTTTGTGGGTGACTTCTTTGAAATCGATTTCTCCGGTTCCCCGGACCAACTTCTTCAGGTCGACATCTTTTATTAGGATGGGGTTTTAAGATACAGCTTTTTAGGGCTGACCCTAGTAATGGTTTGAATTCCCTATTGACATCACGAAGTCGCTTTGCTACCTACACCCCAGTTTAATACAGGGGGTATGTACTAGACACAATTCAAGTACATAAGAGTACGTTCCGGTAGTGTAGTAGAGCTATAAAAAGCACTTTGATGAAATGATGTCCGCAATATTGGTTTCCCTGGTAACCGCATTTCACATTGTGGACTAAAGGTCGGTACTAGTACATGCGAATGTTTTCAGGCTCCGTCCCATTAACTTCGACCACAATCAATTACCCCAAAAAGCTCAAAATTGGTTATTTTTCCGTACTTTGTCAAAGAAGAACCTACTTCCCCTTTCTCTCATTTGATAACTTTTAGGCTGAACATGGTTGCTAATCAAGATATAATTGTTTGTCAAATACAGGAGTACCGTATATAGTATTGCTTAATTCAATGGCAGTATAATAAACCCATAAGAGACACAAATACAAATAATCCCCTTTCACCCCCTCCCTCCGGCTCTTTTTTGATGAAGAGCCACTATTCTAAGTTCCCTGTATAATAATGTTCAATTTGGCGGTACTATAACCAAGTGATAACGTGCCAATGCAAATAATATCACTGCCCCTCCCTCTCAAATGAGTCAAAAAGACGGTTTGTCTTTTTTCCAGCATTTGAATTGCTGCAAAATTTCTAATTTTGGATATTTATCCAGTCACTGTTCTCAGTAACCCCAATTCCAACGCCCTATGTTAGCGCCCCATTGCTAAACATCAGGCAGGCCCCTGGCGGCCCAAAATGAGTCCGCGGAAGGTATTAGGATGTGCGCACAATGCTCTCTTTTTCATACTACTCTTTGACTCATTTCGCTATTTTGGTGTCTCAGCGCCCCATTTCAACTATTTGTATTTATGTCCCAATTTTAGCACCTCCTTTTAGCGAGGGATTTATAAGCGTCAGGCTTTTTGGTGTCCGCAATTGAGTCCACGATACCGATGAAAATTAGCGCAATGTTCTATTTTCCATACGTCTCAAAATGGGGGGTATGAAAATGAAAGCATCGCGCCCATTTTCATAGCTTTCACAAACGCATTTTGGGTGTCAAGGGTAAAGAAACGGGACCTAAAAACATTACCTCGTATTATAATACAAACCTTTGGGCTACAAAGGGAAAAAGGGTACTGTAGTGAACCCATACGACGGGCAACGAAGTCAAGGTAGGTAAAATAGGATCATAGGTATACGAGTAATTGCTTTTTTTCCGGAGGAGCGGCCAATGGGATGAGGTCTTTGCTTTTAATGCCCTATGTATAGAGTTGTCTGTACCAATCCTGACTCGCCGAAGACCTCCTGTGTATATATGTGTCTGCCACAGAACATAGAATTTCTCGAGATATTTGAACTATTGGCGCCATCCTACGACCTAAAAGTGAAGGAGATGGGCTACTTCGGCCACATTTCTCAATTCCAGGGGAGAGGGGACAAACTTGCCCAAAGCAATACAAGGGCTTGGCAACGAGGGTGTAGGCCTTAGGCTTTTGTCGTTGATGTTCTTTATATAGAACTGTCCAGTCGCCGTAGGCCACCTATGTATACTCATACCCAACCCAACAAAACAGCCCCCCGGTCCACTTATATTTTTCCAGACTTATGCACCTACATCTATTTCTGTAGATTTCTATACAGAGTCTCCCAGACAGCCCAAGCCATTACCACAGTCGTCAGTACCAGATATTAAAAGTTACTCCTCGACCATTTCTATGAATTTAATTCACACATCAATACCCATATCCCTAGAGAAGTTCTATGTGTACAGAAGCTGTATATATACCAATACTGGCGCGCTATAGGCCTCGCGCATGTATTCATACTCGAGTCTAAAATTGGGACCCCTCTTATGACGTCATAACGTCGGCGCCGTCAGAACGTTTCCAAATTCCCTTCACATTCTAGAACGTGTTTGTGAACATGTCTTGTGGGACAAACGTGTTCTATTGACACCCGTGTTACTACTCGCGTCTATCATGAAAGGATGGCCGAGTGAATACAGAAGATCTACCCCACCCCCACCCCTTTCACCCATTCCAGAAGACGTCGGTCTGAAAAAGTTGGTTCTGAGAAATCGGTCCCAGAGAAGTCGCACCGGAAAAATTGCCTCGCACTTGTCGGCCCTAGAGGTCAGGAGAAGTCGGTCCTGGAGTTAGAAGTCTGCCCGAGGTCAAAACTCGACTCTGAGAATGTCAGACTGAGGTAAGGAGGAGTCAGTCTGGAGTCATAAGTCACCCCGCCAAAATTTATACTTCGAAAGAAATAAATGGAAATAGGGTGTTTCTAATATAATTTTATTTTTACTATTTTTCACGGGGATGGATTGAGGTGGGGTGGGGGTGATCATTTATCTTAGAGGTACAAAATAAATTTTTTCACGAATGCCTAGCGGCTGGTGTTTCTGTAACAAATTGAGGACCGCGCCGAAAGGACACCAACAAATTGTGCTTGAAGGGAAGATTCGGGAATTATATACCAAATTATCTCCTAATTAGGATTTACTGTGTCTTAATTAGGAGTTAGTATCTCCTAATTATGACTATTATCTCCTAATTAGTAGTTATTATCTGCTAATTAGGAGATACTAAGATCTAATTTAATAAGTCCTAATTAGGAGTTATTATCTCTTAATTAGGAGGTATCGTCTCCTAATTAGGACATATCTCCTAATTAGGACTTATCTCCCAATTAGGACATATTATCTCCTAATTAGGACTAATTATTTCCTAAACATGAGTTATTATTTCCTAATTATGACTTAGTATCTCTCAATCACGAGTTATTATCTCGGTATCTCTAAATTAGTTCATATAGTATCATTCATTTTTTTTAGATGTGGCACTAATGCGCTTCCATTTTATTCAGTTTGGTTAAAACAAAGAATACTGAAGACGCCGGTGTTCTGTTTCTTATTTTGCAATATCTTCTGAAGAAAGAAACATGATCATGTGCGCGGGAACATTAAAGGTTACAAGTTTATGAAAGAACTGTTTGCCTTTTCCAGTTGTTAAATAATACAATTGAAACTTTCACTTTTCGCTCACAGAATTTGAGTTCCCATCCCCTACTGATAAACGCTCGTTGAGCCTTTAGTGTTCCGGGATTGAAAATAATTAAAAAAAAAACACATTTCTGCCAAATTAATAAATGTTTCATTCTGTGCTTTCAAAACATACTCTATGACTCTAACTGGAATGAGAACCTATAAGCTATGTTTCGACAGAAAAATGCAAAACAAGCAGATAACAAGAAATTGAATTGCTCTTTCAAAATGAAGTTTGTATGTCTATTTTTGTCTCATAATAAATAAAAACACATTTTTGTGTGCATTGAATCATTTTTCGTTCGAAAAATGATTTATGTTAGAATTGAAATGATGAGGATCCATGTTAGCCAGGTATTGAAGTACCTAATCTATTGTTTTGCCAGGTATTCGTGCCACATGCTAACCAAGAAGAGACAATGATAATGGTTCTAACTAATATTCTGTAACTGGTGCTTTAAGTGATGCGAGTATTGGGCTTCGGGTGTAGGGCCCAAGACGTGAGACAAACAAAAAACTGTTTACGACCCCTTAGATTGGCTCGGAAAAAAGTAACACTAGGCCGCGTATACATGTAAGTAATGGAAAATGTGGGGAAGGGGAGGGGAGTCCAAGGCTTTGCGTATATCTAAATTACTCTGGAACCAAGTACCGGGAGCCTCTAGAAGCCAGAAACAAGGAAACGCTCAAAAGGAAGTGCCCACCGCCACTTTTCAGACAGTCATTTCTTCGTCAATCATATATGTACCATTTTCATCTTATCTCGGACTACTATAAATAATTATTAATTACTTCATTCATTAATTATTATTCCCTCCATATTTGACGTCTGGGGACAAATGGCCTATTTGGTCCAGGAAGACCTACAAAATAATCAACCAAGTGTTATATTCATATTATGAACATAACAATTGATTGATTGGTTAGTAGTTGTAACAAACAACCGAATTACCTCCAAGGAATCTCAAACTTTCCAGCAAACGTACAAATCACGGAACATTCTCATGAATTAACTCATCGCACCACACCACAGAGATGAAAAGTATTCAAACATTCCATATATTTGATCATTCACCTATGTTTTGGTCCACGGAAACTGTTTCCTAAATCAGATGTCAGTGTAGGTTCTCCTGCAACCCCTTATAACAGCCGAAGTGTTCTCTAAGGATTTGTGACAACCGCTCCCATCTGTGACTTTGGGGCCTAACCCCCGGCCCCCGCCAACCACCACCACCACCCCTGCTCATCGCTATGTAAGTCTCTCCTCGACAGGATTTTCCTACATGTGCCAAGTACGTTTAATTTGAAAGCGTGCGTGCATAATTATGTACGTAATACTCACCTGTATTGAATATTCGTCTTCAGATTAAATATCGCAATAAAAGCTTCTCTTCACAAGGGAAAAATAATCTTCTCTTCACAAGAAAAATAGCGCAAAGATGCAGTTTCAGTTATAAAGAAAGAGCCCACTAAAAAGCAAAATTGCAAAAATGTCATTATTATGGTTTTGCTACAGGTGCGTCTTTTTTAATGATAGAAATCGACAACTTCGCGTATCTTTACCATTTCGACATGATAGAACATCAAAGAATAGCACAGGGAATCCGGTCTGTTAGAAATGTTATGTTATCAAAATTACAAAGAATTAACCTATGAAAATTTGGCCAGAGAATTCCGTTTCGTCGATCTGAAAATCTCTGATCTAAGTCCCTGCCAATTCACACCCTTCTCATCTGAATGAAAAAGGGTGAATCTGAAATGAAACTGCTAAAACATAGTATCGTCAAAACCTTTTGTAACGCTTGGGAAATGCAAAGGGTGATTAATTTTGGTTAAACATTTAAACAGCCATAGAGTGCTGGACAGTGTCACGGGGAGGAAGCCGGGGAGGACTATCGGACAGAGACGAGTCACTGTCAAACTGTTTAAGTGACTAATCCCACTGAAGTAGGGTTAGCATTGGTTAAATGTACGGACATACTCAATGAGCGGCATGCCTTATCACACAACGACATACTTGAATATAAAATACACAATATGTAATCACAAATAGAAACCCCACAAAAACTTATTAAAACAACCTGACACCACACCCACATATGCCCATAGTACTGGCTGAAAGACGAACGGACATACCGAATATATTCCTGTCATGGTAATCTCAACAAAGAGAGCTCCACCTAAAATAAGAAGATGAAGATGAAAATCTGATCATTTCGTGTGGACATCTGAAATGAAATGGTTTGTTCAGAATGTTCAAAGCCTAACAGTTTTTGAAAATGTTACTATAAAAGTGGTAACAACGTTCCTACAAAAGTGGTGACTTTGTTTTTTTATGACAAAAGTGGGCAATGGTTACTACAAAAGTGGAGATCTCATTTTACTACAAAAGTGGGCGACGTTACTACAAAAGTGGTGAGCTACCACAAAAGTGGGCGTTTTCTACTACAAAAGTGGTGAGCTACTACAAAAGTGGACAGTTACTACAAAAGTGGGCGTAACATCGTGCCAAGTCCATTAACGCCATAACCTCTCTAATTTGACGACGCGAAAGCTCTTACGTTGTAACTATAGTCACAGCGTAACAGCTTTTAAATCGACAAACGTCATAGCGTTTACCTGGCACGAAATTGCACGAAAACAAATAAAACTGTAACAACTTTCCAACCTCGGCACTTTTTTGTCAATAAAAAATAAAATATGTTGTAAATAGCCAATCTGAATTGCCACGAAAATGTGCAGACATCAAAGTATATTGTTTTAAAAAAAATAACGACCAAAGCAAGCCGCCGGAAACTTCAACACCCTCAGGTTGTTGAGTACTGTTTATTTATAGCAACTTACGCCCCCACCTCTCAGGATAGCGTCGGTGGAGACACTTTTCTATATGTGACCAACTAGCGTTCAAGCTATACAGTTGTATTAAGATCAGTGGCTCCTCCCTGTATTAGTTGGCTCACACCTTCGAACAGGTCATATAAACAATTATAACAGGAGTCAGTACTAGAAAACTTTTACAATTGTATTTTCTAGAATTGTATTTTCTACCTATTAATATAATCAATATATTAATATGTGGGTGGCAAATTGCCAGATGTTTGAAAATGCTATTGGTACATTTTAACCTATTTAAAGTCATAACAATTGTAAAAGCTTAATAGTATTGGCCCCTGGTCATTCTAACGCCTGCAACAGGCGTTTGATAAAGTCTCCACCTCCAACTAAGACATAACATATCTCACAGGAATTACAATTCTCATATACATGTAGGTAACATTTTTAGAAACGCTTCCGGAATTTCACCCACACCATTGATGTCTGTCCAATTTGTACTTGTGACTGCTGGAATAAATAGCCCTTCCCAACAGTATGTTTCAACAGAGCATTTCATCGATTGAGCGAAAGACCAATGAACTTGATCACCATACAACACTGTGTTTAGTTGAAGCAATATTTATTCAAATATGATGTTATATGTATACATTACACAATAGAAATACAAATAGAATCAACACAAGTTACAGCAGTATGACATACAAATAACAAAAGGCAAATTGTTGAGTAATGGTGGAAATCGACAGAAAGCTTGCTGCTTATGTACACACTAAAAACTAAAGTGTTAAAACTGACACTTTCAAGGTGTTAAACCCATTCTAACTCTTAGGGTTTGATTTTAACACTCAAAGTGCAATGCTCTAAGCACTTAGACATTACAATCGTCAGACATCTGAAACTTGAATGGATGGCAATTCCCATGTGTCTAGCATTGGTGGTTCTTCCAGAATCCTCCATAATTTGATTTGCGCTTGGTGGGTACATAATTAAAAGGACACAACGCAGATGACGCGGATTAGACTCGAGGGTTCGAGCCTGATCCGCGTCATCTGCGTTGTTTCCTTTTAAGTGTCGCGACATTACACTTGTCAAGTGGTATTATTGTAACACCTGTCAAGTTCTGGGATATCTACACTTGAACAAAGTGCTAGTTCAGCACTTAGTAAGTGTTAAATACAGCACCTCAAGTGCAGTTTTTAACACTTCAGTTTTTAGCGTGTAGGTGTCTCTCTGGGTAATGCACCAAATTACTATAAAGTGGTAAAAATCAATAGATGAACTCATATACTGAAACCTGTGTGTCAGGACTCGCCGTAATATTCATATGTTAAATGGAGTTCAAGGTCAGTCGGCGCACCCACCGGACACCGAGCCTGCACCCCCAATCCCTATACATACAACTAGGTTCATCTAGTTTTTTATTAGCTCACCCGAGCGAAGCTCAAGGGGAGCTTTACTAATCACTTTCTGTCCGTCGTCCATCGTCCGTCGTCCGTCGTCGTCCGTCCGGCGTTAACTTTACATTTTCGACTTCTCCTCCTAAACCACTAGCCCAATTTTATTCAAATGTTGGTTAAATGTTTATTACCTAATGCAAATTCAGATTTGTTCAAATGAAGTTGCCCCTCCTCCTGGGTGTTGCCACGCCCCCAAGGGGCACCAAAATCTTTGTAAATCTTCTTCTCATGAACCAGCAGTAGCAGAGACTTGATATATGGTGTGCAGCTTCCTTTTGAGGTGTAGACTCAGATTTGTTCAAGAGAAGTTTGTGGGCCTATACTTGGCGTCGTTATGGGAGGGGCAAAATTTTTTGCCCCGCCCAAAATTTCTATTTTCCAAACCGAGAGGCTGATTTGAACCAAATTTTATGTGAGGGCTTATTGGGTCATGAGTACTTGATTTATGCAAAAAAAAAAATTCCCGCAGCCCCGTGGGAACCGCAGGAGCTAAAAATAGAAAAAAATTAAAACGCCCATATCTCCAAAACTGCACGGCATTGAGAATTTTTATTTGGTGTGCAGCTTCCTTAGGACCAACAGAAAGGATCGGTAAAAAAAATTGCCATCGGTTTTATCATAGGGTACAGTTCGGGACTTTTGAAAAAGTGCTGAGTCAGCACTTTTTAACACTGTAGGCAATGGGAAAAAACATTAAAAAATCTTCTTCTCCAGATCCAGCAGGCAGAATCTTTTGATATTTGGTATGCAACATTGTAGGGTGGATCTGATTCAAGTTTGTTCAAATCGACCCCCTGGGTTCATATTTGGGCTCAGTATAGGAGCCCGATTTCGAACTTAGTGCATTTCAGGCAAATTTCTTAAAAAATCTTCTTCTCCAGATCCAGCAGGCAGAATCTTTCGATATTTGGTATGCAACATTGTGGGGTGGATCTGATTCAAGCTTGTTCAAATCGGCCCCCTGGGTTTATATTTGGGTTCAGTATAGGAGCCCAAATTTGAACTTACTGAATTTCAGGCAAATTTCTTCAAAAATCTTCATCTCCAGATCGAGCAGGCAGAATCGTTTGATATTTAGTATGCAACGTTGCGGGGTAGATCTGATTCAAGTTTGTTGAAATCGGCCCCCTGGATTCATATTTGGGCTTACTATAGAAGCCCGAATTCGAACTTAGTGCATTTCAGGCAAATTTCTTAAAAAATCTTCTTCTCCAGATCCAGCAGGCAGAATCTTTTCATATTTGGTAAGCAACATTGTGGGGTGGATCTGATTCAAGGTTGTTCAAATCGGCTCCCTGGGTTAATATTTGGGCTCAGTATAGGAGCCCGATTTCGAACTTAGTGCATTTCAGGCAAATTTCTTAAAAAATCTTCTTCTCCAGATCCAGAATGCAGAATCTTTTGATATTTGGTATGCAACATTGTAGGGTGGATCTGATTCAAGTTTGTTCAAATCGGCCCCCCTGGGTTCATATTTGGACTCAGTATAGGAGCCCGATTTCGAACTTAGTGCATTTAGGCAAATTTCTTAAAAAATCTTCTTCTCCAGATCCAGCAGGCAGAATCTTTTGATATTTGGTATGCAACATTGTGGGGTGGATCTGATTCAAGTTTGTTCAAATCGGCTTCCTAGATTCATATTTGGACTCACTATAGAAGCTCGAATTTGAACTTAGTGCATTTCATGCAAATTTCTTAAAAAATCTTCTTCTCCAGATCCAGCAGGCAGAATCTTTTGATATTTGGTATGCAACATTGTGGGGTGGATCTGATTCAAGTTTGTTCAAATCGGCTTCCTAGATTCATATTTGGACTCACTATAGAAGCTCGAATTTGAACTTAGTGCATTTCATGCAAATTTCTTAAAAAATCTTCTTCTCCAGATCCAGCAGGCAGAATCTTTTCATATTTGGTAAGCAACATTGTGGGGTGGATCTGATTCAAGTTGTTCAAATCGGCCCACTGGGTTTATATTTGGGCTCAGTATAGTAGCCCAAATTTGAACTTAGTGCATTTCAAGCAAATTTATTAAAAAATCTTCTTCTCCAGATCCAGAAGGCAGAATCTTTTGATATTTGGTATGCAACATTGTGGGATGGATCTGATTCAAGTTTGTTCAAATCGGCTTCCTAGATTCATATTTGGGCTCACTATAGAAGCTCGAATTCGAACTTAGTGCATTTCAGGCAAATTTCTTTAAAAATTTTCTTCTCCAGATCGAGCAGGCAGAATCTTTTGATATTTGGTATGCAACATTGTGGGATGGATCTGATGCAAATTTGTTCAAATCGGCTCCCTAGATTCATATTTGGGCTTACTATAGAAGCTCGAATTCGAACTTAGTGCATTTCATGCAAATTCCTTAAAAAATCATCTTCTCCAGATCCAGCAGGCAGAATCTTTTGATATTTGGTACGCAACATTGCGGGGTGGATCTGATTTAAGTTTGTTCAAATCGGCCCCCTGGATTCATATTTGGGCTCACTATAGAAGCTCGAATTCAAACTTAGTGCATTTCGGGCAAATTTCTTCAAAAATCATCTTCTCCAGATCCAGCAGGCAGAATCTTTTGATATTTGGTATGCAACATTGTGGGGTGGATCTGATTCAAGTTTGTTCAAATCGGCCCCCTGGGTTTATATTTGAGCTCCGTATAGGAGCCCAAATTTTAACTTAGTGCATTTCAGGCATATTTCTTAAAAAATCTTCTTCTCCAGATCCAGCAGGCAGAATCTTTTGATATTTGGTGTGCAACATTATGGGGTGGATCTGATTCAAGTTTGTTCAAATCGGCCCCCTGGGTTTATATTTGGGCTCAGTATAGGAGCCCAAATTTGAACTTAGTGCATTTCAGGCAAATCTCTTTGAAAATCTTCTTCTCAAGAACCAGCAGGCAGAATCTTCTGATATTGGGTATGCACCATGCTTAGGGGGGGGGGGGGGGGGGGGGTGAGATTCAAGTTTGTTCAAGCCAAGTCCCTGGGTTCATATTTGGGCTCACTGTGGTAGCCCGAATTATAACTTAGTTCAAAATGAGGAATTTTCTTTAAAAATCTTCTTCAGATCCAGCAGTCGGAATGTTTTGATATTTGGTATGCAGCATCCTTAGGGGGTGAGATTCAAGTTTGTTCAAGCCATGTCCCTAGGTCCATATTTGGACTCACTGTGGGAGCTCGAATTGTAACTTAGTTCAAAATCAGGACTTTTCTTTAAAAATCTTCTTCTTCAGCCATGTCCCTAGGTCCATATTTGGACTCACTGTGGGAGCTCGAATTGTAACTTAGTTCAAAATGAGGACTTTTCTTTAAAAATCTTTTCTTCAGATCCAGCAGTCGGAATGTTTTGATATTTGGTGTGCAGCATCCTTGGGGGGGGGGAGATTCAAGTTTGTTAAAGCCAAGTCCCTGGGTTCATATATGGGCTCCCTGTGGGAGCCTGAATTATAACTTAGTTCAATATGAGGAATATTCTTTAAAAATCTTTTTTTTTTAGATCCACTGGTCAGAATCTTTGGATAGTTGGTATAAGCTTTTCTTAGGAGGAGCAGATGCAACTTGTTGAAATCAATTCTCTGGGTTGATATTTAGGCTACCATGTCAGGTGAGCGCCATCAGGCCCCTTGGGGCCTCTTGTTATTTATTCGGGTTTAACGACACTTTCGACAGCCAGGGTCACCCAGTTTTGGACAGGTTTACGGGTGGAGGAAACCAGAGTACCTTGAGAGAACCAGCGAGCAGCCGCGTGCAACTGCCAGACTACTCAACGTAATGACTCCACACAAGCAGGGTTAGCATGAGTTGAAGATAGGTGCACCATCGACATGCATCGGGATTAAGTGCTTTGCCCACGGAGACAACTCGGTTCCCCCTGGATGGGATTGAACTGTGGACATTTCGGTTTCAAGTCCAATGCCGTAACAACTGAGACACCGCGCTCCCCGGGTCCATCTAAAGATTCTATTCTAGCGATATAGACCTATTATCGAATAAATTAATCAATATTCTCATACGGCTTAATAACATCACACCCAACAAATGCAAATAATCGCAAGCGCATAGTTGCGACGTCCTCCCCCAGGACAACACGGGGACAGCACGCGATCCGAACATCATTCAAAGAGCAAGGAGCTTGTGGATACAGACCACTAGACAACGATAAATGAGACTGTTTAAATAAGAGAGAAACTTGGCAGAGAGAAACACGAAGAAAAGCAAAGAAGTAAAGAAAAACGACGAAAACCATCCTGAAAACATTATGCACTGCCTTTACACACAAGCAAGTCGCAAATTAGCAACTAATATCTCTTTAATAAGAAAGGGATGACGTATATACAGCCTTCGTGGTGTTGAGTGTGAGCAGAATCGAACAAGAAGGAAAGTTGAAGGAGGCTAGGGGGTGGGTAAAATAGACCTATTGATGTTTGGTAATATTACGCGGCTCACTGATGCTTTTCAGTTCATTGGAAACGCCCACGTTGTAAGATGAAACCATACACCACTTCAAAGACAAGAAGATTCTCCCCATTGCTAAAGAGTTTGGAGCCCAAATGAAGTGTGGACACATCTATATAGAATGCCAGTAAGTTGGTTATTTTATTGTGAACATCTGAGAAAATTGGACAATATAAGAAGTGTTCGAGTATTTCCCACGTGCAACAATGACAGATTTTGCACACAGTGCGAGATTTTGCACCAATGTAAAACGCAGGTGGTATTTGATTACCATCATTTAGGAAAGTCTTGAAATTGGTATATGGCGAGTTCTCAGAGACTGATAAAGGAAGGTTGTTCCACTGGTCGGTAACGCTAGAGTTGAAGAAGACTGGTACAGTTGAGTCCGACAAAATGGAACTCTGTGGATTTGACATGGCCTGAGATTGTTTGATGTGTTGAACAAAGAGACCAGCGGGGGTGAACTTCATTGGGAATGCAGGGAGTGACATGTGATAAAGCATTTTAGAACAAAATTGTTAACTTGTGTTTACGGCGTCTTTCAAACAGATAGTCCTAGCGTGTTTCGCAATATAGCAAAGATTTACTATAACTGCCAGTTGCCCTTGCAACAATCCTTGTAGCTGCGATCTAATTTGCTGAACAAGTGTTCCAAACGACATCAGCGTATTCACGTAGATGTCTAATAGAGACAAAGTATTTTTTCTAGGACGCAGTGATCTAGATCGAATTTCTGCTTCCTCATCAAGTCTAAAAGAGACCAGGTTTTAGAGAAGATGCTCAATGTGGTCGTTTCGTATATATGTACTATTCAATGTAACTCCAAGATTTTTGTAGTTAATGATTTCGGATATCCGTGTTCCACCTAAAAATAAAGGTAGATGTTTGGGTTTTAGACTCTGTATGTCAAGAAGGAGAATTTTTAAAGTAATCTGGTTGTGGTCCAGATATCATAGGGAAAACGAGTTTTGACTGCTTCTAATCCACCGAGAAGGAACTTTAGTTAGCCAATTATCAAACATCAAGATCTGGGTATACAGTTAAAACTAGAAGTCCTGTCACGAAGTGTGCGCATATCTAGGCTTAATTGCGCGTAGGAATTGCGCGCAGTTGTCATATAGAATGGCACCCAAAGCATGGCAGGTTCTCCCGGTTACACATAGCAAACACGGGCAATGTTTCTGCGAATGGACCTCCGGGTTACCCGGAGGTCCATTGGCTGAAACATTGCTTGTGCACAGGCCATATGGACAGAATTTGATAGCCTTACTATGGCCATAACGCGTAGATTAACGCGCAGATCGACGTGCTATTTGCGCGCATTTCATGACAGGACTTATAGTTTTAACTGTATTTTTGTTTTTGACCAAGGGCCTCAGATGGTTCCTACCACGTTGATAATTTTAGCTTGCTGAGTAAGGAGTGCAAACATACAGATACATTAGAGTTTGCTGCTTTATTACTTGTGTTAAAATGAGTTACAATGAAACGTTCGAATATTTTCGATTTCATATCTAGTTTGAATCTTGAGAATACCAAACCTGCATTTGGAAATTCTTACTTGATCTGAATGGAAGAAATGAAGGTAAATGCTTCACCGCATGTCACTTACAGTACGTGGAGAGCGGATTGTAACAAAATCACCCGTAGAGTGGAGTCATAACCCAAAGTATCACTTTCAAATTCTGCACATATGGACAAAAAACGCAAGTAATGTTTCAGCCTATAGACCTCCGGGTTTAACCCGGAGGTCCATTGGCTGAAACTTTGCTTGTGCTTGTTATGGTTTGCAACAAATTTGCAATTAATGCTTGGGTGGAATGTCCACTCCGCGGGTGATTTACTGATAATACACTCTCTACGTACTGTACGTCTAAAAATTGGAAGAGTTAGTTTAAGCTACAGTACGGTCGCCGTGGACTGGTCACTTTCCCTGGTGGGCAATATTTCCACGGACGCAATAATATAAGATTCCAAAAACTAATTATAGGAATAATCATCTAAAATTTAATTAATGAAGCACCGGGTACAACCCGGTGCTTCATTAATTAACATTTTTCTGATGATGATTTTTATGACCTGGCAAACGCATGCGTGGACATCACTGCGACTGTACTGCATTAAACTTATCATTTAGCTAACCGGTTGTATCATGTATCATTCACAAGGTTCAAAGTCAAAAGTATCGAATAATCTGTGATTGGCAAAAGGTGCAATGAATGAAAAAATTAAGAAACTTAACAGTGGTTTATCATGAAAAAAGTGGGGGCGCGGTGGCTCAGTTGGTAGAGGTGCAGGCTTCAAGCCGAGAGGTCCTCGGTTCGAATCCCACCTGCGGTAACCGCGTTGTGTCCTTGGGCAAGACACTTCGCCTCCATTGCCCACGTGGGGGCACGGTGACGCTGTGCGCTAAGGCGTATTGCACGTCGATGGTGCACCTGTCTTCAACCAATGCTAGCCCTGCTTGTGTGGAGTTGGTATGTTGGGGAGCTGACAGTTGCTCGCCGTTGCTCGGTGGTTCTCTCCGGGTACTCCGGCTTCCTCCACCCGTAATATTAGTTCAATGCCAGCAGCAGCAAGAGTCCATATTCTTTATTTGGAGGTAGACCAATTAATATTTTCAACTTTAACCCGGAGGTCCATTGGCTGAAACTTTGCTGGTGCTGGTTATGCTTTGCAACAAATTTGCAATTATTGCTCGGGTGGAATCTCCACTCTGCGGGTGATACAGTGATAATACACTCTCCACGTACTGTAGTTTACTGTACTTTTGTAAGAATTTAATAGTTTTGTTTATTCAATTACGATGGTGGTAATCAGTGCCATCGTAAGTTAATACGCTAATTTATTATAACAGTGTTACGTAAACCATTGTAAAAGTTTGTTAACCCTTTCCGACTACGGCTATCGTGACATTTTAACGTCGGGAAGAATCAGGCTTTGGCAACGTCAAACGCAATCGTTAGCCTTTTGAACCCTAGTGGTATCTTCCATATCAGTTCAATTAAGCCTTGTGGCTGCACGATGAAAATATTGATTTGTCTACCAAGCACATGCACTTACAGAACGTGGAGAGTGTATTATCACTAAATCACCCGCAGAGTGGAGATTCCACCCGAGCAATAATTGCAAATTTGTTGCAAAGCATAACCATCACCAGCAAAGTTTCAGCCAATGGACCTCCGGGTTAAACCCGGAGGTCCATTGGCTGAAACATTGCTTGTGTTTTTTGTCGATATGTACAAAATTTGAAAGTTATAGCTTGGGTGATAACTCCACTCCGCGGGTGATTTAGTTACAATCCACTCTCCACGCACATTAGCATCCATCCTATTTAATGAAATTATGAAGTGCCATGTTCCTGGACGAAAAAGCGGTCGCTCGGGTTCAATGTCGGGGTACGTAATATTACGTATCGTAGTCGCAACGCAGGGCAATTTTCGTACGTAACATTACGTAGTGTAGTCGCAAAGGGTTAAAGTATATTGTTATAAAAGTTTAGGTAAACTGATACAGCAGTTTAGCTAAACTGTTTTTTATAGTTTAACAAACGTTTATAACAGTTTACTAAACTGTTACAAAGTTTCGTATATTAAATTACAATGGCGCTGATTAATGCACCATCGTAATTAAATACACAAAACTATTAAATTGTTTGTAACAGTTTAGTGTATTAAATTACAATGGATCTATTAGGCTCTAGCAGGATACAGGAGTTTAGTATAATGTTTTGTTTCTGTTAACTATTTGATAACATAAAACCGTAAATAGGTCTGTACTATTCACAAAAATCGCCGTTAGAATTTCATTATTCTTTTCAAAGATCAGCCACACAACAGTTATGATCCCTCATTGAAATTAACTTGTTCATATTATCCCAAAGAGTGTCGCAAACAATGCTTTTGATGCACAAAATTAAAATTTTCGGTGATTCAAGTGTGCGTTTCTGCATGTGACGAGTTCCTCTGATATTAGGTAGAGCAGGGCTCACAATAAGCGGTGTCGCGTCGCTTTTTGCTATGCAAAACTTGCAAAAAGCTATACAATGTTCAATTATGTATAGCATTTTAGGCTGCAGTTGATTATCTTGCATCGCAAAATGTAAATGAAAATTTGCAAACAAATTTGAAAACTAGTTCACTGATGCTTTACTTCTGATTGTGAAACATTCCAGGCATAACTCAGATTAACTCTCCATCAAGTATCATTAGCCACTTCATATGTAAGATGAATTCTATTGGTTTAAATTCTTCCTGCTTTTACTACATTTTGCATAAAATGTCCATTAAAAATAACTTCAAGCCCATCTAATTAAAAATCCCAACTTCCATTTTGAGAACTCTGTTAAACAACCACGACGTCATTTGAAAATATCCAAGTCCATGCAACCCTTAAAGGCAGTTCAGTTAAAAAAACATAGTAAATGTTTCATGTGTTGCAGATCATTTGGAAATGCCCAGAAATGGATGGAAATTATTCTATCTACTTAGAAGAATTCAATACAAAACAGCATAACATAACTCCGGTATACAAAAATAGCTATGAAATTTTTACAAAATGCTATTCATTTTTTGGAAATGTGTAGCATTTTGCTACGCATAAAAAAAGTTATTTTGAGCACTGAGGTAGAGGATTAATGTATATGAACGAAATGTTGACCGGTATATTGGTCTGGGGGCAAAAGAGATGCGAACGAAACGATCAAGTTGTGCAGCCGCAAATATCATTGAAGTTGAAAAAAGTCTAAAAAAGATGACTCAACCAGTGTCGGATCCAGGATTCTAGGGTGGTGCACCACATTTCAGTCATGGGTCATGGTGCGATGTATCATTCATTTAGCGTAGCAAATGGATGGAAGCGAATCTGAGAAGGGGTTTTCTACTGTCGTCGGTAGGGTCGGAGGGGAAGGGTCTCCCCGGGGGAAAAGATTGGAAAATGGAAGTTCACTTTGGCCCTCGTAGCCTATTTTCAAAAGACGAGTTTTGCCTGACAAAATATTTTTGCGATTTTATGTAGATTCATGATGACAACGGGAAGCCAATTTATAACGGCTCAAAGGAGACACACGTAGGAGCTATTGGGGTAAGTATGAGGTGTGGTATTATCGCGACAGCACATGGGCATCCAGCACCTCGGGTAGTTGGTGCCCATGTGTTATCGCGGTTAATACCATGGCCTCGGTCTCGACGCTTGGGAAAAAGATTAGTTTCGAATATAATAGGTTGGGCGTTGGGAGCGACCCCCCCCCCCCCCCGGATCCGCCCATACTTAACAGTAATGGAAAGCAATAGCGTGTGTGGCATAAATGCGATTCCATGAAGCCAGAATTGGACGTTTTGTATACATTCCTGTAGGTACCGGCGCGTTCTTACTGTCAGCCTCAAACTGGTGCATCATCTTTATCGCTTCTTCATTCGCATTCGGTACAGTAAAATCCCATGCTTCTGTGTTACGAGTATTTGGCATTTCATGAAGAGATCTCAACAGAAGCTTTGCTACCGTGAGGGTATCAGCATAAAGTGTGAGAACAGGATTAAAGGATGGCGACATTAACACATACGCAAATCCAACAATCTGATCGTTTATGTAGGCTACTTTTCCCACAGTGTGCTGTCCTGAACTTAGATGACGCTGAAAAAGCCACGTCTCTCTTAAACCCTGAATACATTCGTTATAATTGATCAAATCACCTACTTTCATTTCTTCCATGTTTCTAATCTCTAACCCATCAACATGGTCTTGAATCTTCATTATCCATTCTTTCGAAATTTTCCCTCTCCACATACAGAAAGTACTGTCACTTGAATAAAATCCTCTTCGAGTATAAATTGGAAATCCATCTGTTGTTGCTGCTAGTAGAATATTCCTTTCTCCTAGGAAACGAATAGATGCACTGAGCAACATTCTACCAATTCCTCGGCCGCGAAGATCTTTTCTCACTAAGAAATAAGTAAGATAACCTTCGGCGTCGGTGATCGGTAGCCCTGCTACTAAACCTGTAATATTGAATAAAAATGAAAATTAAATCTTAACCCAAAATCCTCTTTCGTATTTTGTATTTAATTTGACAACTTATTCTTTTTGTATTTCAATGATCAATAAAACAAAAGGAACAACATAAAATATGTTCAATATATCGGGAGGGTATGGGTTAATGTGGTCTATGGGGCTGTACGATCGATGAGATGCGCGGCTGATGATATTCGGAGACTGTCGTCTAAATTCAAGTGCTGTCCGGTATCTTACAAACTTAACCATTCCATCTGTATTTGTTTTGGTGCTGGTCCATTCTCTGAAGGAATCAGTGACTTTAATTATTGAAAAGTAATCAATAATCGTTCACCAACAATTTATTTAAATGCATATAAACCAAAGATATATCATTATTCACAATTATTTCAGGAATTTACAACACTCTCTTGAGGTCAGTCATCGTGTCGACAGTTTATAAATCTGCTGGTCTACATCCTCTCGTTGTAGCTACTAGTGTTTCTTGGTTACGGTTTCACCTCGATCTGGTTCCCGTGCCCTTTTGCTTTGAATGTCTTCCACAGCACCAGGATTTCAAGGTGCATTCGCTTGGCTTGCCGGAAACGTCAAAGGCATTGAACCCCACGCCTGTGTCCAGTATGATGTCAAGGTAGCACATGTAGAGAGGTCATTATCATGGTGATGGACAGTGTCCTTACGCATACTCAGCACTTGCTCTTATACTACGTGTTACGGTCGTCCCCTTTGTTTCATGGGTAAAGCCATGATTGATTTCAAAGCTCGGATGTGGTTTCCACGGGATCGAATGTATTCTGATGGTGCTGTGCGGCGTTCTAGGAACCATTTACATTACATGGGAGTATATTTATTGCGGGCTCAAAGATTATACTATACTAAACTACGGGTGTTGTCTTGCAGGGTTTGTTCACGTGCTCTGGGGTGTATCCTAAGTGAGTTTGGTCGAGATGAACAAATTGAATAAATGACCGGTGCTGGCCTTTTTGATGAATGTCAAACCTCCAAGTAGGACATTTTTCTCCTATGCATGGACCCTCACGTGGTTTTGCTTTTGTTGCTAACCCGGCTATGGCAACGGCCACGGTCTTAGCCGTCCAGGGATAAAGGAACTGCCACTTAAAGAAATCCGATAGGTAGACAATTGAATCTGTTGTGTCAGTTTATTCCACTGCATCTCTTAACACACACGGCTAAACCCTGAAATAAGCAGACTGTTATCTGCAGAATCAGGTCCCCCGAGGGTGAATTTAGTGATGCTACCCTACACAACAAGGTAGCATTACTACATTTACGCTCTGTGAACCTCCGTCTAAATCAATGTCTCAAGCCTAGACAGAAACAGGGTATATGAGGGGATTCTAGACTTCTGTATGGGATAGCCTCAGCAAATTACCGCCCTGGGGGCATCCATCTGCAAATGATCGATTGTTTATTTCCATGCTTGCACATGGTACTGAATATAAGCACGGGCGCAAGACTGACCGCAATGTCCCCAATTCCCATCGGTGGGGTGATAAAATGGTGACTTTCTGAGAAATAAAAGGTGCATTTATAGACTCCTTTGGACATTTGACCGTCTGGAGAGCTAAGCTTTTGTCCAAAGTATTACCTAGTGTTATTAAAGGCACACTTCTCTATGTTATCAGAAATATGCACAGAAATAGCAACGTTATAATGGGACAACAAAACTATGTTGCAACAACAGGTAATGTCGGTGTTAGTGTCTCGATTTCACAACGTTGTTGAGATACCACAGATTTTTCTATCACAGTTTTTGAACACTTTTATAAATGCAAAAAGGTTGAGTATGTTGACAAATTATTTTACAGGCTTTTGGGTTATGTCACATATATAATGTTTCTCAAATAGGCTTACCCCAGGTGAATCATTCTCTAAATGAGCTACAAAATCTTTCACAGCCTAGTGTCTCTCAAGCACACAGCAAAAACCTATCTTTTAACACAGAAAACGTTCAACCCACGACTCTCCAAAAAACCTAATCATCACAGCATAAAGCCCTGTTAGCACAGTTAATTTTTGAAGACAGATACATGTCAATTGAATTCAGACAATAAATGCCCAGCAGCACAGCCCACAGAATAAATGTATATAACTGAATCACAGTCTAAAGCCTGGTACACGCAATTGAATTCGCAGCCGACGATCTGTACCCAGTAATTGAATATTCACAGCCCAAAGTCTGTAACATATCGAATTCACAATCGAATTAACGCCTGGTGCACATGGCTGATTTTACAACACAAAGTCCTTTAACTGAATTCACACCCTAACGCCTGTTACATAATTGATTTCTCAGCATAAAGCAGCGTACACCTTAATTGAAATCACAGCCTAAAGTCTGTACCCATTAACTGAATTCACAGTACAAAGCTAGTTACACTTTATCACAGCAAGTGCCTCGCATCGAGTCACTATGGTATTCTCACATCTATTTATTTATTTATTTATTGGTGTTTAAGGTCACATACTTATGCACAATGGATAATTGTGACAGTGACAGTTTTACGGGTTGAGGAAGCAGGAGTACCCGGAAAGAATCACCGTGCAACAACGTGCAACTGTCAGCTCCTCAGCAGTCTAACTCTGTTCAAGCTCCGCTCAATTCAAGAGCCGATAAAGCAGGGTTACAGCGATTGAAGACATGTGCACCATCGACGTACAGTACGCCTTAGTACACGGCGTCACCGTGCCCCCATGTAGGCTAAATAAATAAGGACACAACGCGGCTTGTCCCGGACGGCGAGCGAACTCGGGACTGTTCTCACACCATAGACCATTACATTTGCATCACATTCGTCACTCTACTACCACTTTTCCCTTAAAAATCACAGAAAAAATGGAAATCCATCACAATTCACTCAAGTCCTTTTGATCGGTCACCACGCGCACAAACAAAAAAAATCAATACTATCATTAACCGTCCAATATTTATGACAACGGACCGCACTCAGCACGCACGGGATCATAATAACATGCAATCACGACACGATGAACCTTGAAATATTGTATCAGTGTTAGAAGCATATCTGTTCACAACTTAACTCCATGACATCCACACAACTCTAACTTAGACCTCTCGGTCTCAACAAAACTTCAAATTCAAACTATTCTTAAGCAGATACGAATCGTGCTCTCGGTTTAAACGCGATCCACGTTGTTTCCACGCGGTCTAGGTACTCGACAGAGATACGTTACTGTCAATCGAGGATCGCAGTACAAAATCCGTAAATTTCAAGCAACTGCACTCAGCGGCCTGAACGCATTTTATTTTTGTCCGACGCTACTATTTCAAACATCTTCAATGACTTTTTAGCTTATTTACACATTTTTCGCTATTAATCCTACCGCGAAATCTGTTCACTTTTAACTTCTGGCGATCATCTAAGTGTTTTAGGCAGCGTCGGAACCCCGTAGCAGTGGTCATGTAGATGCAAGTTTTACTTAGTCGCTTCCCTGCACCAGTAACAGTGAATAACAAGTCGTTAGTGGCACTATCCATTGTGAGGGCTGTCCCAGCACATTCTCACGTCGTTTCGCACCAGCAAGAAAAACACCAAACTCTAAAATTTTCTCATGGAGGGCCACTTGGTGCACTTTTAGGCGACGGACTGCAAGCAAACGAAAAATTTAAATTATCCAGTTATCATACTTTCATGTAATACATGGAAGTATCTTGACATTTCTAAAATTACGGTTCCTTTTAATTTTCGAAGCAGTGGCGTCATGCCAACGGTGCACCCCCCCCCCCCCCCCATATTTTCGGTACAGGCCTGGGAAGTGCCATTTCCGGCGATATCGGAAGAGATCGTCCCGTGCTAGTGCATCAGCTTTACTAATGACATTGTCAACCCGTTCTCGCTTGTAGTCACGGCTTACAAGATGAGACTGAAGATCAGAAAAAGAAGCTTCCATGTCAGTGGGCTCAGAACAGATTCTCTTGATTCTGATAGCGAGAATGCATGGAATGTTTTTGACAATGTGCCTGGGATGGCAACTAGATGGTGTGAGTCTGTAGATTTGCAATACAAGCTTGTAATAATGTGGTTGTTGTCAATGCGTGAGGTAGTATCAAGAAAGGTGATGTTATCCGAAGAGATTTCTGCAGTTGAATTTGATGGAATGGTGAAGTGTGTTCCAGAAGGAGACAAATTCCAAAAGATCAAATATATATTATGTTCTGCAATGTTCTGCTAAGATAATCTATACCTCTATTTTCAATATTTTTTATTGAAACAACTTGGAACCTGTATGCCTACAACAATAACACTCACCTCATTATCTACTATTTACAAACGTGTTCTGATCCATATGACCTTTTACCTTTAGAAACAATAGTTTTTTCATCAATTCTTTTTTAAAATTATTAAACGTCTAAAACGGGATAAAATTTACCGATTCTTCGACAACGAAAAATACTAATCGATTTCGGCGCGACCGATCGACAATCGAGTAATCAATTAATCATGACAGCCCTAATAAACGTATACTTGAAACGTCTGAACTCCACACACTAAAGTAGACATTCACGTTCCATAACAGAATATCTTGTTTCCATATGTAAAAGTTTCTAACTGGCATGAGCAACTGAAAATTTAATTTCACCAGTTTCTTTCAAAGGCATAGCCCCCATTCCTGTGTTGGAAGCATCTATTCGTAAACTAAATTCATTTGACATATCTGGTAATCTTAAAATTGGGCCTTTCACCAAATAACCCTTAAATTCTTTAAAAGCTCTTTCCTGCATATCACTTCTTGATGAGCCTTTTTAGTCAAATCACTAAGTGGCATAGCTATTTCAGAGAAGTTTGGAATAAGCCTTTGATAAAATCCAACCATTCCCAAAAATGATCTGACTTGCTTTTTAGTCATTGGTTGTTTAGCCTATACAATAGCCCCGACCTTAACAGGAATTGGTGCTATAAGTACCTTACCCATACAAAAACCCAGAAAATTCAGGGTTTAAAAAGCTATAAAACATATATCTCGTCTAGCTGTTAAGCCTGACTGACGCTATCGATAAAGCAATTTAATCAAGACTTCTAGATGCCTTTCCCATGTTTCTGTGTGGATTAAAATATCGTCAATAAAATTAACAACATTTCCCATTCATTTAGTAATATTCTCATCATTCTAGAAAATCCGGCTCTGCAGAACCTAAACCGAAAGGTAGTGCACAAACTTGAAATAACCCATCTGGTGTACTAAAAGCTGTCTTCTCTTTACTGTCATTTGCAAGTTTAATTTGCCAGTATCCTTTACACAATTTTTGAAAAATACTTGCTTTTATTTAATTTAGAGAAATGTTCGTCTATATTAGGTATTAGTTCTGAATTAAATTTAGTAATTCTATTAATTTTCCAAACGTCTATACAAAATCTAACTGAAGGTTCGATTATTCCCATTTTTTGCCACTTTTGTCTTTCCTTTTTAATTACATTCTCCATGGGCAAAGGTAAAAGATGGTGTTTTGTATAAGATTCGTCTCCCCAGGAGTATGTTAAAACATCCTGAAACTTTTCAAGAATTGTTCTCAATGCCACACTTCTGAGTCCAGAAAAGATCATTACACAAAGTGATTTTACGTCCAGTTCCTCTATCGTCCACATTCAGTAACTCAAGGGAATCATCAAACCTTAAATGTTCACCTACATCACCACCTTCAAGAAAATCCACATCCTCAATAACTCTGATTCCAACAATATTGAGGAACCGATCTTCCTCATAACCAAATGTTACGGTGTGGAAATATTAATGATATTGGTAACAGAATGGTAACAGAAAGAAATCTGAGAATCAGCAACAATAACTATGAATTTAATTATTCTGAAATTTAATTTTAAAAAATTATATCAAAAAATGATACAAAAATCTTTTACACTAATTGGTTTACAGAAAATAAAAACAGTGGTACTTATCAATTATTGAATTAGTCCAAATACAGTTTGACAGAATCCAGTAATCCAGTGGTGAAGAATCTTGTGAAGAAATTTTCCAGCTGGTAGTATTAAATCCAAGAATGTGTCTCCAGAAACAGTATCCCGTAGATTTGTAATAAAATGTTCACTTAGAAATTTCAGCAGTCTCCAATAAAATATAACAAAATGCTCATCAAAATTCAAATGAAGTAAAAATCCAATAAATATTGGCGCCACAGGCAATTTCCAAATAATCCAGTAGAATCCTGGCTTTTCACAAAAAATATATTCTGTTTCACAGAAAGTATAAATTCTCTTTTATAAGATGAATATAAATTCTCTTCAAAATTCTCTTTTGGAATCACTTTTCCAAATTCACAAAGAAGCACTGCTTCTATAATAAATGCACTGTCCTGGAACAATAATAATCTCCAATGGAAACAACTGTTCTGTTATGAATAGAATATCTATTTTAACTGAAAAGAGTTTTTCTGAAATGAGTCTTTCTGAAAATGAGTCCCTGAATTCTGTTGACAAACCTTTATATAATACTCAGATAGAATTTTCTCCAATATTCTGTTTTCTATTAGTCTCTAGGTGATTCTGTCTTAATTGATGTAAACAAGGATGACCTACTTAAACAATTAAACAATCAGCAGCTATATGTACAGTGATCTAAAAAAAGTTTCTGTGCAACCTTAGATATAAACATGGGTCACTTAGTGCAAATGAGTGCCACCAGCTAGATTCTGCCTTACTGGGAAAACAAAAGCATGCCTTCAGAAAAATATCAATTTCGTAGAATTATCAACTAAGGACGGGGCTCAAAATAAGCGGTGTCGCGTCGCTTTTTGCTATGCAAAAATTGCAAAAAGCTACACAATGTTCAATTATGTATAGCATTTTGCGATACAAGATAATCAACTGCAGCCTATTAGGCTGCAGTTGATTATCTTGCATCGCAAAATGTAAATGAAAATTTGCAAACAAATTTGAAAACTAGTTCACTGATGCTTTACTTCTGATTGTGAAACATTCCAGGCATAACTCAGATTAACTCTCCATCAAGTATCATTAGCAACTTCATATGTAAGATGAATTCTATTGGTTTAAATTCTTCCTGTTTTACAACATTTTGCATAAAATGTCCATCACAAATAACATCTAATTACAAATCCCAACTTCCATTCTGAGAACTCTGTTAAACAACCACGACGTCATTTGAAAATATCCAAGTCCATGCAACCCTTAAAGGCAGTTCAGTTAAAAAAAAACATAGTAAATGTTTCACGTGTTGCAGATCATTTGGAAATGCCCAGAAATGGATGGAAACTATTCTATCTACTTAGAAGAATTCAATACAAAACAGCATAACATAACTCCGGTATACAAAAATAGCTATGCAATTTTTACAAAATGCTATTAATTTTTTGGAAATGTGTAGCATTTTGCTACGCATAGAAAAAAAAGTTATTTTGAGCACTGACTAAGGACATATCAATCTTGATATAATATGGGGGCTATAACAATGAGTCACACCAGCTAGAATCTGCCTTCAGAAAAATACCAATTGCTTAGAATTATCAACTAAGGACATATCAATCTTGATATAATATGGGGGCTACAACACCAAATTTTCATTGGACACACTTAACTATATTAGCACTGTGTACTACTTCTGGAAATAAATTAGGCTTTGTTATGAAATTCTTTAACAATTGGCCTGAAAAAAAGTTTTAATTTTTCTTTTAACTGAGGAATTTTACCTTTTGAAAATGTTCTCTGGCAAATTCCACAAAAATGCAAAATACTCTTACATTCTGGTGCAACCCAGGCCAGAAAAACTGAGTCAATATTTTCTCTAACGTTTTCATTATACTCATGTGACTGCCAAAGATAGATTCATGTGGAATCCTTACAACAGTTTCTCTATAATATTTGGGCACGACTAACTGCTTATACACCCTCCCCTCTCCTGTTCTATGTCTCCATTCGCAAAATGCCTAAACAATAACCCTTTTTCTGGTTTCTAACCAAACTATTTTTCGATTTTTTTAAAATCTTTCTTTCCAAAGATTGTTCTTTCTCACGAACACACTTCAAAGTCTTATCAGACACTTCTGCTTCTCCAAACTGAGTACTTTTGACTTTGAGTTTTTCCATGACCTTATGTTTTGTAAAACCCTTTTCCCCATTCTATTTCTGACTCGATTGCACAACAGTAGTAGGATAATGGCCGATCTACGACCACTTGTACATGTACGTGTACAACATACGCACACTATGCGTTCACCAACGTGGAATTCAGTGTTAAATCACACGCTTGTTCACAAAAACTGTACATGGTCTTGAATGCCCCCCATGTACAGTTGTGACTCCTAGATCGCACTTTTAACGTTCAAATACTCGTGATGAACGCGTGGTGAACGCGCGTTTTTTAAAAAAAGGGTGAAATTGTACATCTTCACTTGTATCTTGTACGTAATTTTTTGTCCACGTTCCCATCGCAGATCAGACCATCGATCCATCGTTGGCGAACGCGATCAAAAGCAAAAAATTCTGGGTCATCATCAAAAAACAGTTTTGGGGACTCTAGACCAGCGGTCCAGAACCCGCAATTGTGTTGAGACAGATGGTCCAGAACCCGCAATTGTTTTGAGGCGGTGGGTTTTTTAGGTGATGTTTGAATCCGCAAACCACTTTTTGATGCCCAAAAGCTTGAAGAGCTTGAAAATAAGTAATCAGCCAACCATTTCACGTTCCTAACGCTAATTAACCAATCAGATTGCTTGATTCTCATAAATTTAATCATATAAAGTTATCTCCCCTCGTCGTGGGGGTGGGGGTCACGCCCGTCATAAAAAGATGAATCGCGTTTAATAACGTGACTATAATGGTTAGAGCAATGTATACCAAAAACCAAAAGCTCGAAGAGCTTGAAATAATTAATCACCCAATCACTTCACGTTAAAAAAAGATAGGGATAATGTCGAGAATTTGAAATTCTAGAGGGTCCGTATCCCTACCTAATGTTGGTTATAAAATCCTTACAAAAAGCAGAATTGTCCTTACGATAGCGCGATGTGTTACAGTATATTGCTCACCTGGATCGAACCTGGAAATGATCAACGGGTTTTCGTGAGCGAAAGAGGAGAATTCGAAGTTCCTCTGGAAGGTAAAAGAAAAAAGATGAAAAAATCGTTCGATCCGTTTACCAAACACATATTCGATTTTCAAGACAGACTGGCCAAAAGCAAACGATTCTTACAACTCGAAAACGTGAGAAGCAAGAAAGATAAACTGGTTATTTTTGCTGCGCATGCAACCTTTTTATGTCATCAAAAAAACTTTTAAAAAAACCCATGAGATATTGTGCTCATTTCGGTAAATCGATGACGTTTAGAATACGGCGACAATCGTAGTTAAAAAATGAGTCGTTTTCGTTCGATATATTTGATCAATTGTTTTGAACGACCCTCCAGTCAACTTTCCGCCAACAACTGTGTCTGATCAAGAAAAAAAGGGAGTCGTTATCGAGATGTATTTCACCCGTTTAGGGTTAAAAGAGAATCATTTTGGACAAGTGGTATGTCGACGTAAAAAGCTTAATGTCTTGGCTGCTGTTGGATGACATCAATATCGCGACAACTGATGTAATGTTTCGCTATCAAGTGGTTAGAAAAAGAGCTTGTTCTCATTTTCATTCAGTCATACGCTGACACATTGTAAACACTGTTTTTTTGTTGTTGCTGTATTTATATAACGCCACCTATCTTAAAATAGTTTGACTCCTGTTGTAAAAAACAAAACAAAACAACTTTTCCATACGTGCGTTTAGACTGTTTACAAATCATTTCTATAACACGTGACAAATGGCATATTATTTGAATTCAGTCAAGATTATACTGATTCAGTTTGTAATGTCTTCTCGACGTGGGCATTGTTTCCTAAAAAAAAAAATAGTTTGGATTGACACTTTTTTCGGAAATGGTGAAATAGGCTATCCTCAATATGTAGAAACGTTGGAAGATCAACTTATAATTTTTGTATTGACAAATCTATGGTTCAGTAAACAGAGTTATTATTGAAGGAAACATCTTAAGGCGTGACTTGTTAATAAGCGAGTGCATCTCTAATTCGCATAACAATCATATATATATATATATTTTTTTTTTGAAAACATTCTTTACGTTTTTAAACACAGATATCAAAAAAATGAATGATGCATCAGATTCAACTTGTTTTTTTTTCAATTTAATATGTTCCATAACTACCTTTTCTTAATACTTTCGATTTCAAGATGGTCCCAACTCCACCGTTATAAGAAGGGAAAGATTATGATTTTCATAATATCCTTGTCGATAGCTTTAATTTGATAGGTCACACGACTATCTTCTCGAAACTTTTGATTTTCTGTTCGGTGTTAACCCCATCCCCACGGCGATGGTGGAAAATGTCATTTTTGTAATGTATTCATCAAGCCCTTCATATCAGTACCTCACATGCTTGGATTTGTGAAAAGGAAGACGTTTTTCGTCTCTGGTCGTGACCCCACCCCCACATAAAATGAAAAAACGTCATTTTCGTAATGTATTCATCGAGCCCTTCATATCAATACCTCACATGCCTGGCTTTGTAAAAAGGAAGTCGTTTTTCGGCTCTGGTCGTGACCCCACCCCACGACGAGGGTTAAAATTACGATCTTCTTAATCCACTCGTCGAGACCTTCAATTTGATAGGTCACGTGACCACCTTCTCGAAACTTCGATTTTTATGATGGGCGTGATCCCCACCCCCACATAAAATGAAAAACGTCATTTTTGTAATGTATTCATCGAGCCCTTCATATTAATACCTCACATGCCTGGATTTGTAAAAAGGAAGACGTTTCTCGGCCCTGATCGTGACCCCACCCCACGACGAGGGTTAAAATTACGATCTTCTTAATCCACTCGTCGAGACCTTCAATTTGATAGGTCACGTGACCACCTTCTCGAAACTTCGATTTTTATGATGGGCGTGATCCCCACCCCCACATAAAATGAAAAACGTCATTTTTGTAATGTATTCATCGAGCCCTTCATATCAATACCTCACATGCCTGGATATGTAAAAAGGAAGTCGTTTTTCGGCTCTGGTCGTGACCCCACCCCACGACGAGGGTTAAAATTACGATCTTCTTAATCCACTCGTCGAGACCTTCAATTTGATAGGTCACGTGACCACCTTCTCGAAACTTCGATTTTTATGATGGGCGTGACCCCCACCCCCACGACGAGGGGAGATAACTTGGTATGATTAAGTTTATGAGAATCAAGCAATCTGATTGGTTAATTAGCGTTAGGAACGTGAAGTGATTGGGTGATTACTTATTTCAAGCTCTTCGAGCTTTTGGTTTTTGGTATACATTGCTCTAACCATTATATCCACGTTATTAAACGCGATTCACCTTTTTATGACGGGCGTGACCCCCACCCCCACGACGAGTTTATGAGAATCAAGCAATCTGATTGGTTAATTAGCGTTAGGAACGTGAAATGATTGGCTGATTACTTATTTTCAAGCTCTTCAAGCTTTTGGGCATCAAAAAGTGGTTTGCGGATTCAAACATCACCTAAAAAAACCCACCGCCTCAAAACAATTGCGGGTTCTGGACCATCTGTCTCAACACAATTGCGGGTTCTGGACCGCTGGTCTAGAGTCCCCAAAACTGTTTTTTGATGATGACCCAGAATTTTTTGCTTTTGATCGCGTTCGCCAACGATGGATCGATGGTCTGATCTGCGATGGGAACGTGGACAAAAAATTACGTACAAGATACAAGTGAAGATGTACAATTTCACCTTTTTTTTAAAAACGCGCGTTCACCACGCGTTCACCACGAGTATTTGAACGTTAAAAGTGTGATCTAGGAGTCACAACTGTACATGGGGGGCATTCAAGACCATGTACAGTTTTTGTGAACAAGCGTGTGATTTAACACTGAATTCCACGTTGGTGAACGCATCGTGTGCGTATGTTGTACCCGTACATGTACAAGTGGTCGTAGATCGGCCATTATCCTACTACTATCGCATAAACCGAAGGAAAACATCAGTTATTTCTAAAATATAATTGATTGAAGTCATAACTGAGACTCATATTCAGGATTCACTGAAGTGGTGAACAACACGTGAGTGAGGTTTTTAATATTTCTGATTCTTTTGAATTCTTTTGAATTCATTGTTTGCAGTTAAAATTGAAAACATACCCACTGAAGATGATGTATTTCTTGGTACGTTTGTGTCTACCGGTGTTGAAAAAAGTTAAACGGACACGGAGCCAGCGTTTGGTGTTGAGAAATTCCAATCAACGCTGATCAATGGAAGTGGCGCTTACATTTTCTTCGTTCTCTTGTCTCCAGGGAAAACGTTCCGATAGTACCCGTGTTTTGCCCCAAAACTCCAGTACTATGACTTTTAGAAGGTGTAAATTTAACCAATCACGGCTGCTGTTACAAACTTGAGGCATAATAAAATTAAATGGTTATATCACTTGTAGTACAGCATTTGTGCTCCCATAAATAAGACAAGCATTTTGAGTATCAAGTTGTGTTTCCCAATCAGATTTACCATAGGATATGCACCCCACTTCAGACAACTATTTGTCACTTGGTTTAATCAAACTGGCACACGTTTTTTTTCCTGTGATTGTTTTACAAAACAATCTTTAACTGTATGATCTGGTTTTTCACAAAATAACATTCCTTTGCTGGACCTTATACTGACTCAAATTTACGAAATTTACCACCACTTCCTGACATAAATTTAATTCGTTTGTCCATATTAACTAACTTCCTAGTTTGGGAAAAAACTGTCCTTCATTCAATGTTCCACCGTGAGCTTTGGTGTACCGGTTTGCCAACTCAGACATGACCTTAATATTCGCATTCCTTGAGAAACAAAGCCAGTGAATTTGGAAATGCATTAACAATTGCTCCTCTAAAAGTCAATCTTTCAGCCCTTCAAATGATTTTTCAATTTTAGCCAAATCAGCCAATCAACGAAATAACGCTCTGACCTAACAGCAAAGTCTGGACCAGTTCCCCCTTCTTCTGTTAAACAAGTTCTAAGTTTCTGTCTTAAACCCTCTAGAGTTAATTCAAATCTTTTCATCAATGCTGCCTTAACTCAAATATGATCTCCAGATTCTGGAGACGACCATCTTGAATACATACTTAATGCATTACATAAACAATCACTTTCTTATTTACGGTTCAACTGGCCAGGGCATTTATTTCGTTGGATACATCTTGGAGTAGTTTTCAGTTTTTCTCTCCTTTATTCTACTGATATTGATAACCATCTGATCACTGACTTCTCGTCAGTCTGCAATGGAACTTCGTACTGTTGCTTCACTCTGGTTGGGTTCTTGATAAAATATCTCCGCTTGCTAACACTGGAAGCTAAGCTTTGTTGATGGCTTTGATTTCTTTTGCAATCGACAGGTTCGTGCAGGGCTCAAAATAAGCGGTGTCGCGTCGCTTTTTGCAATGCAAAACTTGCAAAAAGCTACACAATGTTCAATTATGTGAAGCATTTTTCGATACAAGATAACCAACTGCAGCCTATTAGGCTGCAGTTGATTATCTTGCATCGCAAAATGTAAATGAAAATTTGCAAACAAATTTGAAAACTAGTTCACTCATGCTTTACTTCTGATTGTGAAACATTCCAGGCATAACTCAGATTAACTCTCCATCAAGTATCAGTAGCAACTTCATATGTAAGATGAATTCTATTGGTTTACATTATTCCTGTTTTTACAACATTTTTCACAAAATTTCCATTAAAAATAACTTCAAGCCCATCTAATTAAAAATCCCAACTTCCATTTTGAGAACTCTGTTAAACAACCACGACGTCATTTGAAAATATCCAAGTCCATGCAACCCTTAAAGGCAGTTCAGTTGAAAAAAACATAGTAAATGTTTCATGTGTTGCAGATCATTTGGAAATGCCCAGAAATGGATGGAAACTATTCTATCTACTTAGAAGAATTCAATACAAAACAGCATAACATAACTCCGGTATACAAATAGCTATGCAATTTTTACAAAATGCTTTTCATTTTTTGGAAATGTGTAGCATTTTGCTACGCGTAGAAAAAAGTTATTTTGAGCACTGGGTTGGTGTCATTTTCTTTTTTGCTTGTTGGTGTTTGGTCGGCATCTTTCTTCTGGGTAGCAACATCATTCTTGAATTGGACTGAAACTTCGTTCTATGTTTGCTCTTGGTCCATTCTTGAATCTTCATTCTCTTGAATGTTGGTTTTCATCAGCTCAGTCTTGGTGGAATCTGTCTCTAGAGTCTCTTTTGTTCTGTTGTCTTCAGGATGTTTCGCAGTTTGAGTGGAAACTTCCTTATTGTTTTGGTCTGAACCTTGTTGAACTTCAGTCTCATTGAGTGTTCGTTCTTGATGGGAGCTACCATTGACATCTCTTTCGTTCTCTTGTTGTAGTTTGAGTAGTAACATGGTTCTGTTCGAAGAGTTTTGATTTTTCGATCTTTATTTCTTCTTTGTTTAACAACTGACATGTACCATTTGGCTCTCCATACATCTTTGTTTTTTTTCTCAACAATAGCTATGTGCAGGTCTACGTATCCTCTCTTGGCCTCATTTACAGCACGATTCACTTGGGATGTCTTCTGCTTCAATCTGGAATCCTTTTTGAAGATCTCTGTGTGTAAGGCATCTTTGAATCTGAGCACTGTTTTTGACACATACATCTTTACTCTTCAGAGGTCAGAATACAAATGAGTTAAAAGCAGAAATCAGCTCTTTTTACACTTTCTTGTTCTCTAGTCCATTCTCTCGTTGGTTCCTGATCTTCATCGTCTTCATCATCTTCGTCACTTTCCACTTTGAATGAGTATTTTTCCATAAGGTCGTCGAACAGAAAATATTTGCTTTTCTATTGGGTATTTCTGGGAATCTTAGAAGTCACAATCCTCTTCTTCACGAAGTCGCTGGTGGTCTCTTGAGTTGTCTTGTGTATTGGATCCTTACAAGATGAAATGAATTCGACAATCAAGTAAACTCTGTACACCCAAGACAGTTATTCAATAAAAGACTTCACGAGAACCTTTGTGGGCGCGTGTTCTGTGCAGCAATTCCCGATGCTTATATTGCAGGCAGAAACCGCGCAATATATACATATATATTACACCGCTCAAAACGCATAAAACTGGCATTCGAAAAACCTCCCCTGATTTCGTACAAATGATTGAAACACTTGGGACATTATAGTCCATAGCAAGCATAATAAAATGCTCGACAATCAAGGGACGGAATCTGATAGATGCTAGAGACACTGTGCAATCTGTGGGTTTATGCTCCAAACAAAACAAATCGCAGACGAGAACGGAACGGCCTACCACATAGGCAAGAAAATCACCTGCATGTCCAGTAATGTAGCATATGGGAGTCTCTGCGACAAAGGTAATGAAGCTGTGTTTCTGGGAGAGGCGGGGCCAAATTGTATGAGGGAATGCAAAACCACCTGAGTAGAATAAAACTTGAGGTTTCGAGTAAACCGACACCGCATCATTTTCTGACCGAAAACCACAGTATAAACAATTTTAAGATTATTGGGATTGAACAAATTAATCAACAAAATACAGCTTACAGGAGGGGTCGTGAAACATTTTTTGATTAACAAACTCCAAACACTAGAGACCAATGGACTCGATAGGCAAGAATGATTCCAAATATTCTCATTTATAAACTTGTTAATGGGGGAGGGGGAGGGGTGGGAATAGTGGGAGATATAAGTTAGTGCGAAGAGCAATTACAAATAAAGACACATTGATGTTGAACATAGCGTATATATGTCGTGAGATTATGATGAATGTGTGTCGGTGGGTACATATTTCATGCGTAGGTTGGGGGAGGGGTGGATGGGACGCGTAGACACCCTAGCCTACAATCCTCAGTGTAGACATTATAACAGGGACCATATACAGGATAAATGGTGGGGGTATATATACTGCAAAAGTGAGAGGGGAAAGCCATTTACACACACTGGAAGGATGGGGTGGGGGATTGTTATCACGCAGGGGACGTAGAAAAAGATTACATTTTCGATTAGCGGTCATGATGTCTTTTTGACGTGAATGGGGGGGGGGGGGGGGGGGGGAGGCTGGGGCATGAAAACGCGCATTTGGATATTTCGGGACAAGGATATTAACTGTTAGTTGCATATATACACATAGACATGGAGTTAGCAGTTAATCTAATGCAGATTGCTTTGTTCTTCGCTGTTCATGCTCTCTATCCATTAAATTCTCACTTACAGCAGCCAATGACTCCACGCCCAACACAATGACCAACAACACATAAATCACCATATATATATGTATATATATGTGATAGATATGTGTGTGTATATCTATATAATTCTAAAGAAACATGAATAACATCTATACAGAAAATATACACTTAAGTGTATATCTATATATATGTGTTTGTGTGGAAGAGTTAACGGCTCAAGAAACAAAATACCCTATATTTTTCAATATTGTCAGTCTAAACCGCTCGGTGCCTGTATATTTTATACACTAGTCAGATCCTATAATTATACATGCATTCCACCGTGAACTAAGCAATAGTATATCATTAGTGTCTTGTATTTATCTTATCCAAAAAATGTTTTTTTACGCTTTTGTTTTGTTTCTGGGAAGCGAATGAAACCGCGAAACAGGCCATGAATATGCTAATAACTATTTGTATCATATTGTATTTATTGTATTTATTATACTTGTACATAACTGCATTCTTCGAATAAGGTCCTGTTCTGTTCTGTTCACCTGGGAAGTCTGCTGCTTCAATCTGGAATCCTCTTTGAAGATTTGCTTGTGTCCCATCTTTGAATCTGAGCACTCTTTTTGACACAAACATCTTTACTCTTCGGAGGTCACAAGACAAATGAGTTATAAGCTAAGATCAGCTCTTTTTACTCTTTCTTTTCTCTGGTCCATTTCTTGCGCTGTGTCTGCTGCTTCAACTGCGCCATCTTTATCCATTCTATATGCGATATACTTGTTCATAAGGTTGTCAAAGTTTTCTTGGTATTCGTCGTAGGCTCTTCTGACGATATGTCCAATTACAACAGTAGAATCGTCTCCTTCGCCACATTCCATATCTTCTTGGGTTTCAGATAGCTTCAATTCGTCGGACCCTGGTTCTTCTATTGGCGAATAGTTTCCTGGTAAACAAGGATAAAGGGATTGCATTGAGGCCTCTCTGTGCGAAGGTCAGTTCGTAAATGACAAATTTGTTACTAGTACACGTTTATATAGGCTACGGATATCTGATAATATATTGATGATGGGTTCTAGTAACTTCGATAAGATAGTTTAGCCTTTGGTAATGTTAGCCTCCGTATTTGGAATTAGCTGAGCTATCTCAGTATTGGTCAATGACACATTATAATCCAATGGTTTCTTGGAACAATCACATATGCATTGTATCAAGTCATTATTAGCCGTCTTTATCATGGTCGTTTCATCACGTCGGTTAGCATGAGATAGAAATCGCACTAATTTTCTATTTCTGTTCAGGCTTTCAGTGTTCTTTAGTATTTCTGTTCTTGAGCAAACTTCTCCTTTGTGCCTCTTCATGTTAAACTGTCGATAAAATGGTTTCTCACAGTACTCGCAGTGATGAATTGCCATGTTCTTGTTCTTTCGTGGCTGTAGAGTGTAGACCAAATATGTATTTGGTGTCGTTACATCCATTTATACCTTTCTCATAACTTCGGCAACGACTGGGGTGATGAGTGACGAGAGAAAGCAACTCCTTCGGAACATACCTATTTCCTTATCTCGAGATACATCCTTGTAGGTAAGCAGCTTCAGTACACTGTGTTCTCGCAAGTTATCAAATTCCGGCTAATTCAGTGGTATCCTATTCCTATATTCGATGATGTTGGTAGCACAACTATACAAACAGGTTATCAAATCTTCACCTATAGATCGAAGAACTGCATCCATTTCCTCCTTGCCTGCATCGTATAAAAATTCTAAACTACTTTTTTCCGGTCGATCATTGATCGCACCAGTCCTCACTAGTCCCCGCTCGTCCTCGCTTGTCCCCAAATCACGACTGTCCTCTGTCCGCAAATATCGAGTTGAGCCGTAGAGTAGTATGTGGAGTCACTCGTTCGAGCAATTACTCAATAGCTTATTTACTCGATAAGATTCGAGTCGTTCGAGCAATGCCTTTTCTAGTCACTGCTCCATATTTCATTCGATGGAATCGTGATCCACATTCCACTTGTTTGTACCCCGTCACATACATGGGTTGTCATCGGTGCCTCTTTTTCCGAAATGGGCAGAAGAGGCGTATATGGAGTGACTTGTTCGAGCAATTGCACTTGGGTTCATTGGCTTGATAAAATTCAAGTCGTTCGACCAAGCAGTAGCTTGCTCATGGTAGTCGAAGACAAGTATGATAATGACATGAACTGGGACCTGAAGCGGCTGTAGAGTAATGATAGACACTAAGTGCCATAGTTGTACCACAACTTAGTAATGGTGAGTCACTCTAGCGCAGGGCAAAATAGTGATAGCCAATAGTAGTGGTATAAGTCTGCAAGGGTCGCAGAATACTAAAGCTTTGGACCACTACAGTGGACGTTAATTCTTTACCCGCTGAGTATTTTCAAGATACTTTTTCATCAAATCTAGTCATGGCTGCTGTAAAGCAGCCATGACTAGAGTTGATGAAAAATTAATCTAAATATAACAAGAGATAATTGGTGAAAAAAATCCATTCAATTTACAGGGGAAAGAATATTTCAATATGCCTAACTTATACTTATATCATTGACAAGAGAAACCCTGTGCTGGGCAGGAATATCCGCCAGCAGCATACAAAGAGTTAATCATAGGATACATAGCTGATGACATGGTAGGAGCTACTGGTAAGACTACTAGAAGCTGCATATGAGCCTGGAATCCCACTTACGGAATCCCACTTATGGAACATCTTTTTCCGAGATGAGTCGAAGAATTGTATGTGGTGTCCCTCTTTTAGACATTTTTTCTCAATAGCGCATTTGCTCGACAATACTCGAGTCGTCCAAGCGATGCCTGTTCTAGTTACTGCTCGATTGATTCGTGGGGGGGGGGGCTTCTTCTTAGGGACCTTGTGTGAGACATTGATGTAACAGTGGGCGACGTTTGGATGAACAGAGTGGTCTGATTGGTTAGTTAGTTGCATTAAAGTGGTCTGAATGGATGATCCAGGTTAAAAAAACAAAACTCACGCTGCTAGGAATGGGAACATGAGTACACGGAATAGGGTGAGAACTAGTCAGAAGAAATAAGGAACGCTAAACAATAGTAGTAATAAGACAAACTTTTTCCACTCCATCCTGACAGGTCCCTCTTTTCTACTTGAGAACAACCGAGTAAGTTCGGATACACAGAAAGAATAACGTTGATACCCGGACGGAAGCAGAGGATTCCTAAGGAATCCGAAGTAGTAAAACGAGTTGTCGGATTGATTGTGGTAATTGTTTAATCGAACATACCCTTCAAACCACATCCCCCCATACACACACTATTTAGGACCCTATAACACTGCGTGCTACTTCTATAATGGAGATTCTGGAAAAAACACGAACAAAATAAAGTCGTATTTGGTCATTTGGAAACCTTGTCTTTTCCAATTGAGTAACAATAAACACTCTCGTTGAACAGAACACAACCTCCGAACACACGCCAGTCATATTAGAAGAATTTTGGGCTACATAAAAACCACGTGTCACCAAAGAAACCAACATGGCGGCCTCCAGTTAACAAAATGGACGACGGAAACATGTATCACCCTAACAACACGCGCTGAACATGCGCACTGCTCTCACTATAATATTTACTTCACAAAATGACCGCTCACGCGGGGTAATATGGCAACTCAACATGACGTAACTGAATCACGTGACTATGACATCTCATGAAATCACACATGAGATCACCCAATAAACAGGTGAAAACCAAATTAAATATAACATACCATCTCCGACATTAAAGTTACAGGTAATTTCAAAGATAATCAGATAGGAACAAGAGGACGGTTTAGAGATATTGCAGATAATTTCAACTTGCGACATCTTGTCTCCACGACAGCGTATTACACTAAATCGTCATTACTTGACTTTGTTTCTGTCAGCAATTCGATTTTTGAAATTTACTTGCGAAAGATTGAATCGATTTCTCACCAGATTAAGAAGAAACCATTGTCCAGTACATTGTACATCTAGAAGTTAATTTCACAAAAAATGTCCCAGCAACTTCAAGCGTCAGATACTGGCCTCAATAAAGAAATTTCAAATACGATTTGGGGTGTTACCTTTGAAAACACCAATCTTGATTCCACCGAAAAGAATCCGCGTACGTTACTTTCAGAATTGGCTTCCAACCTCTTGGGATGCATAGTAAAGTAAGGGTATTGATTTGGCGAACGAAACAATTCTATCAGTGGTTCTGGTTCTGTAGAACCACGTCACGAGAATCGTCAAAATCGACTCGAAGTCGCCTCGGCACTTTTCAAAGCAAATAGGAATTATATCAATGCAGTGAAATGGTCGAAAACTTTAAAATTAGCACTAGGGCAAAATAAAGCTGAAATCACGAATTTGACACAACAAGCCCTTTCCGAATTGGCTTCCAAATACTTTCCAAACAAGTCCTTTGTAGTACGAAACTCTGAACCTCGTTGGATACATAGAAAAGTAAGAGTTTTGATTTGACGAACGAAACGATTCTATCAGTGGTTCTGGTTCTGACGAACAATTCGTCCCCTGGGTTCCAACTGGACCTCAGGGGATGAATTGTCAAAAGCGAAACGAAATAGCCTCGGCAGTTTTCAAAGCAAAAAGTAACTATTTCCATGAAATTAAAATGGTCGAATACTTTGAAATCCGCCCAAGGACAAAACAAAGCTAAACTCATGAATACGACAGATCAAAACAAAACCCTGTCTCGTATTATTGAAACGCCAAAACTCCCGATGCTCAGATTAAATAAGCTGATAACTATTAGTGACATATACAAAGACCTTCTCCTTATCTTCCATGTGAGGAGAGACAGATGAGACCAGATACAACAAAAGCAAGAACAAGAATAATTTCGCAAAAAAAACCCTTTTTAAAATGTTCAAGAGTTTCTAGAGCTCACAATAATGGTGTTACAAACAAACCAAAGGTATTCTTTAAATCAGTTGACCACGATAGGATTAAAAAATATAAGCAAACAACGAAATAAAAAGAATGCTTTCAAATGAGTCACATTGGAGCTATTTGGGCCCTCAGACCATGAGCCAAAACAGAGGTAATATTGTTAATTGAATATCTATTTTACTATTTGAATTATTCAATGTACTGGAGTGCTCACGTAACAGAGTTTAGGCCCATTTCCTGTATTCTAGAGATAAACTATGTATTTATTCTATTATATCTTGTTTGACAGAGATCTGTGATCTCTGTCAAACAAGATATAATAGAATAAATACTAAGTTTATCTCTGGAATACAGAGAAGTGACACAATCCAGGTTATTTGAATATTCTTGCTAACTGATTAATTTTCATTGGCAAAGTGGCTATTCAGTGAACGGGGTTCCACTGTACTGCCTTTTATAAAGTCTAATCTTCAATAAAAAGGAAAGATAAAATATATTAAATGCTTGCATTGGATGTACTGGGGTCAAATGGGTCTACAAATAAGGGGAAGTTGGTGATTGTCATGGTAATTTCGCGACATATTACTAAATTTTTATTATTCAATGAACAGGAGTTTACCCTATACCCTGTATGCAATTAGCAGGTAAAATGAGACAGGATTCCCCCCGACGCGGAAGCTATGACCCCCCCCCCCCCTCCCAGAGGGCTAGAGAGTCCCCGGGACCACTGGGCTTACCATAGTTCGGTCCGGTGTGAGAAGGTTTTGATTTAACCGGAAAACAATTCGCAATATCCGTGACTCCAGAGGCTTTGAGAGTGTCAAAACGAAACGCAAAAGATCGCGATATTTATAGGAAAATGAAAAGTTCAAGCCGGAAATTGCGGGTAGCCAAGTTAACATAAACTCAGATATCTGAAGGTATCTTCGAACATTTGAATTTATGCCCATAGCTAACAGTTGGGGGGGGGGGGGGGGCATGCTATTAGACGATGGTATGCTACGGTGGTTATATGCCCATCGGGTTATTCCTGTTGTGCACGTGTATCGGTCTTGGGGAGAATTATGTCTATCTTTGTGGCGTGGGCACAATGTTATCTCCTCAACGAATTTAGCCGATTTCCCCGAGGGGATTGACTTGACTGATAAATGATTTTATCTTTGGAAATTATATTCAATTAACATTATTATTAAATTAAAACATATCATATTAAGTGGACTCCAATGTACTAACAAAAAGACCTCAGCATGTCTAGAAACTGAAAACTTTGATGACTTGTAATTCGTTAATAACCGAATATTTTTATTTTTTTGCCTAGCAAAGGCAGCTCGTCGATATACACATAAAGGGCTGCGATCAAGAAGCAAGGCCAAGGGGTGGGAGCGGGTTGGTGGCTTGGGGACTGGGTTTCTAGTACCGTAAAATTTTCACCGCCCCCCCCCCCCTCCCCCAAATATTGGCAAAATGCAAACTTTCACATTAGATAGGCCTCTCCCTAAAATGGTCCCCAATATAGGGTTCTAGAATGCCTTAAATTCGATCTTAGAGCACTGCATACTGCAACATTTTCTCAAGGATGCGGGAAGGGGGTAGTCCTAGCTTCCGACTGTTACCCTCAACGCATTTCCCTTCAGAGAAGTGGGGGAACGGGGTAATGACCAGAGGGGTCCAAGTTAGGACTAGATTAGTCCCTCCCCCCCCCCAAAAAAAAATACCCTGCATGGCCTACCAAATATCCTATTTGCCCCCCACCCCCCACCCCACCCCCCTTCCCAAAACAAAAACAAAAACTGGTTAGGGCAACCCCTATTATTGAATCCTAGCTTGGCGCCTGTCGTGATCACAAACGTTGTCTCTTTCTTGATCAGATCGCGACCATGTCGCGTCACTCTTAAGAAATATAAAAAAAAAATTGAATTGCATTTTTTTAATTTCGTTCCGGAATTTGGCTGTTACATTATTTATGGAGTTAACAATTATAAAAGACCCAAACAGAGGCTTGGGGCCTTTCCCCACCCCCTAAGATGTCTCTCCTCCAAGACATTGGATCCATGCAGCTTTCACATAATATAGAGCCCTGAAATGGTCTTCAATATAGGGCTATACACGGCACAAATGCCTCAGAATCGGTCTTAGCACTGAATTTTAACAATTTTCTCGGTGGTGGGGGGGGGGGGGGGAGGACTAACCTTAACTGGGTCACTCTGGCCGTCACAATCTTCCCACCTCGCCGAAGGGCGGGGGAAGGTCACGATGGAGAGGCTCTCGTTATAACATGCAGTGGCCCCGACCCCCAACAGCTTTCCAAATACCATTCCCCAAATCAGAAACTGGCTACGGGCCACGGCAGTGTCACACCATACTATGGGAATTTTTTTTTTAAATCCACGTTAAGTGTGTAATGGGTATAAAAAGATAAAAGCAGTTGAATATCTCAAGATACCGCGGATGTTAGGAAGTTCTCATGAGGAACTAAATTCAGTAATAGTTGGTATATTTAAATAAATCGGGATGTTGTGGACGGACGGAAGGACGGACGGACGGAGCCGTGAGATGTGATGACGATAGGCTAGATTCTCATCAAAGCCAATACCAAAAAGTGTAAGGAATTTTCAGTTTTGTTAGTACCTACTCTCTCAGTTTGTTCATTATTTATCTAAATTTCTGAGTTCGATCTTGATTGGGATGACGGTCTTCTGTAATTTGTCTTATTGGCATTAACCCTTTACCCAACGCAGACGATTTCAAAATTTATCATTTTAAATATCATTTTTTTAATTTTTTCAAAACATTTCAACAAAACCATATCATGTGACTCCTCTTTGGAACGAGCTCGATGAGCTCGTTCCAAACAGGGGTCACATGATATGGTTTTGTTGAAATTTTTCGAAAAATAATATTTTTTCAGCTCCTGAATTTGCATATTACGCGGGCGGATGCGGGCAATTCGTTGCGTAAAGGGTTAAGGGCCGAGTGATTAGCAAACACCATTCAAATAATTTATCGTCTTCACTATCAAAATGAACTGCTAATGTGTTTGTCTTTGCGTCAGATTCATAAGATCCATTCTCATCGGCAAAAAACAAAACATTTAAAGACGTCGAAGATGTATCGTTTATGCACAGTAGGAAGAGAATAGGTCCCAATATAGTGCCCCGGGATACACCACAGGTGATCTGGGCCAAGGGTGATTTTGAATTGCCATATTTTACGAATTGTGTTGGTCAAATAACCTTTAAACTAATTATTACTAATACCTGAAACTGTATTATTTTAACTTGGTCAAGAGAATACTGTGATTTGTAGTGCCAATTGCTCAAGAAGAGCAATGGATGTAGCAAGAGTGAGGTCTTAACTTTGCTTGTTCTTTTCTTGTCCTATACTCTTGAAAAGTTGTAAAATGGAGTGAAGAATGGAATGTTTTGGTCAAAATCCGCACTGGAGTTCATATAGGATTCCCAATATCGTCATATAACTGATCATTCTTTTTGCCATACGTTTTTCTTAGATTTTGGAAGAAAACAGGTAAGATACTGACCGGTCTGTAGTTATTAAATTTGTGCTCATCATAGGTTTTGAAAATAGGAATCACTTTGGCCACCTTCATCTTACATGAAACTATACCACTATTAACTGAGTTATTTATTGTATGGAACAAATACTGAGCCAAAGTACCCGTAGAATGTTTCTCATACTTATTGTTAGACCATCGCAATTCTCGCTGTTCTTAAAGTTCAAAAACTTGGTCACGCCCATTACCTTATAGGGTTTGTTGGAGATGTAAAAACATTATTTATAATATTCGCAAGCTTCAAAACATTTTTACGGGGTTTCCTTATTTTTTTCATTTGTGCATTTTCCTAAAAAAAAAGTTATTGAACTAATTTGAAATTAAATGTGGATCGTTTATTTCATGATTATTATCCAGCGTAAACGACGGCAACGTAGCTACTTTTTTTGATATTGTTTATTGTTTCATTTATGATTTGCCAAGTTTTTTTTTTTGTAAATTGTTCTTATTTTCATTTAATATAATATTTTATACCATGATTACCTATTCTACAATATATGAAAAGCCTATGACATAAATTTTAGCTTTACACACCAACCGTGGTGAACACGCCAGCAAAGGGATTTCAGTAGTTAAAATTTACTTCACCAGTGCAACTACATCCAACTTGACCTTTGGTGACATCGACCTGAATGCGAACTTGTCTAAATTTATCGCACGTCGCCTCGCGAAGAGTGAAATGAAAGTGACAATTATGTATTATGTTTTTAAATGAGTTTACCCCATAAGACACCAAAACTTAACAAACATGCATTGTCTCATGTTAATAAAACATCCATAACTCGGAATGGTATGTTATTATGCTATTAAAATGAAAAAGGCACCGTTTCATTTTCCATTTCGTTTCGGCGATAAAATTGACAGCGAAGTACCGCCCACTTATGTTCGTGTAAACAAAAACAGATTCGCTCGAATGTACGTCTGATGCTCAGTAAAATCTGAAAATATAATAGCGACTCTTAATAATCTGAAGATCATGGTATAAATAAAATATACCCAAAGTAGTTTGGTGTACCAAATGTGCACCACTCGTGGTAAAGTGGTGATATTCTACACATGTTTGAAATACATTGTCTTGCTCTGTTTCTTAATTTTGTTAAATACCCTGCGGTAGGTTTTTTTTTATAGTTTATTGTATTTTGGTCCTTTGTACTTTTGAGTTTCTTATGGTGAAATTCTGCTTTCTTTCGTGCCGATGTCAGTAAGACTTTTGCCATCTTTTAATCGGATAGATTTTATTGGAAATGATTGTTCATATAAAGACGTATATATGTTAATTAGGTTATTATATGCTACTTTGGGGTTTTCTCAGTTGCCAGCAGGTATCGTTCTCATAAAAAGTGTTAATAACTTAGACAATAGCGATTTAACGTATAGTCTGTATTAGATTTTTCCTGTTGATTTATTATAAATATATTAACCCTTTACCTAACATGAAAAGCAGACGACACTTGCAAAAAAAAAAATTCTTGAATAACTATTATTTTTATTTTTTGTCTCAAAAACATAGGTTATGACCCATCATTGGAACGAGCTCGACGAGCTCGTTCCAATGAGGGGTCATAACCTATGTTTTATTTAGAAATAAATTAAATATATTAAATGATATACTACATCTCATACATTAATATGTGGAGTCCGAGCGGCCGTATGATCATTTTTTTAATCCGTGAGAACGTTTTACTAATCCGTATGCACGCTTTACTAATCCATATGAATGGTTTACTAACCCGTGCGAACGGTTTACTAATCCGTGCGACGGTTTACTAATCCGTTAGAACGGTTTGTATTTGTCCGTATACGCTACGAAATTCCGTCATCTTGGTATTTGAGGTGGGAATTTCCCCCTATGAAAGTTTTTTTTTTTTTATATGGACTGATACTCACTATATCTATTTCCTACAAAGTTATTTGTTTACTTATATTCTCCCAAAGATCAATGCTTGCCCCGCTTACCAGATTTGAAAATTAACATACCTAGATACTTAAGTGTTTTATGATTATCTCATATCATCGATAACAAACAAATAAGATCTGTTTATTTTTTTATTTACTATTGGTTATATTTATTACATGGAAACATTTTATACACAAGATATGGGCAAAATATTTACAATTTTATCAATATATATCACACCCAGATAAAAACTAAATCCAATAAAATTTGGAGAGGATACAAAATTCTCTTTAATATAAATAAAATACACCCAAAGTAGCTTGGTGTACCAAATGTTCACCATTCGTGGTGATGTGGTGTTAACCGCGCGCCATAGGCTCGCGGTTAAGACCACTTCACCACTCGTGATGAACATTTGGTACACCAAGCTACTTTGGGTGTATTCCATATATTTATCATTTCATTGTGTTCAGCCTTGTATTCCTGTTTGCAGGAGGTTTCTTACAAAAGACTCGTAAAGTGCTCCGCTGGGTGTTCCCTGCCCCCCTCCAGCCATACGCTGCCCCTACGTACTATAATACACAGAAAGGAGTAGCATATATTTTGTAACAAAATGCATAACAACACTTTCTCGCCTATTGTCATGTTCGTGCATCGCCCCGACACCTTTCTCGATGACTCCATTCGATTTGCGAGTGAATTTTCTCATCAGTGTACGGAAGGAGGGAGCGGTGAATACCCAGGGGAACGCGTTGCGGGACCCTATGCAAAACAAGGAGTACAGTCAATTGTCATTATATGTCCAACGACATAGTTTACAACTTTAAAGCTCCAGAACACGACTTTGTTTGGAAAAACACGTGTAGCCTTTTTTTCCTTTTCCGAGTCTGACATCAGGCGTAGGAGATGGATGGATGGGGCCACATTGGGGGGATCTCATGGGGGATCTCATATGTGACGTCATGACACGTGACCCAGTGGCGCCAGGTTGTGTTGTCATGGTAACCAGCGTGAGCGGCCATCTTGTGACGTCATCTCCATAGTGATGCATGGTGTGAGTGCGCATGCGCAGCGCGTGTTGTTAGGGTGATACGTGTTTCCGTCGTCCATTTTATATACTGGAGGCCGCCATCTTGGCTTCTATGGTAGCGCGTGGTTGCTATGTCACCCAAAACCTTCTAATATGACAGGGGTATGTTCGAATGGTATGTTCCTTTGCACAGGAGTAATTTCCCGATTCGTAGAATTACCCAAAATAAACCCGACAAGTTTTACTGTTTCGAATTCTTTTAGAATTCTCTGCTTCTATCTATATATACAATAGTTTTTGCCAACCTAACCATGTTCGTTTGTCCTGGAGTATACTCCAGTAGAGTAGAAGAGCCTATCAACTGGAACAGCTTTGCTTATTATTACTAGTGTTAGTTTTTCTGGTCTGTTCTTGTTAGTTCTGATCCTATTCCGAGTACTCTTGTTGTTTCATTTATCTAGATCACCCAAGCAGTTCACTTTACTGGCGCTAACTAACCAATCAGATTGCTTGATTTCCCATAATCTGTATGCAGAGTTATCTCCCTGTGTATATCAAAAACATATATCATTCCCAAACCCAATAAGCAATCGGGCAGTTACTGAAAAGTCATTGCTCGAACGAATTGAGGTCCATCGAGCAAATGAGCTAGCGAGTAATTGCTCGTTCGAGTGACTCCTCGAACGACTCTTCGGCTCATTTCGGAAAAAGTGGATTCTGCTAAACCCCGATGTTTCCCAAAAAGGGGTTCTGTAAGTAGGTTACTTATCTGAGGTTACTATTACTTGTGTGGCCCAGCCTTCTGGGCCACCCCAGGACATACTTATCCCAAATTCCCCTTACAAGCTAAATAGCCAAGAGAGTAATGGCTCCATGAACAATTGCTCGAACGACTCGAAACCCATCGAGCAAATGAGCCTTAGAGCAATTGCTCGATCGAGTGACTCCACATACTACTCGAACGACTCGAGCAAATGGGATAACGAGTAATTGCTCGTTCGAGTGACTCGTTCATACGACTCTTCGACTCATGTCAGGAAAAGAGGTGCCTATGTCCAGTCATTTTCAAAAAGTGGGATTCCGTAAGTAGGACTTTTTCCAAAATAAGCCAAAGAGCCAAGAGAGTAATTGCTCCATGAGCAATTACTCGAACGACTCGAAGCCCATCGAGCAAATGAGCTATAGAGTAATTGCTCGATCGAGTGACTCCACCTACTGCTCTTAGCCTCATCCGGGTATTTTAGCATACCTATTGTATTGGACTATTGGCGGTTACTTGTAGAAACCTTACATCCGGGTACGTCATGCTACATCCGAATACTTCTGTTGGGATAGTAGATAAAAAACAAACAACAATATAAAACATTTCATTCATTTTTTATTCCAGTATAAATTTCTCAAGGCATCATTTTCGTCTTTGTAGTTCTTCTCTCATGGGCTAACCATTTCATCTTCTTGTGGGTTGGAGCTTCTTCCCAATGTCTGGCTAGGTTCTTGATAAAACACGTTCTCTCATTGATAGCTGATGACTTGGCTTTGTTGGTTGCTTTAATGTCCTGTCTGACATCTTTGGGTTTGTCTTTTAGCTGTTTTGTAGTAGTAACTTCAGTCTTCTGAACATCATTCTTAGCTTCAAGAGTAACTTCATTCGCTATTTAGCTTGCAAGGAGAATTTGGGATAGGTATGTCCTGGGGTGGCCCAGAAGGCTGGGCCAAACAGGTGATAGTATCCTCAGAAAAGTATCCTACTTACAGAACCCCTTTTTGGGAAACATCGGGGTTTAGCAGAATCCCTTTTTTTCCGAAATGAGTCGAAGAGTCGTTCGAGGAGTCACTCGAATGAGCAATTACTCGTTAGCTCATTTGCTGGATGGACTTCGAGTCGTTCGAGCAATGACTTTTCAGTAACTGCTCGATGGCTTACTGGGTTTGGGAATGATATAGGCTTTTGATATACACAAGGGAGATAACTCTGCATGCAGATTATGGGAAATAAAGCACGCTGATTGGTTAGTTAGCGCCAGTAAAGTGTACTGCTAGGGTGATCTAGATAAATGAAACAGCAAGCGTATTCGGAATAGGGTCAGAACTAACAAGAACAGACCAGAAAAACTAAAAACAGTAATAATAAGTAAAGCTGTTCCAGTTAATAGGCTCTTCTGCTCTACTGGAGTATACTCCAGGACAAACGAACATGGTCAGGTAGACGAAAACTATTGTTTGAAAGAATTCGAAACAGTAAAACTTGTCGGGTTTATTTGGGTAATTCTACGAATCGGGAAATTACTCCTGTGCAAAGGAACATACCCTCCGAGCATACCCCTGTCCGATTACAAGGCTTTGGGTCACATAGCAACCACGTGCTACCATAGAAACTAATATGACGGCCTCCAGTAGAGAAAATAGACGACGGAAACACGTATCCCCCTAACAACAACGCATCCCCTACAATCACAATCACTATGGGCATGACGTCACAACATGGCGCCACCAGGCCACGTGACATGCCGTCACTTCCGGGGTCCGGGCCGGGGTCCGGCTGAATTGAGCCATCCATACATGCTATACTACTACTGGCATCTCTCTACCTTCAGCAAATGACATCTCTGTACCTTCAGCAATAGAAAGATGTATCCAGGTGAATCGGAATCAGAAAACCATACGACATTTTTTGACTGCAGCTGTGGATCAGTTGGCCACCATCTTATCCGGAGGGTATTTGAGCCGACACGAGTTATCTTCCCTGTCTTTGAAGTAGCATACGCGAGCCGTCCAACCCCTTTCGGAGGACAAATAACAGATGTTTGCTTCAAAAGCCTCTAAAGAAAAGAGAGGAGAGAACAGAGGAGGGAGAGGATGATGGGGAAGAGGGAATGGAGGAATGAGAAGAGGGTTGAACGGAGGAGTGACTCAGATAATCGCAAGATCATCCTGGGATCAGGATGGGATCGTTATTGAGCATCCTAGTATCACACTCTAAAATTGGGTTCATATTCACTCAACCCAGTCGATTTGGGTTGATTTTTATTTTTAACCCAACTGATTTTAGAGTGCAGGATCACTCTAGGATCAGGATTATACTACCTGGGATAAGGAATAAATGGCATGAGCAGCAACCACTGCTTTGATGAGTGGCGGTGGCAGTGTGCATTGAGAGGGCTAACCCTAACCATGTGGTTATTTTACCACCACCATCCCCAAAAAGGGATCAGTCGGTTGGAGTATACTACTTCCAGGGGGGGGGGGGGGGTGTAACTTGTGTCGGTACAAATACTAGATGGCTGCCCATAGTCCTTTAACAGGGGACTCCCGTGAGATTCGAATCCAGTTAAAAAAAATCCCAACATTTGGTGCCCGCGTGCTCACGTAATACCTTGAGGATCGCATGTTACAAGTACTCCCAGGAGGTATAGGCACGTGATGAATTCCACCAAATGAGTTCCATTACGGGTAGGACTCCCGCCCAGGTCCCCCAATAAGGACTGATCATCCTGTACATAACTATCAATCAATCCCTTTCCAATACTTGCCAAGTAGGAAACTGCGGATAAATGTTACAAACGGAATACCAACACGTCCATATCCACCCCAGGTGGGAGGTGTCGAACGAATACTGGCTTCTTATTGACCTTCACTCGTAGAGCCAATCCTTACAGTCAAGCTCCTTGATTTGTGTTGGAACCATAAAATAAATTAAGATGTCCCTTGTCGGGCGCATGTAATGACTCGTGCCGGTGAGGTGCTAAGTATGAATCATTGTGTATTAATCCGTTCGCACGGATTAGTAATCCGTTTGCACGGATTAGTAAACTGTTCTCACGGATTAGTAAACCGGTCGTACAGATTAGTAATCCGTTCACACGGATTAGTAAACCGTTCGCCCGGATTAGTAAACCGTGCGCACGGATTAGAAATTCGTGCGTCTGCACGGATTAGAAATTCGTTCGTCTGCACGGATTAAAAAAAATTACCATGTCACTTCTCGGATTCCATATTAATCAGTGTTCTTACAGCAATATTAATTTTAACATACATTTTCTGCGTTTATATAATTAAATACTTATTAATAGTTAATACATGTATCAATTTATACATATCGTACTTTGAGTGCGAAAAGGCGCCTTGTTGCACCCAAGGGACGAAAAATATTGTTGAATAAAAAGAGAATCATTTTTTTCCATAATGCAATTGGGGAATTAACAAATTAATTCCATTCTCGACTGCTGTGAGATTAGGAGGGATAGTGGGGATGGAATAGCGCCGATGGGTACTGGGTTAATGCAGCCCTGCTCGTTAGAGGACCGCCACAAATCAGCGGAAGGCTGGGGAATTATTATCGTAGTAAACACTGCTGACTTACGGAGGATCAACAACTGTGAATATCAATGAAACTGCTACGACTAGATGTGAAAATTTCTTACTCTCGTCTGCTGCCAAAGTGAGAATACATAGAGAGTAATCGCTTGACTGGACTGGTTACGTGAAATAATTCATGAGAGGTGAGGGACGTTGTACAAACACGAGTGCGCGAATGCGCACGAGTGTTTTACAATATAGTCCCTCGCCTCGAATGAATTATTTCACGTAACCAGTCCAGTCAAGCGATTACTCTGTGTATTACTTTTCATTATTAACGATAATTATATTATTTAACCCTTTACCTAACGTAACGGCTCAAACCAGCCAGCCTTATTCTCAAAAATCGCCAATTAATTTTCATTATTTTTTCATTCTTTGTCTCTAAAACATAGGTTATGACCCCTCATTGGAACGAGCTCGTCATGCTCGTTCCAATGAGGGGTCATAACCTATGTTTTTGAGACCGAAAATGAAAATAATAGTTATTCATTATTTTTGCAAGTGTCGTCTGCTTTTCATGTTAGGTAAAGGGTTAAAAAAAAGCAACAAAAAAACAATGAAGTCCCCATTACACCCACGGCAAAGAGTCTTCGTTTGCGCGCACTGATACATGACACAATTGTTGATTGCATAATTCACTTGTGAAGTTATCGTTTATAATCAAACCCGGAAATGCCAGTAAAACACATTTTGGAAAGTAATACACCGCTATTTTTTTTAGCAGTTTTCCTCGAAAACAGGTGAAAAGTCACATTGAGTTAAATATTAATTAAAGAGTTCAACAGGATCTGTAATTAACATGCGTTTCAAGACCGACTTTATTTTAGCACACAATGCGTTTTCAAATTCTTTGTAAAATATTCCAAGATGGTCAGACGCATCAGAGGTTATCACACCTGATTAATATTTTAATACGATCAATTAATGTCGTCAAATAACCTGTGCCTCTAATGGGTTTTATGCCATGAGACAAAAAGCCTTCAGAAACTCCCAAACTTATACGTCTCATAACTTAGACAGGCAGTAAAAGTGGTTAAATGTGTTTACCAACTATAATAAGATGACGTATGAACAGTTTCAGCGCGCCGGAGGCGTCCAGGGACGATGTGTATTTGACATCCCTTGCAACCCGAATAACCTTATGTGCTTATGAATTCAGGAGAGTCGGAAGCGAGGGCCAATAATCTTATTTGGTTTGAGTGTACGCACCGGCAGTAGGGTACTGAGGTCAGGCCACCGCGAACTTCGAACTGGAAGGTGACTAGGAATTGTGCAGAATTCTGCTCTGTGTTTTACTCAGAAAGGTCGGCATGTTTATGGCAATACTGAAACCGCAGTTTGATAGTTGTTTTAGGAAGAAGAAAAAGAAACCCAAACAGTCGCTGGTTTGGAATCATCCCAGCATATTACCCATACCGGTTATAAAAAGAGAAAAATCCACTAATATGTGTTTCTGAAAGCTGGGAGTCATCAGTCAGTGCTGAAACTTTTCATTTAATTACTCATTCAGGAATCACAACATCAAATGGTTTCTGTTGAGAAAGTTGAATTTGTAATATCGCAGAACAGCACTCCACGGGTACTTTTGGAAGGTTCCAGATATAACAGAAATAAAATAAGATAGAGCTGAACTCACTGGAGGGGCATGCAGTCAACTTGTAAGGGAAGGCGCACCACCGTTGGAGACTTCGTCAGAGATATCTATGATCATTCACAGCAGCCAGAAGATAGCAACACTTTGAAGTTTGTAAGCACAGAGAAAGAGAGCAAGAGAATATATTACCCAAAATGAGGTCCTTATATAATGTTGTCCCTGTATCCAATAAATTCTGTCTTTTGATTGGTCAGAATGCCATGGACAAATAGCCATGACAAAGGGTGCACCCAACATCCAAGGTATATGAGAGCGTGCAACATCCAGAGTATAAGCGCACCCGAAACATCGGGGGTATATGGTTTCAATGAAAGCTTTTCGATTCCGCTCGCATCATTATAAAACTCGAACCAAAAAAAAACGAAAATAGTCACAAATATCATCAGATTTCCTACAATACAATCATAAAAATAAAATAAGAGCAAATACCAATGTGTTCTTTGTGCCAGTAGGCTGCCAGTAGGCACATAGAACACATTGGAACTCAGGGGACGACATGTCAACAAAATACTATTTACTCGTTTCCTTAACGACCCAAGGGATGTAACTCTATCTGTTGTCCACTGCGATTATAAAACAAAATTATTATCACGAATTTGGTCCAAATAATTGTGGAGCTGAGAAATGTGTCCACAAATTTATTTCCACCATGTTTGTTTTGTGTTTCAAACGGGACAAAAACGTTACTTCCGCCAACATGTATGGTATATGGAGATTTAATACCTGGGTGTCTAAATGAGACATCCAGGTATTAAATCTCCATATACCATACATGTTGGCGGAGATAACTTATAATAAGATTATGGGAAGAGACCAAGCAGAGTTGCATACCATCTTTTTATGAATAAGTATTGTATAGGCACAGACAACAAAACATACCATCACTTCCCAAGAGAACACAGAGACTTTAGATGGGCGTCGTTTTTAACTTTTTACTGACGGAGACGATCAAAGGATGCTACTCGTTTTTACTGGCGACCAACTCCAAGCTTTGCAGTCTGCTGAAACGGTGTGCATGGACGGAACATTTTCTTCATCCCCTGACGTGTGGAGCCAGGTTTACACCATTCATGCAATGAACGGAACAAGTTCATATCCACTTGTGCTTGCTCTTCTACCAAACAGACAGACATCATTCATATCAACATACAAAAGACTTTTTAGCCCGCTAAAAGCTGAAATAGAGCAAAGACTGAATAGACCCTTTGTCCCAAGTCGTGTACAAACTGACTTTGAGATTGCTGCTATTGCTGCTATTCATACTGTCACAAGAGAGTTTCCAGATGCAGAGGTCAGAGGTTGTTTTTTTTCATTTCTGTCAGTCCATTTGACGCAAAACCAAGAGCTTGGCTTCGCTATACAATATAGGGAAGACTCCGTTATACAATCCTGAATTAGAAGAGCCATTGGACTTGCTCTTCTTCCACAAACTATTGTTTCAGGACACATGGGTACACGCCGTGGAGTGGGTTTTTTGGCATATTTTCTCAGTTTAGTCCTTTCGAATAATGGGTAACTGGCAAGGGATTAGCTGTCCATTGGACTGTGAATGTTGTTGTTGTTTTAAACTGTCAAAGTTATGGGGTGTCTAAGTTTTGGGACGATACCATTAGATCGAGGTAGTTAATTGTTTTGGAATGAACACCCGATTTCAGTAGATCAATATTAAAATCACTCATAAAATAGCACTTCTTGTTTTCATTGTTTAATTTATCAGTAATTTCCCATATTCTGGACAAGAAGATTCAATGTCGGCTTTGGATGCAGGTTAGGGAGTTAACCCTTTACCCAACACAGACGATTTCAAAATTTATTATTTTAAATATCATTTTTTAAATTATTTCAAAAAATTTCAACAAAACCATACCATGTGACCCCTCTATGGAACGAGCTCGACGAGCTCGTTCCAAAGAGGGGTCACATGATATGGTTTTGTTGACATTTTTCGAAAAATAATATTTTTTCAGCTGCTGAATTTGCATATTACGCGGGCGGATGCGGGCGGATGCGGGCGATTCGTTGGGTAAAGGGTTAAAAGTGAATGATTACATTGAGACTGGAGACCTAGAAGGGTGAGGGAAGCAGGGGGGCAGACTTATCAGAGGAATGGTTCTCGATAATTGCATTGCAATAGAAGCAGGAGAACTTGAGTTAGGGAAAAGAGCTTTTTGGATGGGTTGCACAAAAAGAATTCGTCAACTTTTGAAAAGTACCTGGAAGATTCATTTTAGAATCCCCTAAATATTTGGTTAGAAGAATAAGATTCCTTGAAAAAACGAATGGAAAAATTGTTCAGACTTGAAGGCTCTTCTGTGGTGGCTTCTATCATTTTTCAGAACAGCCATGATAATGGCTTCCAGCACTGATATAGTTAAGTCTTTATGCTATTGAGTTTTGCAAGTATTTTAGATGTAACTAAATCACTTGACCGTGACGTTGATCGTTGAATCTCAGACAATATTTTTGCATAAAATTGTTTTGTTGGAATTTATTGGGAGGTGCTTGGTGAGGCATTCCAATGGATTTTTCGGAAACAATTTTATATGAACAAAAAGTTATTTAATGGTGAATGACCCGAATGGACAGTTCGGAGTCCAAAACCACTATAGTTGTTTCTGATACGAGGAGACCCTGGCTGTCGAAAGTGTCCTTAAACCCCAATAAATAAATAAATTCTATCGTGGCTTCCACTAGTTGGGTAATGTGTTGTAGCGTCCTGCCTGGCAGCTGAATCTGAGTTTTTAATATAAAACTGTTTCGTTATAATCTGCAGCTACCAATTGAGAAATTTGTGTCAAAATTTTGTCGTAAAGTTGTTTTGTTATTATTTATTGGGGGATGACCTATGACCTTCTCCAATAAATATAAGAAAACACAGTTTCATATGGACTAAGAGGCAATTAAAGCAGACTCACCTGAAAGGAACTATGTTGAATCCAAGGCCACTATAGTGGCTTCTAGCACTTTTCAGAAGAGGTCCGATTGTGGCTGGGGTAGAATCTGTTTCGAGTATTTTAGATGTCAGTGTCGCGCAACCGGGGGGTGGGGGGGGGGGGGGCACTTGTTTTGCCGAGCCATGTTTTTTTTGTATGCATATATTTTAATGACTGGTGAAACAAGGAGCGGATCCAGAGCCTCCCATATTTTCGCCAGCTATGTTTAACTCGTACGATACTGGTTCAGTTTCGATGGATTTCGGATCATTTTTGCAGTAAGTGGCAACAAACGCTAAAATGTCTAGAGTCTGCTAAAAAATCGGTTAACTGAAATAGATCGTAATCTTACAGACATACCAGAACCAAATCCACCCCAGACAAGATAATCCACAGACAGTATAATTGCTGTTAACGTCTAGTAAAGCATACAGGTGAGGTCTCAAAGTGTGAAATCTTTCAAATACATCTCCTGAAAAATCTCAAAATATCCGCTCAGATGTCTGGAAATGGGGGTTTAGGGACCCTGGAATTTAAAATTTTCGCCGGCCCGACGACCATCCATCGCCCGATCCAGCACCCCTCCCCCCCCCCCTCCACTTTGAAAATCGTTCCGCCTCCCCTGGATGTACTGTTTTGTTACATATGCTACTCTAACCCTAACAGTCCTACCTCTTTCTCTTTTTCTTACCTTTACCCCAAGTCTCAGAATGTCTAATCAGATTGCCTCATTTCTCGTAATCTGTGTCTACCAATACACAGTTATATCGTTTGTGTATAACGAAGTCTTATTCGATTCTTAAACGCGAAAGACAATCGAGTATAGGATATCAATGACATGGTAAGATACCATTAGAGGATATCCTTTGAGGATACCCATCAGAGGATTCTTATCGGAGGATATCTTCCACTGCAGTGCCAGACAAAAATAAATAAATATAAAACCCTAAGGCATCAATACCTTATAATAAAAGACTGATTGACAAGAGAAGAATTATGTGTTGGTTGAACCAAGACTACTAGAAAGCTTGTAAGAACGTTCATTCAACAGTGAACCAAGAGAACGAACTGTATTAAATCTGGAAAGACATGAAGGATCCAATTTAATCCCAAATTATGCATGATCACGGGAAGATTTTCAATACAACCAGGCACTGCAAAGATACAGAGAATTCATCTACAATTACAGGAAATAAAGCAATCTGATTAGACATTCTGAGACTTTGATAAAGGTAAAGGTAGGAGCCAGAAATAGATAGGACTGTTAGGGTTAGAGTAACGTCCGAAATAGTAAGTAGTGACAGAGTAGATCTGGAATGTAATAGAACTGCAAAATGAAGTAATACCATTATTTATAACTGGTCGTAACGGACAGGAAAGCTAAAAATAGTCACCAAGCTCAAATTGTTCAGACTTGAAGGCTCTTCAACTCTACCAGGAGCATCATGACATTCGAACGCACCCCGGGAGGCCTCTCGGTCCTCTGGCACTACGTCTAACTCTTATGGGGAGGATTCTGCAGGAATCCGAACCAAATAAACAGGTAGAAACCGGGTGTTTAAGGAGAAATCGGATCCAAAAACCAATTGTGAGAATATTTATGGTAATTAGATATACTCTTATACAATAGAACAGGCCCATAGAACTACGTGCTACTCTCTTATAAGAAGGGGTGGGGGGATCCGAGTCCGTTTCATTGATTTGAGGACTTGTGGGTGATTTTGGGAAATTGTCGTGCGGTTTGTGGTTATCGGATTTACTCTTATGCAAAGGAACGCGAATGTGTTATTATTATAAATAGGATTCTGGGGGAATCCGAACGAAATAAGTCCGTTTCGGTGGTTTTGATATTTGCAGTGATAGCTGGAAGCATTTGGGTAATTAGACTTACTCCCATTCAATCAAATGCACCGTCAGAACATTTTCCGGACCTATTGAAGACCACCGGATCACGCAGCAACCGCGTGCCATCATAGAAACCAAGACGGGCACTTCCAGTATACACCACGTATCACTACGGGGGTGACGTCACAAGATGGTCGGTTTCTATGGTGGCACTTGGTTGATATGTAACCCCAAACCCTCTAATAGTGTGTGACTAGTGTTGCATGGGTTGTGCGCACATTGTGGACTAGCATACAAGCACATATCAATACATCCAAGATGTGCCTATATGCTGCATGTGTTGTGCGTACATTGTGTTCTAGCGCACAAGCTTATATTGGCCCACCAAGCACGTGCACATGTGCTTCATGTGATGTGTACATATTCTGACACACTGTGCACTGGCGCACATGCATTTTTTGCTGCATGTTTTATGCACACACCGTGCTCTAGCACACATGCACATGTCGGTACATCCATCATGTGCTGAATGTGATCTGTACACAGTGTAATACGCGTATCCTCAAAATATATCCTTAAATAGTGCATAATCATGTCATTGGTATCCTGAAATACCTTCATGAGTCCAAAAGTTGTATGTGTTGTGCGGACTTGTGCACTTGCACACATGCATAAATTGGTATTTTCTGTATATGTCTATGTGCTGCATGTACGGCGTATACCTTCTGCACTAGCACACAAACGCATCTAGAGAAGTCAGAAAACTTTATAGGGGGCCGAGGAAATCATAACATAGACAGGACAGGACAAAGGAATCGAGAGAATAAGCTGCTTCAGAAAACGCAGAGGATATCAAAGGAAACTGAGTCATATTAAGTTGTTTTTGGTGATTTGAGTGATTATCGAATTGTTTGTGGTAATTAGATTTACTCTAGTCGAACATAACTTTTGGTGACCTTTCGGTTCTATAGCATTGTGTGCTACTTTTATAAAGAGAATTCTGGAAGAAAACAAACAAATAAAGTAGGATTTAGTGGGAAATCCGAATCAAATAAATAGCTGCATTGTTTGTGGAAATTAAATATACTCCTATTCAATCTAACACACCCTCCAAACACACCCCTGACCTATTAAAGGAGTTTGGGTTATATAGCAACCACGTGCCACCTTAGAAACCAAGATGGCGACCACCAATATACAACATGGACGACGAAAAGACGTGTCACCTTAACAAACACGCACTGAGCATGCTCACTGAGACCACGTATCATTATGGTAATGACGTCACATCGTGGCTGATCATGCGGGGTACCCTGACAACCAAACATGACGTCGATGTGTCACGTTATATGACGTCATTTCTGGTCACCCCCACCGGGGTCCCCCAAATGGGCTATGGAAACCGCATTACACAAAACTACTGATAAGTTTTTTTCCCAGTTCAACTTGTGCTGCCAGTCCTGGTCCATGTCATGGCCCCCAGACTTCCAGTATACCGGCACTGGCTAAATTCTGTTGCGTACTGTTACCCAAAACGTGCGATGCTAGTGTTTCGGGGGTTGGGCTAAATTAATAATTAACAATTTGCTGTTTCCACACAGATTTATACCTTCAATCAGTGCCTTGCTGTAAAACAAACAGATTCTTGGTGACACTGACGCCAAACGTACAAATTGAAACTCTTCTTACATGTGAAGTGCCAGAACATTATGACGTGTCAACAAGAGTATTGTTAGCCTACTGGATGATGGGGATGACAGAGAGAAATGTTATTTGCCCGGGAAATAACACCTTAAGCAGCATTTTCTTCTTTAAAATTTGAACCCATGTGGTGTCTTCCACGACAGTAAAATAGCTGCAATTGGAAATGTCCATTGTTCATTATTTGGGGGTAGGCCAAATAATATTTCCAACATGCAGTCTTGCGGCTGCTTGTTTAACCCTTTACCCAACGTAACGTTCAAAACCGGCCAGCGCTATTCTCAAAAATTGCAAATTAATTTTCATTATTTTTGCATTTTTTGTCTCAAAAACATAGGTTATGACGAGGGGTCATAACCTATGTTTTTGAGACAAATAATGAAAAAAGTTAGTTATTTAATAATTTTTTTGCGAGTGTCGTCTGCTTTTGATGTTAGGTAAAGGGTTAAAATATTGATTAGTCTACCCACCATTCACTTTGCAGCCATCATATTTAATACAATTATGACGTCTCGTGTTCCTGATCGAGAAAATCAGCCTTTCGGACTGAAAGGGTTAACCATGGGCATCAGATTCAGATTTTTTATTCACGGTACACGTTTATGTAAAATGGTTACAAATAAACATATTGCACAAATGTTATGAGTAGCATACCGTGGGCTGACTACCTGTCATCCCCTAGAAGTTGGAGTGATTGCAAACAAACTGTGACTAAATGAATGAACTTAGAACCGGTTGTGTGACACATGTTGATGAATGGCGATCGAATCATTTCTTTTCTTGGGCCAGAGGTTTGGTGCTTCATATACGCCAGCGGAAAGATGTTTGCTTCAAAATTGGCAACCTGCTTATAGACCTCCCTCCACTACTCATCATAACACCGGTAACAAGTCCCATCGTGAAGTTCGTGTCGTTTAGACTGCGATAAAGAGGTAGGTCATGATGTTTGGGCGTGGGGTCTACGTTAGCTGCAGCATCATCGTAGGATGACGAATGTGATGAATTATTTGTTTAGATTATTGTTTTCGAGCTCTTAATTGCGTGCATTTAGAATTTTACATAGCACAACTGTAGGGATGAAGCTCAACAGGTTGACAAAGACGAGGATTCCAGACGTTGACAATTTGGAAGTTTACGAAGTGCAATCGGGGCAGTGGGGATTATTGCAGTGGACATAACTGGAATATGACGAAATGAATGTGGAAGTTAAGTTGTTCTTAAGCATGGTTCTGTCTCTACTATTACGAGTTGTGTTGTCCAGAGCATTCCATAGTTTCGAGAAGGTGCATAAAGGAAGTTTATCCAGAGCTTGGGTCCGTGTTTTTTTTCTATGTATAGGAGGCCAGACTGTCTGGTTGTCCTACCAGATGGATTGTCCATAATTTTAAATATATCATTGAAAGAAACCGGTAATCTGCCGTTCTGCCGGCCAAACACGAACAGTAGTGCATGTAGCTTAAACAAATCATCAACCTTGAGTATTTGATTTTCCTTAAACAGAGAATCTGTATGAGAATTGTACTTTATGTTATTAATTATTCGTAATGATCGCCTTTACATGACAGCTAGTTTTTTGATAGCTCTTGAATTGCCCCATGCCTGGATTCCGTATACCAAAAGGCTATGTAAGAGGGCGCAATACAATGTTTTCAGAGCTCCATGAGGGAGGAAGTTTTTCACTTTGTTGAAACTATAGTTTTGTGCGTGCTATTTTCGAGCATAATCGGGATATGCGAGCCTTGTAGGATAAGTGTTCATCAATGCTAATTCCTAAGAATTTCACTGATTTTTCTGTTTCAGTGGCCCTAACCTTGTTAATGTTTTGGTTATTTATTTTTAATTCTTGCCAGAGATTATTCTTCCTAGCTTTATTTGGGTTAAGTATGATATACGAGGTTTTCTTAGCATTCAGCATTAGCTGGTTCACAGAGCACCATTCGAATAGTTTTTGAAGCAAGTCATTGAAATACGATGTTATGGGATTATTGTCGGAGCCCGGGAAGTGTGCAGTGGTGTCATCGACAAATGATAAAAGATTGAGTGATGTTGAGTTACTTATATCATTCATATATAAAAGAAAACGAACAGGGCCTAAAATTAGGCCCTGAGGTACATCGCAACTCTGTTTGTCTAAATCCAATTTGTGTTCTCCGTACATCCATGTAACATACTGAGACCTGTTGGACAAGTAACTTCTAAACCAATTGTTGGCTGCACCTCGGATGCCATATTTTTCCAGTTTGCCTAATAGTATTTCGTGATTTATGGTGTCAAAGGCCTTTGTCAAATCCAGGAACAATGCTAAGGTGCCGTTTTTTCCTGTTTATTATTTTCTAGGTGCTTTGAGAACTGGATGAATAGTGCTATGTCGTTTTCGGAACCCGTATTGGTGAGGGCATAAAGAGTAAACCTATTGAGGAAACTACTTAGTCTCCATGGGTTTTTCCATTACTTTTAAGAATACCGGAAGTATACTGATAGGTCTGTAATTTGTAAAGCTGTGCTCGTCACCCGCTTTAAATATGGGTATCACCTTTGCGATCTTCGTCCTGTCTGGTACTTGTCTGGTTATGAAAGAGTGTTAATTATATGTCGTCCCCTGAGTTCCAATGTGTTCTATGTGCCAGTAGGCACATAGAACACATTGGAACTCAGGGGACGATGTGTTAGAGGATCCAATACTTCGTTTATCGTATGCTTCAGAAGACAGGTTGTGATATCGTGGCAGTCTTTACATAAGTTAGGCTTAATTTTTTTTTACTACTCGGTTGATTTCTGTATGATTTGTGGGTATTAAACAAAGATTGTTGGAAACATTGTTGTCCATTGTTGGCATTGCAAGGAACTACGGAGGATTTTCTGATGATTTTATATGAGACCACACGTGGAGAGAGAGAGAGAGAGAGAGAGAGAGAGAGAGAGAGAGATACCTCAAGCAAATTATAGGAGATAGAGGGACCAAATAAACTCTATTGGAATTTTGAAGTATACTCAGAATATGTAATCATACTTTTGTAGCAATAAACCCATAAACTTTGATTTCAAATTTTTTAGTGCGACTGCTGACTTGCTATCTCACATTCTTGCAAGTATGGAGACAAAGAGACCTCCACTAATGTTTTGGTCATAAAACGGTTAAACTAGAATGGTGTCATTTGTGCGGAAAGCACACTATGGTGTATCCCCGCATTTTCAGTTTGCCATCACGATGACCACAAATTAATTCGCCTACAACTAAATTGTTATAAATGGGGCAAAATAGGATTTTATAAAACTAAGAATCCTCCATGCAAATCTATGAATCCTATCATAACATATGAAAACACTTTAAACATTTCATATAGTACACCCTTGAGACCTTTTGCCGGAAACTGATTTTATAACAACAAAAGTGATGTGTTTGGAGTTATACAGAACTGGATACAAAATTCCAACACCTTCATGCACACCTTATGATTTGTAAGTATCAATCATTTTTCTTTTATTATTTACACCAAAGCAAAGATATACCTGAAATTACATGAAACGAAACAGTATCAGGGGCGGCGAAGCGATTGTAAATTCCAGGGTCCCAAAACCCGCATTTCCATGCATCTGAGAGGATATTTTCAGATTTTTCAGGAGGTGTATTTGAAAGATTTCACACTTTGAGAGCTGTTAAAAAACGTCGGTAAAGCAATTATACTGTCTGTGGATTATCTTGTCTGGGGGTGGATGTGATACTTGTATGTCTGTAAGATCACGACCTATTCAGTTAACCGATTTATTAACAGACTGTATACATTTTAGCATTTGCTGCCACTTACTGCAAAAAAATGATCCGAAATCCATCGAAATTGAACCAGAACGAGAGAAACATAGCTGGCAAAAAATTGAGGGAGGCTCTGGATCCGCCCCTTGTTTCACCTGTCATTGGTTGTCTTAAAATATATGCATACAAAAAAAACGTGGCCCGGCCAAAATGTGGAGGTGCTGAAGCCCCCACCCCCATACCAGCCCACCCCCCCCCCCCCCCCCATCCCGGTTCCACCGCCCCAAGTATATTAAGGATTTTTAATGTCTGATATTAAATATTCGGTATTTAAATTGAACAAATGAATTCACTTCCAACGTTTCGAATTGAAACCCCTAGGAGCCTTTCGCTGTAAACCGCTCCTCTGACGACAAAAGTGGCACCACGGGAGCCATATGAGGCGAAATAAAAAATACAAAACCCTACCTGAAAATATGAACACACTTTCAACGTTTTGAATTAAAGCCCCGGGGAGCCTTTCGTCAGAAATCAATCCTATAACCTCAAACGTAGCGCTACAGGCGGCACATGGGGCCGAATCAAAAAGCCGAAACCTTAATGCACATCTATAGACCCCACCTGAACATATAAACACACTTTCAACATTTTGAGTTAAAACCCCTAGGAGCCTTTCACCGGAAACCGATTGCCTAACGATAAAAGTGGTACCACGGGTGCCACATGGGATTGAATAAATAATTCCAAACCGTTATGCACATCTAGAGGCCCTACATGAACATATACACTTTCATTAACTCATTGTGAGAATAGCACAATTTGCAAATGCAAAATTCACCCTGAGTCAGTCTTTAACGGACTACTTGATTGGGTGTAAAGAAAGGGGGAACTTGTCGCATATATGGGAATTTGAAATATCAGTTGATTGAATGGGCATTCATAGGGGGCGCGGTGGCTCAGTTGGTAGATATGCAGGCTGCAAGCCGAGAGGTCCTCGGTTCGAATCCCACCTGCGGCAACCGCGTTGTGTCCTTGGGCAAGACACTTCACCTCCATTGCCCACGTGGGGGCACGGTGACGTTTTGTACTAAGGCGTACTGCACGTCGATGGTGCACCTGTCTTCAACCAATGCTAACCCTGCTTGTGTGGAGTTGGTATGTTGGGGAGCTGACAGTTGCTCGCCGTTGCTCGGTGGTTCTCTCTGGGTACTCCGGCTTCCTCCACCCGTAAAAGTGTCACGGTCGTGGTTAGCCATTGTGCAGAAATATGTGACCTTAAACACCATTAAATAAATAGATGGGCATTCACACATAACTGACACAATGAGATTCGATCACGCATACATTTATGAACACACTCTCAACATTTCGAAATTAAAGTCCCTGTGAGCCTTTCGCCAGAAACCGATTCTCTAACGACAAAATTGGCGCTAGCGGTCACGTGGAGCCGAATAAAAAATCCCAAACAGTTATGCAGATCCAGAAACCTTATCTAAACATATGAAACACCTTCAACATTTCCAATTAAAACCCCTTGGAGACTTTTGAGGAAAACCGATTCTCTAACTACAAAAGTGGCACCACGGGTTCCACACGGGACCATATCAAAAGTCAAAAACCTGTATAGACATCTAGAGACGCTATCTGAACATAGGAACGCGCGTTCAACGTTTCGAATTAAAATCCCTAGTACTCCCAACCGATTCTATAACGACAATAATGGAACAATGGGCGCCGCATGAGGCTCAAAAATGCGAAACCGTTATGTACATCTAGCGACCCTACATGAACACACTTTCATCATTTCGAATTAAAAAACCAAGAAGCTTTTCGCCGGAAACCGATTGTCTAACGATAAAGTGGCGCTACGGGCGCCACACTCACACTCTGAGACCCTACCTGAACATATGAAAACAATTTCAACGTTTCAAATTAAGACCCTAGGAGCCTTTCATTGGCAACCGATTCTTTAACAACAAAAGTGACGCTCCGGCTGCCACATGAGGCCGAATAAAAATCCGAAACCTTTATGCATATCTGGAGACCCCACCTAAATAACATTTGAACATACTTTCAACGTTTCGAATTAAAATCCACAGGAGCATTTCGCCGGAAACCAATTGTCTAACGACAAAAGTGACGTTAAAGTCACCACATTGGGCCGAATCAAAAATCCAAAACTTTTATGCACATCAAGACCCTCCCTGAACATATGAAAACAGTTTTAACGTTTGGAATTAAAACCCATAGGAACCTTTCGCGGGCAACCGATTCTCTAACGACAAAAAGTGACGCTACGGGTTCCGCATGAGGCATAATCAAAAATCTGAATTTTTTATGCACCTCTGAACATATGAGCATACTTTCAACGTTTCGAATTAAAACCCCAAGGAGCCTTTCGCCGGACACTGATTCTCAAACGACAAAAATAGTGCTACGGGTGCCGCATGCGGCCAAATAAAAATCTAGAAACCCTACCTGAACATATCAACACATTTTCAACGTTTCGAATTAAAACCTCTAGGAGGCTTTTGCCGGAAGCCGATTCTTTAACGACAAAATTGGTGCTACGGGCGCCACAAGGGACCGAATAGAAAATCCGAAATCTTTCTACACATCCAGAAACCCTACCTGGACACATTAATACATTTTCAGCGTTTCTAACTAACCCCCCCCCCCCCCCACCCCTCAGGAGCATTGCATTACCCCAGAAACGGATTCTCTAACTCTAACAACAAAAGTGGTGCTACGGGTGCCACATAGGGCCGAATAAAAAATCCGAAACCTTTATGCACATCTAGAGACCCTACCTGAAAATATGAACACACTTTCAACATTTTGAATTAAAAATCTCTAGGAGCATTTTCCCGGGAACCGATTCTTTAACGATAAAAGTGACGCCACGTGCGCCACATGGTGCCAAATACAAAATCCGAAACCTCTATGCACATTTAAAGACCATGCCTGAACAAATACACTTTCAATTTTTCGAATTAAAACCCCTAGGAGCCTTTCGCCAGAAACCGATTTTCTGACAACAAAGGTGGCGCTACGGGCGTCATATGGGGCCGAATGAATAATCCGAAACCTTCATGCATATCTAGAGATCCTACCTGAACATATGAACACACTTTAAACAATCAAAATTGCATATCCTATGAGTCTTTCGTCAGAAAACAATATTTTAGCTCAGTCTTTAAGTGGCGCCACTGGCACCACCAGGTGGCAAGAATTCAAACTACACCTATTTTTGTCATCTCTATATCATACTTAAGAGCTGTGATAAGTATCAAAATTATAGCTCCAAAAAATGGGCGTACGGACGGAAATGATCACCATATCCCCTCGTTTGGGAAAATGCGGGGGAGAAATATACATCATAGCATATGAGTTATACGAGAGAAATAATTTTCCTTTGTGTTCCGATATATCGAAGAATTTTGAATAATTGAAATAACTCTTGACAATGACGAAGACGCTCGGAGTTCATAAGTCTATACTAGTACCAAAATGAACACACGCATTTTGAATATTTACCACAAATGTCCCTTTCCGCGTTTACTGCTATCTCTATACAACCCGGATGCTGTTCGAGTAAACTTTCCATGTACCAGTCAATGAGTGCCCAATGTGGCTCTTCTCTTTTAACCAAACCGAGGATGCCATCCACATCTCCCACGTTGGCAGCCCGCACAGTAACTCCTGGTGGTAACGACATGCTTGATGTACTGCTGTCCATTGTTAACAAATATACTTAGACTGTAAAAGAAAATATGATAGCTCACTTTTTCGATATTATTCGTTACACAGTGTGTTGGTGGCCTAATATCGTATATATGGTGTCAGTCAATTTCATATTGGATGAGAGGAATGGCCTAATATGGTATATATGGTGTCAGTTAATTTCATATTGGACGAGAGCGAATGGCCTAATATGGTATATATGGTGTCAGTTAATTTCATATTGGACGAGAGCGAAATTAACTGACACCATATATACCATATTAGGCCATTCGCTCTCGTCCAATATGAAATTAACTGACACCATATATACCATATTAGGCCACCGACAAACTATGTAACGAATACATTTTACCGACTGCTGCATCGATGCACAGAACTAATAACAACAGCGATCAAAATTAATTGAGAGAATTCTCACACTGTGTTCACGTGTCTTTGCCTTGTTACAATTTATGGGAGAGTACAGGCACTCTCCCATAAATTGTAACAAGGCAAAATTCATACATACCAAACAGTTTCATTTCGAAGGTAACATGACACACATCCACAGAATATGAAGCCTTTTAAGTTGACTAACCTGTACTTCAGGCCAAATATGGGCTTCCAACACTCAATCTTTCAACTTGAAGTATTTATCGGCTGCCGCCATTTTGAATAATCAATGAACAAAGGGGAGATTACCCACAGCTGTCAGCGTATATTGATGTTGACAGGCAGTATATGGTTTTATATGCAGTCTGCATGTGACGTCTGTGAACCAATGACATTCCCAGATACTTGTAGGAGGTAAGATATTATGTTATATGTCCAAGCAAAACGTGGAATTTAAGTGCATATTTAGTTTAGTCACAGATTCGGGGTGTGTGTGTGTGGGGGGGGGGTGACAATGTGCACGCCCCCACCCCACCCTTTTAAAATGTTTTTAATTTTCAAATAAGTGCATTCACGTGGCCACAATCGGGTTTTACTTTGGTGTGGTCATAAACTGTGGAAAAAAATTTATAATCCTGACAGCGATTTTTATCTCCGATAAATCAGAAGTGTCGCTAAGGGGGAGGGAGTGAACCCCACCGTCTTCCTCAACCAACAGTTTTTCCAGATTGGAGTCCTACCATAGTATTCATGTATTTCCTTGCAAAGACTGTATTTGATAGATGGACTTATGTCACACACACAATCGGTCATACAAATGGAGGTCTTTCGTTCCCAAATTGGGATGTTGTGTCCCTGCATGACCACCAATATGGATTGAGTACCGATATGGTGAGTATCAATTAAATAAGAAATGTTGTCACTTCTACTACATGCATATTTTATTTCTACACAAATGAATGTCCAAAAAGTATTGAGACCTTTTAACTATAATCCCGACAGACTAGCATTCCTACCTTGATGATTTACAGAATGGCCGTCTTGGTCGAGTCACTTTCCACGGATGGGTAATATTTCCACGGACGCAATATTATTGGTTCCAAACACTAATTATACGAATAATCATCAAACATTTAATTAATGAAGCACCGGGTACAACCTGGTGCTTCACAAATTAAAATTTTGCTGCTGATGTTTTTTATTGCCTGGTAAACGCAGGCGTGGACATCACTGCCCACGCGTGGATTACGACCAGTCCACGGCAACTGTACTGGAGCGGGAATATTTTATCAGACATTACTTAAAGAATCACAACCGGGAGAAATCAGGTTTACGTCCTCTCAATGGTTATCTTCGCGACACCCAATTTAATGCGAGTAAGCTCACGTGGAAGGAAATATTCGTGAATGCACACGAAGGCCTTTTATAAAAAAAAATTGTTGCTAACTCTGTTATGCCTCAGTTTACCGGGGTACTTTTTGACAATATTAAGGTGCCCCATGCTACTTTTCTCAAAACGGAACGCGAAACTGTCCACATTGAGGGAGGAGAGTAGTGAGGGCTGTCACTATAGACCTAAGCATTTAACACCGAATTCCCCATACCCAAATATGGCACTATAGACCAAAAAATTAACACATGATTCTCCATAGGGTGTCTTGGCCCAGAGTGACATATTTTGGCCCAGAGTGCCATCATTGGGGCAGGAATCCGGTCTCCAATGATGACGCTCTGGGGAAAATATGTCACTCTGGGCCAAGACACCCTATGGGGAATCTTATGTTATTTGTTTTGGTCTATAGTGCCATATTTGGGTATGGAGAATTCAGTGTTAAGTGCTTAGGTCTATAGTGACAGCCACTGGGGAAAAAATCCTCGTCCAATCACTAAGTCTCTATAGTGGCAGCATTGGGGTATGGGGAATTCAGTGTTAAATACATGTCCCTATAGTGCCACCCACAGGGGGAAAAATCCCCGTCCAATCACTAACTCCCTACAGCGGCATCAATGGGCTATGGGGAATTCAGTGCTAAATGCTTGTACCTATAGTGATAGTCATGGGGTAAAAATCCCTTCCAATCACTAAGTCCCTCGAGTGTCAGTATTTGGGTATGGGGAAATCAGTGTTAAATGCTTGTACACATAGTGCCAGCCATGGGTAAAATGGCAGTTGAGGGACAATCCGCCCTATGGAGAATCCTATGTTTATTTTGTACCTTAAGTGCCCATATTGGGGTACGGGGAATTCAGTGTTAAATGCTTGTCCCTATAGTGTCAGTCATGGGGTAGGTTGTTCCAAACAGTTTTATACTGACAAAAATGTGTGTTAAATGCTATACTGGCAGGTTTAGGGGAATTTGTCTTCCATACACTTTATATACTGACAAAATATTCTGCTTTTAAAAAAAACCCTGCTACCTATTGTACATCGCCTGACTTGTAAAGTTTTCAGTTTATTACTGGAACAGTTTTATCACCAGCACACGACATAAATAACACTGACAGATTTAGCGTGAATCTGTGGTTTTTTTTTTACATTTTTAGGGAAGGAAGTGATCGTTCCAATATCATTTCTCTGCAGACAATTTCTATTTTTCAAATGCGCGAATGTCTTATAATGCGAGATGACTCAGATGAAAGTGTGTCTGACAGTCAATTTGTAAGACAAATAACACTTCCTCAACCTGACAAGAACATTTCTCTCATGTTTTTTCCACATTACGTCTGTATATATTTTACAAATAGCTAATCAGAACTCAGACAAACGTGTTCCATTCAGATACATTTTTTCAAACACGTGTTCCACACATGTTGTAAATTCACTACATGCAACCTTCGCATTCTCTTACATTTAATAACATCATGTTTTGTAGTGTAAAATGTGATTTTACTTCATTGTGGCGCAAAAAATAGAATAAATATGGCTTTCCTCTACCCAAACTGAAAAACGCAAATTCTCTTAACTTTTTATGCCTGTTTTGAATTCGTAACAGATGTTTCTAAAGAAAATTACATTTTCTTTAAAAACGTCTGTTACGAATTCAGAAGAAAAGGCGCAGTTCTGTGTGAAACACACAGACTATTGTTTTTGTACGGTTTCGTTTTCTTTTTTTTAATCTTCTTCTTCTTATTCTCCTGTCTTCTGTCTTCTAACCACTTTTTTGTCTGCAAGATAACTCGAAAACGAATTGCCCGATCTTGTTGATTTTTGGCATACTGACAGAGAGTCACAAGTTCTCGGCACTGAATATTTGTCAGATTCCTGGGGCATTAGGGGTCTTCGTGGGGGTGTTTTGAAAGTGGGTCACGCCCATATCTCAAGTGTGGTATGACCTACGAACCTGGGACCAACACCAAATGAGTCAACACTCGATGGAGCTTCAACATATGAGTCAAGATCACGGAGGTCACCTAGGGGTCTTTAAGTGCATTTTTCAGAATTGCTGGAAATCACATTTTTTGACCCTCTAAAGCATTCCTGAAGTTTATGCATGCATTTTTACGCAAAAAAAAGATGGGCGTGGTCAAAATTTTTGAAAGTGGGTCACGCTCATATCTCAGGCATGGTATGATGCATAGATCTGGGACCAACACCAAATGAGTCAACACTCGATAGAGGTTCAAAATATAGGTCAAGGTCACGGAGGTCACCTATGGGTCATTGGGTGCATTTTTCAGAATTGCCGGAAGTCACATTTTTGGACCCCCTAAAGCATTCCCAAAGTCCATGCATGCATTTTTACGTAAAAACGTGGGCGTGACCAAAATGTTTTGAAAGTGGGTCACGCTCTTATCTCAAGCATGGTACGATGAATGGACCTAGGTTTAACAACAAATGAGTCGACCCTCAGTGGGGGGGGGGGGGGGGGGGGAGGGGTGCAAAATATGAATCCGCCGAGGTCACCTAGAGAGCATTCAGTGCATTTTCAGAATTGCAGGAAGCCACATTTTTCGACCCACTAATGCATTCCCGATATTAATTCATGCATTTTTACACGAAAAAAAGTGGGTGTCGTCAAAATTTTTGAAAATGTGTCACGCTCCAATCTCAAACATGGTATATGATGTATAGACCTGGGACCAACACCAAATGAGTCGACACTCGATAGAGGTTCACAATATGGGGCATGGGCACTGAGGTCAACGGGGATCATTGAGTGAATTTTTAGAATTGCTGGAAATCACATTGTTGGACCCCTGATGCATTCACTTGACTGAACCCTTTGAATGCTGTGTACATATATGCCTTTCTAGTTTCTTGGAAAAATTGATCCGATTCCTGAATGAATATCTTTGAATACTGTTAACGAAAACATATTTCTGAGTTCTCTAAAACTATTTATCCCCCAAAATAAGCCTCCAAAGTATTCCAGTTACATGCATAGAAGGACGTTGTTGCTCAGTAGGTAGAGGTGAAGGCTGCAAACCGAGAGGTCCTCGGTTCGAATCCCAGCTGCTGCAACTGTGCTGTGTCCTTGGGCAATACACTTTACCCCCATTGCCCACGAGTGTGCATGTTGGCATTGTGCACTAACGCGTACTGAAGGAATACTTGTCTTCAGCCAATGCTAAGCATGCATGTGTGGAGTCAACCTGTTGGGGAGCCTGGTAGTTGCCCACCATTGCTTGATGGTTCTCTCAGGGTACTCTGGCTTCCTCCACCAGCAATACTGTCCGACACAAGGTGACAGTGGCTGTCAAAAGTGTCATTAAACCCAATAAATAAATGAATAACATTCATAGAAGGCATGGCTTGATGGTGTGGATGTGATATTTCTGGTTTCTGTGCTCTGTTTGGGAACACCGATAATGATAACCTCAATACAATCAATCCTATCTTAATGTTTTTGTTATACTGATGGACTGATCTGGTAAATGAATCCTCTGAAACAAATAGCCATTATGTGCAGGTTATCGGACACTTAGTTCGAGGCCGCGACAGCGGCCGAGAACTAAGGTGTCCGATAACCTACTTGTTGTTCAGCGTTTCATCTTGCCGACTGTACGTGACAAATTCACCTCCCTCTATAAGTTGTGCCAGTGCATCTGTGTACGTATTGAGGGACTTGCTCAAAATTCTCAACTGTCACTGTGATGGCATAAAAGTGAAATCGACAAAGCACGTACTCAAGTTGGCAACGCGACAACTCCATAAGCGAAATATCAACAATGATGGACGAAGGGGACTTCGATATAATGGGTCTAAGTGAGACGTGGATACGACGGGATGAGCGGGTTGATCAGATGAAGGGTTGCGTGTGGATAGGAGCTGGGCGAACTGAGGGTCAGAAACGGGGTGGGGGTGTTGGCATCTACGCTAAAGAGGAATTACAACCCTCATTGATTACAGATCTCACAGAAGCAAGGACTCAGATTCCAGTATCCAACGAAATAGTTTGGGCAAAAATCAAGCTAGGAAGCAGGAGTGTTGCCGTTGGTGTTGTATACTTAGCAGTGGAGGGAAGTAAGCCCGAGTGGAATGATTCAATATATACAACTCTTAGATCGAATATCACAGAGCTTGAAAGCAGAGGGTTCAGTATTGTCCTAATGGGGGACTTCAATGGGCACATCGGGGATAAGGAGGAGGGCATACAGGGAGGTGATAGGAAAATTAACACGAATGGGAGGAAGATGTTGGACCTATCAAAAGAGCTTGGTTTAAAGATCCTGAACAGGGATGCGAAATGTAAGGGTAAATGGACCTGGGAGAGGAACGATAAGAAAACAATAATTGATTATATACTCACTGACATTAGCGTATGGAGGGAGGTTATAGATGTAGAAATGGATGACGAGGGAAAAAATGACTTGGGTAGTGATCACAACCTGATAACAGTTAAGATTATGGGCAAAAAAACGAATAGAGACAGAAATACCTTCAAGGAAGTTTGGGGACTAAAACAAGGAGCCGACTGGAAGCAGTTTCGGGAAAAACTAAAACCAAATCTTGAATGTATACCTAGGGATGCAAATGTCCAGAGTATTTCAGATGGCATAGTAAATAGCCTAACAGAGGCAGGGACGGATTGTATAGGAAGGGTGAAGGTACCAACGAGAGAGCTTGGATACAGGGTTAACGAGGGACTGAAAAAGGCTATAAAAGAAAGGAAGGTAAAATGCGCTGCTTACAGAAGAAGTTGGAAGCTTAAAAGGGGGGGGGATAACAATGACACGAGACTAATGAAAGGAGAATATGAACTGGCACGGAAAAAGGTGAATGAGATAAAGAATAATAATAGGAAGGAGCGCAATTGCAGTCTTGCCAGAACAATAAAGAAAACGGAGGGTTCGAGCTCAAACGTATTTTGGAACTGGGTAAATAAACGGGGGAAAAGTAGTGTGCAGAGTATCAAAGTGGATGGGAAAAGTACAGAAGATAAAGGCCGTATCGCTTCAGAGTTAGTCAAGCACTGGGAAAAGATAAACGATAGGCGATGGGGCAGTGGGTCCCCACCAAAAAGAAATACACTGGTGGAGGAGAACCTATCCAATCGTGTATGTAGCGAAATAACGGCAGAAGAAGTGCGGAACGTGGTCTCGAAATTAAAAAATGGTAAAGCGGGAGGGACTGATGAAATTCCGAACGAATTCCTCAAAAATGGAGGGGAGGCACTTATTGAAGTCCTGACAAACCTTTTCAACCTGGCTCTGCGAAAGCAAAAGGTCCCCAGAGAGTGGAGGGAAAGTAAGGTGTCGTTCATACACAAAAAGGGGGATCAGGAAGTTCTAGATAACTATAGGGGGATATCAGTTAGTAGTAACATCGGAAAAGTATTCTGTAAGGTCATATACGGTAGACTAGAGGAAGTTATTGAAGAGAAAGGCTTTTTAGGAGAAATTCAAAATGGTTTCAGGAAAGGACGAAGAGTCACTGATCACGTATTTACACTCACCCAATTGATAGAATCAACAAAGGCTGAAAAGAAAAAGATGTTTCTGGCATTTGTAGATGTGAAAAAAGCGTACGACCGAGTGTGGAGGGAAGGTATGTGGCGAAAGCTCGAGGGCATCGGACTGGGGGTGACTTTGTGGGAATCATGAAAGCACTGTATACAGATGTGCAAAGCCAACTCAGTCTAGGGAGTATCACTACAAAACGAGTCCCTATGGATATAGGCCTCAAGCAGGGGTGTATATTTTCACCGATTTTGTTTGCATTGTATGTTAAAGATTTAGGAGACGAACTAATTCAGAGTGCGGAGGGGGTACATGTTGGAGACATAAAGATACCAGGTTTATTCTTTGCGGACGACATGGTGTTAATGTCTAGAACTGAACAGGGGCTAGAGAAATTGCTGGAAATTGTTGGTAGATATGGGAACACTTGGCGGCTCGAACTAAATGAAAATAAAAGCAAGGTAATACCCGTTGGACGCAAGGTAGATATGACGAAGAGATGGAGAGTGGGGGAGTTCTCAATCCCCGAAGGGGAAAGCAAACAAATCACTGTAGGAAAAACGGGAGAGTATGAGTATCTAGGGGTAAGCATAAATATAACGGGAAGAGGGGTGTACAGAAATTACTCAGCCAAACTGATTCTGAAGGGGAAAAGAATTCTGAACCAACTAAAACTTTTAGGGAATAATAGTTTCAACAAGGTCTTTGGGGGGAAAACACTGTGGGAGAGGGTGGGTTTACCAAGTATAACGCATGGCACGGACGTGATTCCATTAAACCAAACCGTTATTAAGAAGTTGGAAAGTACTCAGAATGATGCCGGCAGATGGATAACAGGGTCGAGTAATGCTGCAGCTTTGGAAGCAGTAAGGGGGGAGCTTGGGTGGATGAAAATCAAGGACAGGGTAGATTTGGGAAAACTGTGTTACTTTAACTACTTGAGAAACCTGCCTGACAACCAGTGGTGCAAATTGATGCTCGATACCATTTGGAAATCTAATATAGAAACGGGGTGGTCAAAACATGTGAGGGAACTAATGGACAATTACTCTATAGAGGTCACAAACATAGAAGTAGGAATGAAAGAAGGTAAAAGGTTTGTCAAAGAGAGAGTCATGGAAGATTGCAATCGAAACTGGCGAGCAGGGGTTAGCGTGAAAAGATCACTGCAGGGGTTACAATATAAAGAAAAGCCAGCTTTTGAGAAGTACCTAGATGGCACCTTTGGAGGGTCACTGCTGTTCAAACTGAGATCAAGATCACTGGAGCTTCGGGGAAACATTGGGAGAGATGGGGAAAAGGGATGCCAAATGTGCCACTCTGGAGTAGTGGAGACCCTGGAACATTTTCTCTTGGAATGCCCACAGTATATACCTCATAGAATAAAATTTACTGGAAGAATAATGCAGAAGTGGGGTGAAGAAACAAAGGATAGATGGCTGAAGGGGGACACGAGGGAGAGGGTAGGAATGCTTATTGAAGAAATTGAAAAAGAGGAAGTGAGAGACACTATTAAGCAGTTTATATCTGAATGCTGGGAGGAGAGGAGGGGAAGAGGGGGTGGGATGCAGGGGGAATGATGGCCTTCTCTTATGAGGACCGCGACAAATCAGCGGCTGGCCAAAGAGTTATTATTATTATTATCAGACACATTTCTGCGTCAGGCTATAAATCCCGGCACAACTTATAGTGGGAGGTGAATTTGTCACGTACAGTCGGCAAGATGAAACGCTGAACAACAAGTAGGTTATCGGACACCTTAGATCTCGGTCTAAGTGTCCGATAACCTGTACTTCTTGTCTTTGCTTTCAATACAAATCATTTCCACCGTTCCGTAAGTACCGTTTCTCGATTTTTATTCCATATACCTCTTCCCAAATAAGCTGCACGTTCACCGAGACGGGTCAATGCCACCTGAAGCCATCACAGCGACAGACGAGAACTTTGAGCGAGTCCCTCGATAAGTACACACGTCTCACTGAGTTTTCATAAGGTCAATGACGGCGGTGTCTCTTTGAAATAGGAGAGTACGGTAACTTATTTATCGTATGCTTAGGAGGCTGCCAATTTCTTGAACTCAAAGTCTGTTGAACAACAATTGAAGATATCAGAGAGAAAGCTTTAACATAGAATAGTACTGTATGTTTACTTAATATCATGTTACATATTTGAATGGTTTGTTTTTAACCCTCTTAATACTTCAATGTGAGTACAAACACATTTCACGTAACTCATGTATGTTTTTACGCTTTCCTTTTTATAACATTTAATTCTATATGGAATCGGACACCTTTACAGATGTACCTTCCAACGTAAGGCATTCTTAACCATTTACCCAACATAACAGCGAAAACCAGCCAGCGTCATTCACGGAAATTTCCATTCAATTTTCATTATTTTTTCATTTTTGCTTGAAAAACATTGCTTATGACCTCTCACTGGAATGAACTCGTGTTTAAAGGATCAAAATGGAGTATTTAAAAGGATTATGTTAACCCTCTCAATATCTTAATATTTGTTCCCAAATTTTTACTTTACTTTTGCAATACAGAAATAATTACAACACTTACACACTAAACACGCATGGGCATCGATGGGACCTCGTTTTAAGTAGTCTTTGTTGGTCTATTAGCTGAAATATCTTTTAACCCTCAGTGGCCAAGTCCAATTTCAAAGCTGAGTATTGTCCGCTAATTTTACACATAGACATCACTTGAGAATCGGTCCTGATTAAACCCTAATGGTCATTGCCAAACACTTAGGACCTCCTGTGCTCTGCTACATTATTTATTCTCAATATTATTTCAAGATCGACGGGTTTCAAGAAGCAATGGTGAGTGGCTTTCTCAAAACACCTATCACAATTATAACAAAGTAGAATATTTAAATGGCCTCTTTTTTAACTCTCTTAATACTTCAATACGGGTTCAAATACAATCATTTAACTCACGACAGCAGAACGTTTTGTGGGTTTTATGTCAGATTACCCCTCTGTTTACAACAGCCATTCTTAAAATCCAACCATCTTCTTATTTCCCGTACGCCTTGTTTAGGACCCTAGATACATTTAAGGTATTTTAAATGGACCAGACTGGCGCGTGATGGCGATGAGGCTACGGCGTTGGACTTTAAACTGAAAAGATTCACGGTTCCCTCACCACCGGGTGAATCTGCGTTGTGTCCTTGGCAAGGCACATAATCCCGATTGACTGCCAAGAGGCACGGTGACGATGTGTACTTTTTAAATGGCTTGCTTTTAACCCTCTCAATAAAGCATTCATAACTCTTTACTCAACTTAACGCAGAAAACCGCACAGGGTTATTCACAAAAATTCCCATTCAATTTTCATTACTTTTTTTATTGTTGCTTGAAAAAAAACCATAGTTTATGACCCCTCATTGGAATGAGGTCATTTTTAAAGGGTTACAATAGAGTATTTAAAGCGGAGTATTTTAATCCTCTTCAAGTCTTAATATGGGTCCCAAAACTTTTATTTAATGCAGTGTGAGAGTAATCTTAACCCTTTCCATTCTCACAATGTTGCTCAAAACACACATGGGCATCGATGGGACCTCGGTATTTTGCAAATGCCAATAAGTCTTCGGATAGGCTCTTGGGGGCCTTTAAGACCTTTGACGTCTATATTCCAGCATTACCAGGGGGGGGGGGGGGGGGGTCTTCCAAAAAATTCCGGACACAAGGCCTAAAATATTTTTTTCCATCTTATGACCCCACCCACCCACCCACGTGCAAAAAAAATATTTTTTTCCTCTGACCACTTGGACACCCACCCCACCACCTATATTTTTTCAGTGTATCACCACAGTGGGTAATGAAAAATTATTGCACTGAGCTTCCAGTTGTCAATCCTTGCCTTAATTTGAATCCTAATCTACTGTCTAAACTAATTATGTACACATCAACCAGCATCTAATACCTGATGACAGAACTTTCAGTTAAGCATTTGTAATTCATGCATTTCAATAATATGCCTATATACACTATGGCGTAGTGTATACTGGCATATTATTGAAATGCATGAATTACAAATGCTGAACTGAAAGTTCTGGCCTTAATGCTCTCATAATAATTATCATTCATGTGTTAAGTTCCGAGACTGAAGAAACAGTTTAAATTTAGTGAAGAAGTTTTAATTTTAATGACCTGACTACAGGCTAAGTGTCTAGGCTTGAGGTTTCAGCCAATTGTCATTACTCAAAAGATAGTAGATAGTGTAGGAAAGCTGAAAACCTGTCACCTAGGCTAACACTATTGTAAATCTCACTGTCCGTCCTGGTCCGTCTCCGAAAAAATGTCAGCATTGATTTCTGCATATAACAGCATATAATGTAAGAATTAGACTATTTTTGTGAACATCAAATAGAGGATTAAAATAATCTTCTTTTGCTGCATAGTATTATGCTCAGCTACTCATCTATATACTTTGGCTCAGTCAGGGTCAGTTTTCAATTCAAATATTAACTGTAACTTTTGTTTCATGTTTTCACGAGATAGCCAGACAAACCCTCTGTGAAAACCCTGGTACTATCACTATGAGCTTGAATTAAGTAAGTGGGGTTGTATATCAAAGATGTACAGTGAGAATTTTCATTAGTTTCAGGTTACAAGAGCTATACTCAGAGAAACAGGGCATTTAGATTATTTTCCGTAATTTTTTTACATTATTTTAGATGTTCTGCTGAACATATTGCTACTCATTGTAAAATCCAAATTGTGCCGTGATGATTCAGCTATGAAAATTATGTTAACCATTCCCAAATTAAAATTCATAAATTTCCACTGATTGTTTTTAGTCAAACTGGAGTACACAATTCTTTAATGCATCTAATTTAATTTACAAAAAATAGAACAAATCCCCTTATCAGCCTAGTGGGGCCTTATTCACTAACCCCACCTGACAAACAGGTGCCTATTAGACTAATATGAAAATACGTGACACGTAATGGTGCACACCCAATATTGTTAATTTCGGTAAATATTGCAGGCCCCAAGCAAGATTTTTCAGGAAAGAGATGGTATATATCGCTGAAATAGTAGCGGTTATGTGAAATATAACAATTTTCCAAAACTTGTTTACAGCGACATGCAATAAACACAGAACCACACATGTATGTTCATATGTTAATGTGGCGACAAATATGGCAATCGGGAAATTTTGAAAGATTGCGGAAGGATCAAACTTCAGACAAGCTATAGTAAAACAAACCTTCATTTTTTAAACAGACAAAAGATCATAATTCAATGGCAAATTGGTCCATTAGGGTTTAACAACACTTCCAACAACCAAGGCTATATTATGAGCGGGATTGTACGTCAATTTCAATAACTAAGGTTATTATATCACGTTGTTAGTTCCAAAGATCCTTCACACCTTTCAATACCTAGACAAGCAAAAGAGTCGTACGTGGAGTTACTCGTTCAGGCAATTACTCTATGGCTCATTTGTTCGATGGGATTATGGTCGTTCGAGCAATCTGAGATGGTTAGCAAGCCTGTACAAGGCCGCAAGAGTGGAAGAAGACTGCAGGATTTGGTGACTACTGTAAAAGCTAATCATAGGACAGACGATGGCAAATGTTCGAGCAATCTGAGATGGTTAGCAAGCCTGTACTAGTGCTAGTAATGGTACAAGGCCGCAAGAGTGGAAGAAGACTGCAGGATTTGGTGACTACTGTAAAAGCTAATCATAGGACAGACGATGGCAATATTGGGAAAATCAATAATAGCTCTTTCGATACTCATCTGCTCAATGAGATTTGAGTCATTCGAGTAGTGACTTTTCCAGTAACTGCTCAAAAGCTTATTTGCTCGATAAGATTCGAGTCGTTCGAATAATACCTAACACTGCTTGATTGTATTTTGGGTTTGAGGATCATAGAGGGCTTCGTTATACACAGGAAAGGCATCAAGAGGCCCCAAGGGGCCTGAGGGTGCTCACCTGACATGGTAGCCTAAATATCAACCCAGAGAATTGATTTCAACAAGTTGCATCTGCTCCTCCTAAGAAAAGCTTATACCAAATATCCAAAGATTCCCACAGGGAGTCCATATATGAACCCAGGGACTTGGCTTTAACAAACTTGAATCTCACCCCCCCCCCCCCCCCCCTCCTAAGGATGCTGCACACCAAATATCAAACCATTCCGACTGGTGGATCTGAAGAAGAAGATTTTTAAAGAAAATTCCTCATTTTGAACTAAGTTACAATTCGAGCTTCCAAAGTGAGTCCAAATATGGACCTTGGGACATGGCTTGAACAAACTTGAATCTCACCCCCTAAGGATGCTGCATACCAAATATCAAAACATTCTGACTGATGGATCTGAAGAAGACTTTTAAAGAAAAATCCTCATTTTGAACTAAATTATCATTCGGGCTCCCACAGTGAGTCCAAATATGGACATACGGACATGGCTTGAACAAACTTAAATCTCACCCCCGTAAGGATGCTGCATACCAAATATCAAAACATTCTGACTGCTGGATCTGAAGAAGAGTTTTAAAGAAAATTCCTCATTTTGAACTAAGTTATAATTCGGGCTACCACATTGAGCCCAAATATGAACCCAGGGACTTGGCTTGAACAAACCTGAATCTCACCCCCTAAGCATGGTGCTTACCCAATATCAAAAGATTCTACCTGCTGGATCTTGAGAAGAAGATTTTCAAAGAAATTTGCCTGAAATGCACTAAGTTCAAATTTGGGCTTCTATACTGAGCCCAAATATAAACCCAGGGGGCCGATTTGAACAAACTTTGAATCAGATCCACCCCACAATGTTGCTTACCAAATATGAAAAGATTCTGCCTGCTGGATCTGGAGAAGATTTTTGAAGAAACTTGCCTGAAATGCTCTAAGTTCGAATTCGAGCTTCTATAGTGAGCCCAAATATGAATCTAGGGAGCCGATTTGAACAAACTTGAATCAGATCCACCCCACAATGTTGCATACCAAATATCAAAAGATTCTGCCTGCTGGATCTGGAGATGAAGTTTTTTAAGAAATTTGCCTGAAATGCACTAAGTTTGAAATCGGGCTCCTATACTGAGCCCAAATATGAACGCAGGGAGCCGATTTGAACAAACTTGAATCAGATCCACCCTACAATGTTACATACCTAATATCAAAAGATTCTGCCTGCTGGATCTAGAGAAGCAGATTTTTTAATGTTTTTCCCATTGCCTACAGTGTTAAAAAGTGCTGACTCAGCACTTTTTCAAAGTCCTTAAAAAAGTACCTTGTGATCAAACCGATAGGGATTTTTTTAACCACTCTATTCTCCTGAATAAAAGTAAGCTTTATACAAAATAAGAATTCTCTGTGCCGTGTAGTTTTGGAGATATGGCAGTTTTAAGGTTTTTCCTATTTTTAGCTCCCGAGGTTCCCACGGGGCAATGAGAAAAATTTGTTTTGCATCAATCAACTACTTATGACCCATTATCATCTCATATCAAATTTGGTTCAAATCGACCTCATGGTTCAGAAAATAGAAATTTTAGGAGTGGCCAAAATTTTTGGCCCTCCCATAACGAAGGCAAATATTGCCCGACAAACTTCTCTTGAACAAACTTGATTCTACACCTCAAAAGGAAGCTGCATACCAAATATCAAGTCTCTGCTACTGCTGATTCATGAGAAGAAGATTTTCAAAGATTTTGGTGCCCCTTGGGGGCGTGGCCCCACCCAGGAGGAGGGGCAACTTCATTTGAACTAATCTGAATTGACATTAGGTGATAAATATTTACCCGACATTTGAAAAATATTGAGCCAGTGGTTTCTTCGGAGAAGTTGGTTTTGTAAAGTTTACGCCGGACGACGACGGACGGAAAACGATTAGTAAAGCTCACGTTCAGCTTCGCTCAGGTGAGCTAAAAACAGAGACGGCCAAGACAAAATACTCTGCTGGGATAGGCAGAAATGGGGGCCAGTAAAAGGAAATAGAAGGATAAACCACAGAAAATATCGGGATAGATAAAATACTGAGACTATGGTGCACATCCGAAACAATAAAGTTAATCTTATACAAAGGAATGTGTCTATTGTTGGGCAAAAATAAGAATTCTAGGGGACAACAGATAGAAACCGAATATTTAGTGGGAAATCCGCACTAGTAAAAGAACTGTTGGATTTATTTGGGTAATTTTACAAAGTATTCGAACAAATACAATTACTCATACCAGGAAACGCACCTTATAGCAATGTATGCTACTCTTTTAAGCCCAGAATTGAGGAATCCGTGCCAAAAAAAGTTGTTTTGATGGTTTAGAGAGATTGGCTGGATGTTTGTGGTAATTCGATGTATTCTAGTTCACTTCAATTTATCCACATGAGACCTCTCATCATTCATTTAGCATTACGTGCTATTATTATAAACCCTAGGTGGGGGTTTTCTAAGTCCGTCACGGTAGTTTTGGATTATTAAGAGGGATTGTCGGGTTGTTTGCTGTAATTAAAATTACTCCTATTCAATAGAACACACCCTCCGAACACACCCCTTTCCTACTAGAAGGTTTTGGGTCACATAGCAACCATGTGCTACCATAGAAACCAAGATGGCGGCCTCAGATATACAAAATGGACGACGTACACTCGTCTCACCCCAACAAAACGCGCTGCGCATCCACACTAGGACCACGTATCACTATGGGGATGTTGTCACAAGATGGCGCTCACGCACGCTACCATGACAACCAAAAATGAAGTAACTGGGTCATGTGCCTATGACGTCACATGAGATCCGGCCAATGTGGGTCGATCGGGTACATGATCTACTACTAACATCAAGCCGAGAGATCCACGGTTCCATCCCCAGCAGGAGTAACTGCGTTGTGTCATTGGGCAAGGCACTTAGTCACGATTGCTCAAGTGGGGGCACGGTGGCGCAGCCATGGGGCATTCTGGGCGCACCCCCCCAAAAAAAACAAAAATAATTCCGATAGGATCACCGATCCAATGTCGAGTTGTGACAGTACAAAAGTGGGTTTAATCATTATCATCTTATCATCCGGAAACTAACTGTTTACAATTTACTATGTGAAGGGTCACTGTGACCTTGACCTTTGACCTACTGATTCCAAAATAAATAGGGTTCTTTCTTGCAATAATGCCAACCTACCTATGAAGTTTCATGAACGTGGGTGGAACCATTCTCAAATTATCATCTGGAAACCAGTTGTTTACGATTTATTATGTTCAAGGTCACTGTGACCTTGATCTTTGACCTAGCGAGTCCAAGATAAATAGGTGTACTCCACTCACCTAGGCCAAGCTACTATGAATTTTCATGAATGTGGCTTCAACTGTAGTCAAGTTAGCATGCGGAAACCAATTGTTTACAATTTACTATGTTGAAGGTCACTGTGACCTTGACCTTTCACCTAGCGAGTCAAAAATAAATAGGGTTCTTCATCTCACTGATGCCATCCTACCTTTGAAGTGTTATGAACGTGGGTCGAACCATTATCAAGTTATCATCCGGAAACCAATTGTTTTGATTTACTATGTTCAGGGTCACTGTGACCTTGACCGTTGACCTAGTGAATCCAAAATAAAAGTGTTTTTCCTCTCATGAACGCCAACCATTACCTACGTATGAAGTTTCATAAATATGGGTTTAACTATAGACAAGTTATCATCTGGAAACCAATTGTTCACAATTTACTATGTTCATGGTCACTGTGACCTTGACCTTTGGCCAAGCAAGTCCAAAATAAATAGGGTTCTTCCACTCACCGATGCCAACCTACCTATGGAGTTTCATGACGTGGGTCGAACCATTATCAAGTTATCATCCGGAAACCAACTGTTTACACCCGCCTGCCATTCACCAATCTATAAGTCGAGCTTTGACTTCGTCACAACTTGACTAAATAAGAGGCTCCAAGGGGCTGTAATCGCACACCTGCCAAAGTGGCTCAAAGAAGTATTTGGGGTCACATTCAGTTATACATGGTCCATCAACTCTACAAAGGAATGAAGTCATGAAAGGCAAATTTTATGGAAAAACACTAAGGGATCGATTTGAACAAACCTAACATGCTCCCCATGCCACCCCCCACCCCGCCCATAGAGAGCCCAAATAATAAGCCAGGGACTCGTATTGAACAAACTTGAACCTGATCCCCCATGCGATGTTATATACCAAATACGAAAGAATTCTGGCCGGTGGATCTGAAGAAAGGGGTTTAAAAGAAATGTCCTCACATTGCATTAAGTTAAAATTTGGGCTCAAACAGGGAGCCAAAATATTTACCCAGGTAACCAATTTGAACAAAACTGAAACTGACCCACCGCAAGATGTTGCATACCAAATATGAATGGATTCTGACTGGGCAAGCTGAAGAAAAAGATTTTTGAAGAAATTCCCTCATATTGCACTAAGTAAAATTCAGGCTGCCATAGGCAGCCCAATATATTGAACAAACTTGAATCTGACCCCCCCCCCCCCCCCCCTCCTATAGATGTTGTATACTAAACTACTAAACATGAAAGGATTCTGACTGATGGATCTGAAGAAGAAGAAGAAGATTTTTAAAGAAATTTCCTCAAATTGCACAAAGTTAAACCAATAGAGAGCCCAAATACTAACTGAGGGACCCGATTTGTACAAACTTGAATCTGACACCCCCCCCCCCCCCCCCTCCCTAGAAATGTTGTACACCAAATATGAAAGCATTCATACCAAATATAGATTTTTAAAGAAATTTCCTCATATTTCACCAAGTTAAAATTCGGGCTCCAAGAGGGAGCTCAATGATGGTTCTGGAGAAGAAGATTTTTTTATTTTTTTTAAAAAATGTATGGGTGCTAGCAGAATAATGCCCCTTGTGGTTCGGCGCGGCAAGGTTATTTGTACAAACTTGAATTGACATATGATAAGGAACATGCACACCAAATTTGGTTCAATTTGGTCCAGTAGTTTGGGAGAAGTCAATCATATAAAGTTCACGACGGACGGCAATTGATAAGTTAAGTTCCCTTCGGTGAGCTAAAAATCAGCCATATGCCCCCCCCCCCCCTTCCCTCCAAGTTAACCCATGTGGGGAACATCAGGCAAGACATTTTAATATCGAGATATTTATACTTGCAGGATGTATAAGGGGGAGGGGTGCGTAATAGCAGATTTATGTGTGATATCCGACCAACCTCAATTTAATGACACCAATGTTGTCGATTATTTGCCAGACTCGAGAAAAAAAAAAAAACGTCGCCGGTGTTCCGTCGAGGATTTACGAAATAACGTCGCCGTTATTTGGTAATTTATCCGTTTCTTCTGGTCCGGGTTCGCTATTTAAATGAAGAATCTCTTGGGGCGGAAGGAAAATTACGATTCATAGAACTTATCTCATTCCCACTAGGGGCTTTTCATGACCTTGTTTCATTCCTTCTTGAAAAAACAGGTCAGCAATGTTTGGCTGCAGCATGTAGATTCTAGATTTTTCAACTAAAATTACAGTACACTGAAAAAAAATGTTAAAAAAAGGGGGAGGACTGAAAAAAATGTTAAAAAAGTTGGAGGGGGTAAAAACAAAAAAATTGGATTTGTTTGTTCATTCAGTTGGAATTTAAAATTAAACAGCCATTTAATTTGGGACCGATGGAGTCCCAAATTAAATGACTGTTTAAAATTCCAACTAGATGAGCAAACAAACAAAGTCAAGGAGTGTTTAGGGAATGTAACAGTCTGTATACAGCTATTTGGTATCTGTGTGCTATGTGCTATCTATGTAGTTCTGTGAATCGTAATTTTTCGAACCCCACCTCTACTGAGTATTATTTTTTTGTGAGTGTGTTACATTTTATGATGTTTATTTTATATGTTGAGCATGTTTTGAAGAGAATAAAACACTGGAAATTGTATTTTTTTTCACTTTTGAATGATCATCAACTTTGGGGAGGGGGGCGGGGACTACTTTGGGGGGCAAATGACTACTTTGGGGGGAAATGACTATTTTTTTTGGGGGGGAATGTCTGGGGGAAATGACCAATTTGGGGGGAAAGAGACGGGGGTGAAATTGTTAAGGAGGGAAGTGTCTTGCACCCACGAAAACACGACCTCACATTGGCGAAGCGGACCATTTCTATAGAGTTGTTGAGTTGACGTTCGTTTCGTGATTGATCATAATTCAATGATTCACATAGATTATTATTGTCCTCACACAAGGTGAAGGGGAAATAAATTTGAAAAAAGAGTTTCAATGTGGCCTAATTATTGATGCCTTTCACACGTCCTTAAATAAACTGATTTTGCCTCCATTGCTCCAATAGATTAGAGAAATTGTGTCCCACTCCCCCTCCCCACCCCACGAAACAAACGTGAACGTCAATTTTGTTTTCTAAAAATTGGGGTTGCAGCTATATTATTCAGCAATACAGACACTGCCATTTATCCTAACAACTGATGTCAAATTTTCTTCCACATACTGATGTGGTAAAAAATAGCCCTCAATGAATGTGACCACCACCCCCCCCCCCCCCCCCACCGTAGCCCTTTTCATAAAAAAAACTATGATATAATTCATAAATTAATTGATGTTGACACAAAACAAACATCTTGCGAAAAAACTATCACGAATGGGAAATTTATACTGATTAGATTAGATTAGATTAGATTAGATTATTTATTTAACGGTATAGCTAGGAATTACAGCAATGCATGTATAGTAATACAAGATTTAGAAGGCACAAAAAACATTAGTACAATATGAGAATATGGATAAATATCTATACCGTAAGGAGATGGCATAGCCAGATTGGCTGTCTACCTGTCATCTCCCACTAATATTTGTTCTAGGGTGAGCATTGTACACTGATTACGGATGTGGATTATAGGCATATTGTTCAATCGCATTCAGATTTATTTTCTGGTGTTGAAAGTGTCGGACTTGGCAGTTAAATCATACTTTTCTGTTGGGCGAGATGTGGTAACATTTTAAAAAAAAATAACCCTCAATGAATGTGACCCCCCCCCCCTCCCAGTATAGCCCTCTTCATCAAAAACGTGACATAATTCATAAATTAATTAATAATGACACAAATCAAACAACTTGTGACATTAAATATCCTACTTGTGATAGTTTTTAAATCACATTCAGGCTTCTGAAGGCATTTCACATCATGTGTTTGGTGAATCATTTGCAATTTTCTGTAAAAAAAAAAAAGAAACAAGAGGCCCCACGGGGCCTGAAGCGCTCATCTTGAACAGAACACAATTTAAACAGAGTCCAAGAATGAGTCTACATGAAGCAAGCCATCCCCATAGGCTACACTGTCAATCCTTGAGTCCCTCAGGAGTGACAAAAATAATCTGGGCATCATGCCTTTTCTTCAGTTGATCATAAAGTAAAATGTAGAGCTCCCCTATGAAGCCCCTTGATACAACCTATGTGGATTAATCTTAGTACCTCTAGAGGGTACTGAATACAAACTTTTTAATTCTTCAGCAAAATGGCCAAATCCGGCTCCCATAGAGAGCCCAAATATTAACCCAGGCTCTTGATTTGAACACAGTTGAAGCTGTCTTCCCTAGAGAAGTTTTGTACCGAATATCAAAGCATTCTGACTGCTGGAGCTGAAGAAGAGAAATTGTAAAGAAATTGCTTCGAATTGCACAAAGTTCAAATTTGGGCTACCATAGCGAGCCCAAATATTAACCTATGGATCCGATTTGAACAAACTTGAATCTGACCCCCTAGAGATGTTGTATACCAAATGTGAAAGAATTCTGACGAGTGGATCTCAAGAAGAAGATTTTTGAAGAAATCGTCTCATATTGTACCAAGTTAAATTTCATGTTCCCATATGGAGCCCAAATATTAACCTAGGCACTCGAATTGAACAACCTGGAATCTGACTCCCCTAGAGATGTTGTATACCAAATATAAAAGCATTCCGACTGGTGGATCTGAAGAAGAAGATTTTTAAAGAAACTTACTCATATTGCGTTAAGTAAAAATTTGGGCTATCATAGTGAGCCCAAATATATACCTAGGGATCTTATTTGAACAAACTTGAATCTGAACCCCTTAGAGATGCTGCATACCAAATATCAAAGCATTCTGACTGGTGGATCTGAAGAAGATTTTTTTAAATTACCCTCCATATTGAACAAAGATAAAATTTGGGCTTCCGTAGGAAGCCCAAATATTAACCTAGGGACATGGTTTGAATCTGACCCTCATAACAATGATGTTTACCAAACATTAAAAGATTCTGACTGGTGCTAAGGATACTTCATACCAAATAACAGCTCTCTGTTCCATGTGGTTTGGGAAATATGGGCGTTTGAAAATATTTCTATTTTTAGCTCCCTAAGTTCCCATGGGGATGCGGGATTTTTTTTTTTTTTTTTTTTGCTTAGGTCAAGTACTTATGACCTAATAATACCACACACCAAATTTGGTTCACACCGGACCATCGGTTCAGAAAATAGAAATTTTGGGCGGTGCCAAAACACACTGGTTCTTGAGAAGAAGATTTTATAAATATTTTGGAGCATTTTCCCCCACTCCCTCCCTATGGGAAACTGAGAGTGTATGAGTTGAACAAAAATGAAATGCCTCTTTGGGACGGACGGAGAGTGATGAGATTAGCTCAGCTTGACTTTGTCAAGATGAGCTAAAAAAGCCAGTTTTCCCAGTTAAGGCACCTAGAGTCATTGCTATGGTACTGACAAAAACATAAAACACTGCTTTTTTCAACAGTATGACCAGTTCTGCTCATGTGGTATCTCTTGGCACTGTTAAAATGCCTAAAAACATCCAATATTGATTCTGTGGTGCTGTGCTTGAGCAGCAAGTATCCATTAGGGCACTTTCACAACCTTAGATTTAAACACCCATTCTGATAAAAAGTGTGAAATTGTGGAAAATATGTCTCCAAGGAGTATGAATGAGATATTTGCTTAAAAAATTTGTTTTTTTTAGTGTTTTGAAAGTCTACACAGAAATAAAAACTGACATACAATGGAAAGTTTTGTTAGAAGAGCCAGGACAAGATTGTCAAACAGAAAAAGAACCTCTGCAGTGCCAAAGGAGTACCTAAGCAAATCATAGGAAACTGAGAGTGTATGAGATTGACTTTAGTTTCCAAAACATAATGTAGTCTTTCCAGTTATTTCTCATCAACTGAGGCTTCAGTATGGGCGGGTGGGTGGGGGACTTGATTCAAGGAGAGAACAATATTTCACACCTGTTACTTTAGTTTTGTGTTGTAACATGGGAACCGTAACAACAACGCTCGATCTGAACAAAATTTGATCGCATCTCTTTAATTTTGGGATTCAAATATCTTTGTCAAGTATAACCCTTCAGAGAACTTTTTCCGACCCCAAAACAGGGGGTCGTGCATCAAATAAGAGGAAAAATTTAGTACTAGACTACTTTATTAGTACTAGACTACTTTATTGGTAGCTGTGCACAAATGCTATTCACTCACATTTGCAACTTTATTGTGTTATTTTTTCCACTGTACCCCACCCACAAATTTGTGTTCTAAAAAACTCTTTCAATGAAGAAATTATTTTCTAACACTTTTTAACCCTTTACCAAATATAACGGTCAAAAGCTGCTGGTGCTATTCACAAGTATTGCCATTCCATGTTCATTATTTTCTCGTTTTTTGTGTCAAACACATAGCTTATGACCCCTCATTGGAATGAGGTCATTCCAATGGTGTAAAAAGTCATGTTTTTGACGCAAAAAATTAGTAAGTCAATAAGTTTGTGGGCAAGGGTAATCAGCTTTTCATGTTCCATGTAAGTAAAGGGTTAACAGCATAATTCAGGCAAACATCTAAATGCCAGTAAATAAAAGTGCAATATGGGTTTTCTGGCTGTGGGTTTGAATGGTGATTTGGAAGGGGTTGGAAGATTGGAACCCCCCCACCCCACCCCCACCCTCTGCCCCTGTACTATGATGGGGAACCATGGTTTAATTACATTTATTAATAATACATGTGTACATGTAGGGTAAAATAGGTTGTTATTTGGCATTTGCTGGGGGCTGTAGTGTGCCACTGGAGGCAACACTTGCTCAAGATGTGAATTTGCTTGCAATATATAGCCCTTATTGCTGGTGATGACAAAAATATACTTTTCAAAACAATAAAAAAGTATTGTAAGGTGTGTGGTACCCCAATGAATTTTTAAATGTGAAATAATCTCTCAAAATAATAATTAAATCAGGTTCGGAAGCCAAATTATGTATTTCCTTAATCAACCCCAATCCTATCAAAGATATATTTTACCTCTTTCATGTGACAAAAGAGTCATTTCTGCATGAGAATTCAACTTTTGGCTTCCACTGAGTTAAAAACATGGGAAATTTGTTCTTTTAAAGAAAACTGTCCAAACTGTGTCAAATGGCTTAAAAACTGCTGTTGCCTCCAATACATTTTTCTACTCTGTTTTGCTCTGTTACCTGAAGGTATTCATGTAGATTTTTTTGAAAACTAACCCAATCCCCAAATAAAACTAAAATCTGCATCAGCATGTAATACTTTGAGGAAAACATTGTCTCCTTTAACCATACAGCAAGACGAAGAGTGGTGTTCCAACCCCATGAAACCATATAAATGTCAATTTTGATTTAAAAATTGGGGTTGCAGCTATATAGTTCACCAATATCAATAGATAGTACCATTTTGTCCTAACAACTGATGTCAAATGTTCTTCTACATACTGATGTGGCAAAATATAGCCCTGAAGGAGTCCCCCTAGTATGCCCCTTTTTATCAAAACCTATGATAAAATTCATAAATTAATTGATGTTGACATATAACAAACTTCTTGTGATATTAAATTTCCTATTTGTGATAATTTCTAAATCACATTCTGGCTTCTGAAGATATTTCACATTGTGCTTGATGAATGTTTTGCCATTCTTTTGAAAAAAGCCCAACTTTCTCAGTTAAGACACCTAGAGTCATTGGTATGGCACTGACACAACATTAAACACTGATTGTTTCCAACAGTATGACCAGCTGAGCACTGCTCCTTTGTTATAGCATAGCACTGTTAAAATGCCTAAAACCATCAAATATTGATTCTGTAGTGAAGTGCATGTCCCACAAGTACATGTACCCACAAGAGCTCGTTTACAGCCTTGGATTTAATCCCTGCAGGCACCCATTCTGATAAAAAGGGTGAAATTAGGGAAAATACATGCATGCCTAGTATCCAGTGAGGATGACTCAGATATTTGCTTCAGGAATGTAGTGCTCTTTAATGTTTAATATATTTGTGTGTGTGTGTGTGTGGGGGGGGGGGGGGGGGGTGTCAATTGCCAGTCATTGAAAATGTAGAACTGTGCAAATGGAAACAAACCAACACTTTGCATGATGGACAGACTGACATGCAATCACATATCTTGAAAGAGACAGTCTACATGTACATAGGAATGGTATGATGGACAGACAGACATGCAATCACATATTTTGAAAGTGACATTCTACATGTACATGGGAATACTGACTGACATACAGTGAAAAATATAGCGAGAAGAGCCAGGACAGGGTTGTCAAAACAGAAAACTCAGTGGACCCTGAGTGCTGCAGTACTAAAGCAAATCAGGGAAACTGAGAGTGCATGCTGTTAACTTTCTCATCAGCTGAGGGGTTCAGTATGGGTGGTAGTGGGACAATTGTCAATGCAGTTTTGTGCTATAACATGGGGACCCCTGACAGCACTATTATCAGACTACTATATTGGTAGCTGTGCACAAAAGCCATTCATTCACATTTGCAGCTTTTTTACTTTCCCCACTGTACCCCCCACCCCCCTTTCCCCCAAATTTATGTTCCAAAATACTCTGTGAATGAAGAAATTGTTTTTTAACAATTTTAATCACTCACTCAATGTAATGGCCAAAACAGGCTAGCATCATTCACCGAAACTGCCATTCAATGTTCATTATTTTTGCACCAAAAACATAGCTTATGACCCCTCATTGGAATGAGCTCATTCAGCTCAATCCAGTGGGGGTCATAACTATGTTTTTGACGCAAAAAATGAAAATAAATTAGTTATTCGAAAGTGCTATCTTCTTTTCATGTAAGGTAAAGGGTTAACATCATAATATGGAGAAAGCTTCTATTAATCATTCACTCAATGTAATGGCCAAAACCGGCTAGCACCATTCACCAAAATTGCCATTCAATGTTAATTTGTTTTTGCATTTTTTGGCATCAAAAACATAGCTTATGCCCCCCTTACTGGAATGAGCTTGTTCAGTGAATACAAGTGAAGTATGGGTTTTCTGGCTAAATGGTTGGATGGTGATTTTGGAAAGGATTGGAATATAATTGGAATCCCCTCTATCTCAAGTACAATGAGGGGAAAGCATGGTTTCATTAGATGTGTTAATAGGGTAAAAAAGGTGGTAACATGTGTACATGTATTTGTCATTTGCCAGAGGTTATAGTGTGCTTCTCAGTTCTGGATGCCACACTTGCTCAAGATGCATTTAACTGCATTATTTTTGGCAATATATTGCCTTTATTGCCGACTGTGACAAAAATAGAACTTTTCCAAAAATAAAACAGTATTATTCAGTCTGTGGTTCTCGAATGAACATTTAAAAGTGAAATATGTGTAATATCCAAAAGAATATAATTAAATCAGTGTTGGAAGCCAAAATACATGTACATTTACAATGTACATGTACTTATTTCCTATAATCAAACCCAAACCTTTCGAGGGATAACCTACAAAACTTTTCCCTAACAACCCCCCCCACCCACCCACAATCATTTTCACACAATGCGCAAAATCTCCCCCCCCCCCCATGTTTTTTTCATGTGAACAGAAATTCCTCCCTCCATAATTTCTGGTGAACAAAAATCCCACCAACCCCTAATTTTTTAGAAGTACATGTATATTTAAAGCCATACAAAAATGTCCAAAGCTTTTTACCACTTGTGGCCGAGCACTTGTCGCTTCAATCAATACTAACTTTGCTTGTGTGGAGTTAGCACGTTGGATAATTGCTCACTGTTGCCAGGTGGTTCTCTCAGTGCACTTTAGTTTCCTCCACCCATAAAACTGTCCGACACGAGGTGACACTGGATGTTGAAAGTGTCCTTAAACTCCAATAACTAAATAACTGTGTTGACAAATAGTTATTGAGGCATGTTTTCTTGTAAATAGTGATGAGTGTTTATGTAATTTACAAATTAAATACATAAGTTTTTAAATCCTCTTGGACTGCCTTTTAACCTTTTGGTGTAAGAGGCCGGGAGGGGGATTTTTGTACTGCTCTTAAAATAATGTGAGAGAATGTGGTACTACTCAAAAACTGTGGGGTAATTTTTGCTAAGTGTGTAAAAATGATTGGGGATATTTTTTGTAGGGAGCATTTTAACCTACATTCCAATCCTTCCAAAGATACATTTTATCTCTTTCATTTGATAAAAGAGTCATTTCTGCATGAGAATTCACTGTTTTCTTTAAAAACTACCCCAATCCCAAAATAAAACTAAAATCTGCATCAGCAGACAATAGTTTGGGGAAAAATATGTCTCATTTAACCGTACTGCAAGAGAAAGAGTGGTGTTCACCACCGCCCCCCCCCCCCCCCCCTCCACTCCACACAAAACAAAATGAATGTCAATTTTGATTTAAAAACTGGTGTTGCAGCTATATAAATCACCAATATCAATAGACAGTGCCATTTTATCCTAACAAATTATGTCAAATTTTCTTCTACATATTGATGTGGTAAAATATAGCCCTGAATGTGTCCCCTAGACCCCCAGCATATCCACTTTCATCACAAATTATGATATAATTCATAAATTAATTGATGTTGACACAAAACAAACCTCTTATGATATTAAATTTCACATTTCTGATAGTTTTTAAATCACATTCTGGCTTCTTAAGATATTTCACATTGTGTTTGATGAATATTTTGCAATATTTGTAAAAAAAAAAAAAATTTAAATCCCTCACATTTCTTAATTAAGGCACTTTGAGTCATTGGTATGGTATGTCTCTGATAAAACATTACACATTGATTTTTGGAATTTTTTTCCAACAGCATGACAGTGCAGGTCATATGTTATCTCATAGCACCATTAAAGTGCCTGAAACTATCAAATATTGATTCTGTAGTGCAGTGCCAAATATTATTTAGAGGTCGGTTCTGGGGAGGTTGGTATTTAGGCTTTTTAAAGTTTTTTGCCATTTTTGGAGAAACATACTCAGTCTCAAGTCTAAATTATATCAGAATCCCCACCTCCAGATGTTGGTCAGACGAGGAGGGCGACATTGACTAGTTTGAAGATGAATTCAGTTCTGTTCTGGTTGCAATGCCTAAAGCATCCAGGAATTAAAACATTGTTTACCAAAACACAAAGGAAGTGTGCATGTAATTTAAATGGGAGTTCTGAGTGATTCTGGTATTTAGTCATCAGGAAGACACGTCGGATCACAAAATTGGCTGGCCGCTACACTGTAATTCTGACAGTCTTAAACTGACATTGTATTGTATCATTGGTAAAAATAGTTCATAGACTGGATCCAGTGAACTTGTAAAGAAACATCTAGGAAATAAATGAATAGGTAGGCCCTATCGCTGTTCGCGTGCATGTCTGTTTGAAGTGTTTCTGTAACATTTTACTACAAGACTGCATGCCCGTGTTTTGAGAACAAAGATTTCCCCAGACCTCACGTCAACATAACTTGAATTCACCCGAACTCCGGCTGTTTCTAAGGAAATTGCGCTAAGTTCCCTACAAATTAAAAATGCCCACTAAAAGTGTCAATAAATCACTTGTTTTATTTTTTATTCGTTGTCAACAATTTGTGAAGGGTACGTTCTCAATTAAAATTGAAACTAGGCTTTAATCTGACGAAACCGGCAACGGACGGCATTGGCACTTCGAACTTTCAAACAATGCCTAACTCGCCAACAACTACCTAACTTCGAAAGTCACACTTCATTACTTGATTATTTATCATAGTTTCCAGCATTCTGCAACAATATATTTTACATAATGTCCTTGGAAAGGCCCAAAACAATTAAGTATCCGTTACAATGATTCTGGATTTTTTGCCAGTGGGAGAGCCACGCCGCCAGATGGCACCCCAAACTCTGTTGCATGGTATATAGAAAAATTATAAAATCATGGACACGTACCCATTACCTATGTGCGCACACGCCACTGCGTGGGTGTGCACTACTAAACAACAATATAGCCTTGTTATGTGAAAATAATTTGAAAAAAAAACACCAGGAAAAAAATTGCAACCCCAGGAAAAAAGTTGTTTTGGCCCCCATCCGACCACCCACCCACCCACCCCGGCCTTGTGTCCGGAATTTTTTGGAAGACCCCCCCCCCCCCCCCCCCCCCCGGCATTACTGAATTTATTTCACGTGCAATATATTTTCCAGAGGTACTATGTACCTTAACATTTTCAGCTAATATGAATATTTGCTCTCATCTACAAATATGGCAGATCCGGAGTTGGCGGAGCCAATATTCTTAAAGTAGTTTATGCTCACACTTCAGGCTTGGTATGACTTATGGACATTGGACCTACATCGAATGAGTTGAGCTTTGCTGGCGGTTCAAAATATTGTCCATCTCAGTGCGGTCACGAGAGGTCATTAAGTGGGTATTTTCAGAACTATAAGGAATTGCATTTTATAAAAGCTATAACGCAAATCAGAAGAATATACATGTATGTCTTCATTCAAATAAGTGGCAGAACTAGTAATGTCTATTTCTGATTCCTTGATCGAACCCTTTAAATGCTGTACACATATATGCCTTTTCTGATTTCTTAGAAAAATTGTTCTGATTCCTTTATGAACACCTGTAAATACTCTTAACAAAAATCTATTTCTGATTTGTTGAAAAAATATTTTACTCCTGAAAGTAAGCTTCCATAAATTATCTTTCTATATAGTTTTTTCCTGATGCTTTAACCCTTTCACACAGACATGAATTTACTGGTGGCAGTAAATTCTGTTTCTCTAGTTTACATTGAATTATTATCCCCGCATTTTCAAAAATGTGGGGATATTGTCATGATCTCCGTCCGTCCGTCCGTCCGTCCGTCCGTCCGTCCGTCCGTCCGTCCGTCCGTCCGTCCGTACGTCACACCCTGAAAGGCTCCTAGGGTATTCAATTCGAAACGTTTAAACTATGCTAATGTGTTCAGGTAACATCTCTAGATGTGCATGAAGGTTTAGGAATTTTGATTTTGCCTCCAGTGGTTCCAGTGGAACCACTTTTATCGTTAGAAAATCAGTTTTCATCAAAAGGCTCCTAGGGTATTCAATTCGAAATGTTTAAACTATGCTAATGTGTTCAGGTAACATTTCTAGATGTGGTTGAAGGTTTCGGAATTTTGATTTTGTCCCCAGTGGTTCCAGTGGAATCACTTTTATCGTTAGAAAATCAGTTGTCATCAAAAGGCTCTTAGGGTATTTAATTCGAAACGTTTAAACTATGCTAATGTGTTCAGGTAACATCTCTATATGTGCATGAAGTTTTCGGAATTTTGATTTTGCCCCCGGTGGTTCCAGTGGAACCACTTTTATCGTTAGAAAATCAGTTTTCATCGAAAGGCTCCCTGGGTATTCAATTCGAAACGTTTAAACTATGCTAATGTGTTCAGATTGCATCTCTTGATGTGCATGGAGGTTTCGGAATTTTGATTTTGTCCCAGGTGGTTCCAGTGGAACCACTTTTATCGTTAGAAAATCAGTTTTCATCAAAAGGCTCCTAGGGTATTTAATTCGAAACATTTAAACTATGCTAATGTGTTCAGGTAACATCTCTGGATGTGCATGAAGGTTTCGGAATTTTGATTTTGTCCCAGGTGGTTCCAGCGGAACCACTTTTATCGTTAGAAAATCAGTGTTCATCGAAAGGCTCCTAGGGTATTTAATTCAAAACGTTTAAACTGTGCTAATATGTCCAGGTAATATCTCTAGATGTGCATGAAGGTTTCGGTATTTTGATTTTGCCCCCGGTGGTTCCAGTGGAACCACTTTTATCGTTAGAAAATCAGTTTTCATCAAAAGGCTCCTAGGGTATTCAATTCGAAACGTTTAAACTATGCTAATGTGTTCAGGTAACATCTCTAGATGTGCATGAAGGTTTCGGAATTTTTATTTTGCCCCCGGTGGTTCAAGTGGAACCACTTTTATCGTTAGAAAATCAGATTTCATCGAAAGGCTCCTAGGGTATTTAATTCAAAACGTTTAAACTATGCTAATGTGTTCAGGTAACATCTCTAGATGTGTATGAAGGTTTCGGAATTTTTATTTTGCCCCCGATGGTTCAAGTGGAACCACTTTTATCGTTACAAAATCAGTTTTCATCGAAAGGCTCCTAGGGTATTTAATTCGAAACGCTTAAACTATGCTAATGTGTTCAGGTAGCAACTCTAGATGTGCATGAAGGATTCAGAATTTTGATTTGGCATTGGAAGGTCAGTTTTCATCGAATGTCTTCCAGGATATTTAATTTGAATCGTATAAACTATGCTAATGTATTCATGTAGCATCACTAGATGTGTATGAAGGTTTTGGAATTTTGAATTTGCCTCAGGTGGTTCCAGTGGAACCACTTTTATCGTTAGAAAATCAGTTTTCATCGAAAGGCTCCTAGGATATTCAATTCGAGACGTTTAAACTATGCTAATGTGTTCAGGTAAAATCTCTAGATGTGCATGAAGGTTTCGGAATTTTGATTTTGCCCCCGGTGGTTCCAGTTCAACCACTTTTATCGTTAGAAAATCAGTTTTCATCGAAAGGCTCCTAGGGCATTCAATTCGAAACGTTTAAACTATGCTAATGTGTTCAGGTAACATCTCTAGATGTGCAGGAAGGTTTCAGAATTTTGATTTTGCCCCCGGTGGTTCCAGTGGAACCACTTTTATCATTAGAAAATCAGTTTTCATTGAAAGGCTCCTTGGGTATTTAATTCGAAACATTTAAACTATGCTAATGTGTTCAGGTAACATCTCTAGATGTGCGTGAAGGTTTCGGAATTTTGATTTGGCTCCCGGTGGTTCCAGTGGAACCACTTTTTTCATTGGAAAGTCAGTTTTCATCGAAAGTCTTCCAGGATATTTAATTTGAATCGTATAAACTATGCTAATGTGTTCATGTAGCATCACTAGATATGTATGAAGGTTTTGGAATTTTGCTTTTGCCCCAGGTGGTTCCAGTGGAACCACTTTTATTGTTAGAAAGTCAGTTTTCATCAAAAGGCTCTTAGGGTATTTAATTCGAAATGTTTAAACTATGCTAATGTGTTCAGGTAACATTTCTAGATCTGCATGAAGGTTTTGGAATTTTGATTTTGCCCCAGGTGGTTCCAGTGGAACCACTTTTATCGTTAGAAAATCAGTTTTCATCGAAAGGCTCCTTGGGTATTAATTCGAAACGTTAAGACTGTGCTAAGGTGTTGCTAAGGAAATGCGGGGATACACCATTGTGTGATTTGCACACAAATAACTCGATCTAGTTAGTTAGTTTTTGTCAAAAGACCTCCACATGTGTGTTTGAGTGTGTAAAGGGTAATCAGTGAATCTTACACTGGAAAAGTGTGCTGCCACTTTGAAATATTTTACCAATTTTCAGGTCAGTTAAAAATTTGTCAGTTTTGGAAATAGGTATTAAGTGCTTTTCTCGAGTGGGTTCCATGTCGTATCTTTGACTACAAGATTCACCAATATGTTCGACAGCCGTACATAGAGTGTCAGTGGTTTTTAAAGAAAATTATATTGCCATTTCAACCCAGAACAACATCACTTTATCCGAAAATCAAGTTTTTTTCGGAATCAGTGATCCTAAATGTGGTGGGGTGGGGTGGGGGGTGGGGTAAAAAACGCTGAATAGTATTCTCGAAATATTTCCATTCACAAAGCTAGTTTATCAATATTAACCCTTTACCCAACGAATCGCCCGCATCCGCCCGCGTAATATGCAAATTCAGCAGTTGAAAAAATATTATTTTTCAAAAAATTTCAACAAAACCATATCACGTGACCCCTCGTTGGAACGAGCTCGACGCGCTCGTTCCAACGAGTGGTCACATGATATGGTTTTGTTGAAATTTTTTGAAAAAATAATTAAAAAATTATATTTAAAATAATAAATTTTGATATCGTCTGCGTTGGGTAAAGGGTTAAGAGTGGATAGTGAAATGAATAGTATAATGAAAACCTCTTTCTAATAATATGATAGCCTTAAAAAGGCTGTTTTTTCAATAAATGAAAATTGTTAGCTCATTCATTTTGGCACCGTCCGATAACCGCCAGTTCTCCCATACACATCTGGCTTCTCTCAATCTGTTTGTAATCTGCGTTTTCCCTCCGAATTTTAAAAAAAAACTTTGTTTTTTATTTTTGGAGGGAAAATAATAAAAACACCCAATAGATAATCTTGATATATTTTTGCATTTTTATTATTTTTACGCTTTTTTTCAAAACCCCTATTAAGTATAAATACAGATGGAGGGTGTCATTTTTCCTACCTAATGCTAATCATGAACATAGATCTATCCTTTAATCTTGAGATTCTATCACGGCGGTGTATCTGCACTGAGCAAGGGGGAGATCAAGAATGACCACACAGTTATACCGAGAAATAATTTACGGCAGTTAGCAAGAAATAACAGAGGGAGAGCTATCTCGTCACTGGCGAATGAGGTAGTTGAAGAAAAATTCAATTTTTTCTTCGAAGATTAATCAGACACAGCTACTATCATCCCATACGGAGAGATAACGGACCACAGCAAATAGAAATGGAATCAAGATGGCGAACTAAACATTTTGTTTAGTAAAAATGGTCCTTTTCAGGACCACCTAGATTGACAAACGCGTTTTCTAAACCACATGCTACCCCGGCATGATGGAATACAACTGAATTCTCTCAATTGTATTTCATCACACAAGTCAAAAAAGTATATTTTCTTATACTTTTTTAGTTAATTTTTTCCTGTCATGAAAATATTAATTTATAAAACATTTCTTCAGCTGTTTGTTCTTCATCAGGGGTTACGTCAAACTGTGTATATTTGACGTAACCCCTGATGAAGTACAAACAGCTGAAGAAATGTTTTAAAAAATGATATTTTCCGAAACAAACAATATGTCTGTAACATCAGTAAAAAAATTGTGCACTTTGAAATGCGAACCTCCTGTTGAGGTGTGGAGACGTACAACTGGAAATGCAATCTTTACTGATATATTGTGAATTCAATGCTAAAAACGTCCAACCATACGTTGACTATATTCTATACGGGGTATGCAGGTGGTGTATCGTCCCTTGGAAAGGTAGTTTGTGATCAGTATTAATCACCCCCTGCTACTGTGACAACCATGCAATGACTGGTATAGCAGAAGGCACTGATGTAAAAAAAAACTACCAGAACACCCTTTTCATATTTCAGATTTTTTAATCCATGAATATTTACAAAAGTAATTCACGTTGTTCATAATGTTCAATGTTTCTTGGCAAGTTTTCCTATTTTAGAAGTCCTGTCTTTAGCTTTTCGTTTTCTTGTAACTTTCAATGGAGCTGTCTTCGTCTCTGGAAATAAAAGTCGCCAACAACTTCCAGCACTGATTCTTGGTCTACCCCCACATTATATAGTAAAGTATCATCACTGTCATTAAACTCTGGTAACACAGTTTCTGTTAAGTCAACTTTCTTATTTGTAAAGTTTGTTTTTTGTTCATGCAGAGTTGACAGTGGTATCATGCTCATCCCCATCAAGTGGTTGTCGATGTATTTTACATCAGGTGGTGGAGGAAAGTTGAAACCTGTAATTGGTAATCCATCTGCACGCTCTATGTGTTCTGACCACGGATAAACTTTAGTCTGTTGAGGTTTTACATCAGGTGATGAACCCCATTTTGGTTGAGGCACAGAGTATTTTGATAGCTTTCTCAATCCACATTCATTAATCCAATGTCCTTCCTGATGACAATAATAACATGGCCCTTTGTCTGCACATGTATTCACCCGATGTCCTTTTTGATGACAAATCGAACAAGTATCATTAGCCGGTCTTGTCAGCTTACAAAGTTCATTGACAAATCTTTTTACTTCTCCCCATTTAGATGGCTGATAGTAAATACTTTTAGCATCATTTGCCTTCTCCATTCTTGGATCGTTATTCATCTTTTTAATCTTCAGAGGAGATCAAAAGCACGTGTTTCAGTCTTGCTAACTCAAAAGCATGTGTGGCTCAAACTGTGAGACCCCCGCCTATTTATATACTCTCCCAAAAAAGAAAGTGTGCATGCTAAAAAATAACACTAAAAAAAGATATATATCATTTTCATTCATGGATATTTTATTCAATCACAGATGAATCAATTTGTGATCAACACGAGAAATTTCATTACGCTACGACGAATACACTTGGTGCCATGGAGAGTCAAAGACACTAAGGGTCAAACACAAAAGTCACACGCCCAATATCTGGTATGACCTCCGTCTGCATCGACTACTGCTGTGCATATACGCTGCATGGAAGCGAACAAGTTAGCATGGAAGTGTTGTGGAATGTTGTTCCATATTCTGATAAGCTGTCTTTGGAGTTCCACAAGCGTTGACGGTGCATGGGGAAGCCGGCGTAGCTGACGTTTCATTTCGTCCCATACTTGCTCAATGGGTGAGATATCGGGCGAATTTGCGAGCCAGGGAAGAACATCCACTTGTTGTTGCTGCAGATACTGTTGAACAACACGAGCTGCGTGGGGTCGGGCGTTGTCCTGCTGTGGAATGACGCCGGGGCCGTGACGTTGCAGAAATGGGACAACAACAGGTGTAAACACTTCATCACGATATCTGGCTGCATTGAGATTGCCATCATTAATGACCAGCTCAGTTCTGTTACGGGCAGTGATGCCACCCCACACCATGAGAGACCCTCCCCCATAACGGTTTCGCTCCACGACACATGGATCTGCGTAGCGTTCGTTTCGAAGTCTGTACACTCTCTGGCGGCCATCTGATGATGAAAGATGGAAACGACATTCATCTGTGAATAAAACACGTCGTCACCAGTGTAAGGGATGCCTGAGATGTTGTCTACACCACTGCAGTCGAGCACGACGATGGCGTAACGTCAAAATCGGACGAATTGCAGGTCTTCGAGGACGTAAGCCGTATTCTCTCAGCCGGTTGATTACTGTTTGAGGATGTATCCGTCTCAGGTTAGAGATGTTCCTGGCTGTCGTCGTTGCCGTTTGTTGCCGGTTCCGGAGATGGACGACACGGATATACCGATCTTGTGCAGGGGTGGTAACTCGGGGTCTCCCGGAGCGGGAGCGGTTTCGAACGTCATCGTGTTGTGCATGTCGATGGACTAGCCTGTATACAGTGTTACGGTTGCAGTTCAAATGCTGGGCAACCTCTCTGTGTGTTCTGCCAGCTTTAATCATACCCAGGGCAAGGAGACGTTGATTCATTGTCAATCTTGGCATGCTAATGTGGAGTCGTTTTAACAGCAGCGCAAGTTTGAATGTGAACGATAGGAAGGCCTTACTTTTGTGTTTAAATACCCAAGGATTCACACTGCTGCATGAATTGTCAGACTCTCCACGTGCAAAACATGCCTTTTCACAAACGTGCAGCACGTCATTTAACGTTAATGCAATTTTAACGGGGAAAGCTGTTTCTGTGTTCAATATAACTTATTCATGAACAGGTTAACACTCTTTACACCTACGAAAGTATTTTTTTGGAGTTTGATCAATTTCTGCAATGCACACTTTCTTTTTTTGGGCGAGTATACTTTCGCTGAAACCATTTTCTTATTCAGAAAAAAAAATTCAGAAATTGTTTCCAAACCCATTTTTTAACTTTTCAGAACTTCATCCCTTTACCTAACATGAAAAGCAGACGACACTTGCAAACAAAATTCTTGAATAACTGATTTTTTTCATTTTTTGTCTCAAAAACATAGGTTATGACCCCTCGTTGGAACGAGCTCAACGAGCTCGTTCCAACGAGGGGTCATAACCTATGTTTTTGAGACAAAAAATGAAAAAACAATGAAAATTAATTGGCGATTTTTGAGAATAGCGCTGGCCGGTTTTGGCCGTTACGTTGGGTAAAGGGTTAAAAACATTTTCTGAACGTTGATTGAAAACATTTTCAAACCAAGTTCTGAAAGTTTTTAAAAAAAAATTGTTTTGAAAACATTGAAAACCAAATTCTGAAAGTGAAAAAATTGACTTGGAAAACTTTTTTCACTTTCAGAATTTCAGGCAGAAAGGTAGGCCGGCTATCTGGCAGCCAGTCTGACTGGTAAGCAGACAGCCAAACTATAGTGACATATTTGGAGGCAGGAAAAAAAAAATCTTTTTCCCCTGCCTTCAGATATGTCACTATAGACCAAAATATGTCACTATAGACCAAAACACCCTATGGGATTTCTATGTTAAATTTTCGGTCTATAGTGACATATTTGGGTACGGGGAATTCAGTGTTGAATGCTTTGGTCTATAGTGGCAGCCTTCACAGGGGTCAAGCAGCCATCGAAGATTTGTTTCGAACTTCCAATCCCACACTCCCTAAATTACAACACTGTATCATCCCGTGTATTCAATTTTCGATGATGGAGAGAGCTTTTTATGTGGAGGAACGCTTTGAATTCATAGAACGTTAAGAAGACGATTGTAAAGCAAAATAATACGCTACAATGCGCAGCATCACAAATAGATAAAAACTATAAGTTTATCGGGACAGATATGCCTCATTTGTGTTGACGCCATACGTCAAGGTTGGCCTTGTGATACTGATTTATGGGGCACCACCTAGGTTTCATGGTAAGAGGCTGCTGCTATGTTGTGATGTTATCAGTGATACCATCAATAATGTCACCAGTCATATCTTCACCGAACTCCATACAACTGGATGGCTGGAACATCCGCGGGTTATTAAATCGCAACAAAATCGCTCCCTTAAGAAGATGTGTTTTACAGCTTCTTGCCATCTGCAAATGTGCCGATTTTGGAAAAAAATAGTTTTTTTATATGGAACTTTCAGTGTTAAATCTAAATCACGCATTAAAAAATCGTCTCATGTTTACACATTAGCAAATTATAACAATACGCACTTAATTTTTTTTAAAATTGAACTTCCCTGTGGAAAATCCTCTGTTTATGGTCAGATCGGCTAAAAATGTGTGTTGTATGGGAGTTTTCAGTGTTAAGTTTAACAAGTTTCTGTTTTTCGCCTTTTCACATTTAACATGGAAAGTCTCCTCGATACTTTCTGGGCCACCTAAAACTACGGATTGTGTAATTTTTGTGGCTTCTAAATTAACACGGGATTGTCCATCCACAGGGAAATACAACATATACGTAAATTGTGGGTTTTTTGGTCATTTCCTATCCAAATTTTTTTGACTTGTCAATCGGTGTGTTTATCGAAGCAGAAAAATAAGTCCGTGAAGTTAGCTCAGTGTTCAGCGTTCAACATTCGTTCAACATTCGTGTGAAGTTAGCTCAGTGTTCAGCGTTCAACATTCGTTCAACATTCATGTGAAGTTAGCTCAGTGTTCAGCGTTCAACATTCGTTCAACATTCGTGTGAAGTTAGCTCAGCGTTCAACATTCGACCAACATTCGTGCGAAGTTAGCTCAGTCTTCAGCATTCAGCGTTCAACGGTGTTCAGCGTTCAACATTCGACCAACATCCGTGTGAAGTTAGCACAGTGTTCAGCGTTCAACATTCGACCAACATTCGCGTGAAGTTAGCTCAGCGTTCAGCATTCCCAAAAATTCAGAGTGCCATATGTCGAATCTGGGCTTTCACCCGAGGTTTATCCTTTATGTGACCGACTGCCCATCGTTTACATCTACAACACTCATATCTGGGCGACCATTCTCACCTGAAATGATATTAGTGACTTTTACTACTCCAGTTCAGCGTTCAACATTCGACCTATATTCGTGTGAAGTTAGCTCAGCGTTCACCGTTCAACATTCGTCAAAATTCAGTGTGCCAGCTCCGAATCTGTGCTTTCACCCGAGATATAGCTTTCATGGGACCGACTGCCCATCGTTTACTTCTAAGAACAATCATATCTGGAGGACCCCCTCTCGCCTGAAGAGATATTGGTGACTTTTAGTATTCCAGTTCAGCGTTCAACATTCGATTATCCTTCGTGTGAGTGTGCGCAGCATTCAGCGTTTGGCATTCGGCAATATCTGGAGTTTGAAGAGAAAACAACCATAGATAATCAGTGGGATCGGTGCAATCATCGCCGGGAGGGGCAACCCTCATGCAAACGACTGTCCGAGTATACAACATAATTATAACAGCACTCAAACCTAGGCGCCCCACTTAATGCTTTGGTCTCTCTAATTAGAAGGCAATCCCCATCGTAGAGACAAACTTTTGATTTAACGCTGTCAGGCACAGCAGGTCGGCAATGTAGCATTACTGAGAGCAAGCTCGGTCATAAGGCTACATATCATGTGGGACTCCTGATTCAACCGGGACATGTTCTGAATAGCTTCCATCAACCATTATCCTCATTTTACGTTCGGGCAGGAATTTTTTCAGCCAGTGGTGGGTGTATTAATGCAATCGATGCACTTATGCAGTCGATGGAATAATAAATAGGCGACCCCTCCCGCCTACAGCAGCATTAATTGGGGGGGGGGGGCGTCGTGCATCCGAGCTCATCGTTCAACATTCGAATAACCTTCGTATAGTGTGAGCGCAGCAATTAGCGTTCAAAATTCGGCAGTATCTGAAGTTTGAAGAGAACACATCCCTAGATCATAAGTGGGATCGGTGCAATCATCGCTGGGAGGAGGTAGCCCTCGTGCAAACGACTGCTCGAGTCTCCGCAGTCTACATAATTAAAACAACACTCAAACACAGGAGCCCCCCCCCCCCCCCCCCCGGATGCTTTGATCTCTATATGTAGGAGGCAGTTGTCAGCAAAGATACGAACCTTTGATTTAAAGATTCAGGCGGTCCGTTGTTGTGACATAAGTATAAAGAGGAGGTCCTAGGACAGTACCCTGTGGGACTCCTGATTCAACCGGGACATTTTCTGAAAAGTTTCCGCAAACGACTACTCTCACCTGACGTTGGGTCATGAAAGGGTGCGTGCACTAATGCAATCGATGCACGTATGCAATCGAGCGCACTAATAAAGACACCCCCACCTCCCCGCATATATAGCGGCATTAATTGGTGTTTTTGAGTATCCCAGCACTCAACATTCCGCAATATCCATAGTTGGAAGAGAACACAACCGTAGGTCGTAAGTGGAATCGGTGCATTCATCGGAGGGGTAGCTTTCATGCAATCGACTGTCCGAGTGTCCGTAGTATACAAAATAATACATGTAACAACACTCAAAGCCCTTTCGCCGACATTGGTATTGATGAATATATGTATTCCAGCTCAGCGCTCAACATTCGCCCAACATTCGCGTGAAGTAAATTCAGTGTTCAGCGTTCAGCGTTCAACATTCGTCAAAAGTCGGTGTTTGGGCGAAAGAGAAAAGACATATTATGTCGAATCTGAATATGTCGAATCTTTGCTTTCTCCCGAGGTGTAGTCTTCAGGGGCGACGAACTACCCATCGTCCACATGTAACAACACTCACATCTGGACGACCCCGTGTCGCATGAAGCGATATTGATGATTTTTACTACTCCAGTTCAGCGTTCAACATTCGACCAACATTCGTATGAAGTTAGCTCAGCGTTCAGCGTTCAACATTCGTCAACCTTCAGTGTGCCACGTGCCGAATCTGTGCTTTCACCCGGGGTGTATTCTTCATGCGACCGACTGCCAATCGTTTACATCTACCAACACTCATATCTGGGCGACCCTTCTCACCCGAGGTGATACTGATGATTTTTACTACTCCAGTTCAGCGTTCAATATTCGACCAATATTCGTGTGAAGTTAGCTCAGCGTTCAGCGTTCGTCAAAAGTCATTGTGCCATATTCCGAATCTGTGCTTTCATCGGCGTTCAGCGTTCAGCGTTCGCGTTCAGCGTTCAACGTTCAACATTCGGCAAAAGTCTGTGTTTGGGCGAAAGAGAAAAGACATATTATGTCGAATCTGTGCTTTCGCCCGAGGTGTAGTCTTCAGGCGACGAACTGCCCATCGTCCACATGTAACAACACTCACATATGGACGATTCCGTGTCGCATCAAGCGATATTGATAAGTTTTACTACTCCAGTTCAGCGTTCAACATTCGACAAACAGTCGCAGGAAGTTAGCTCAGCGTTCAGCGTTCAACATTCCTTAACATTCAGTGTGCCACGTGCCGAATCTGTGCTTTCACTCGGGGTGTATTCTTCATGCGACCGACTGCCAATCGTTTGCATCTAACAACACTCATATCTGGGAGACCCTTCTCACCCGAGGTGATATTGATGACTTTTACTACTCCAGTTCAGCGTTCAGCATTCGACCAATATTCGTGTGAAGTTAGCTCAGCGTTCAGCGTTCAACATTCGTCAAAAATCAGTGTGCCTTATTCCGAATCTGTGCTTTCATCGGCGTTTAGCGTTCAGCCTTCGCGTTCAGCGTTCAGCGTTCAACATTCGGCAAAAAGTCTGTGTTTGGCCGAAAGAGAAAAGACATATTATGTCGAATCTGTGCTTTCACCCGAGGTGTAGTCTTAAGGCCACGAACTGCCCATCGTCCACATGTAACAACACTCACATCTGGACGACTCCGTGTCACATGAAGCGATATTGGTGATTTTTACTACTCCAGTTCAGCGTTCAACATTCGACCAACATTCGTATGAAGTTAGCTCAGCGTTCAGTGTTCAACATTCGTCAACATTCAGTGTTTGAGCTCCGAATCTGTGCTTTCACCCGAAATATAGCCTTCTTGGGACCGACTACCCATCGTCTACTTCTAAGAACAATCACATCTGGGGACCCCCTCTCGCCTGAAGCGATATCGGTGACTTTTAGTATTCCAGTTCAGCGTTCAACATTCGATTATCCTTCGTGTGGAGTGTGCGCAGCATTCAGCGTTTGGCATTCGGCAATATCTGGAGTTTGAAGAGAACACAACCATAGATAATAAGTGGGATCGGTGCAATCATCGCCGGGAGGGGCAACCCTCATGCAAACGACTGTCTGAGTATACAACTTAATTATAACAAAACGCAAACCTAGGCGCCCCACTTATGCTTTGGTCTCTCTAATGAGAAGCAGTCCCATCGTAGAGACAGACTTTTGATTTAACGCTGTCAGGCACTGAAGGTCGGTAATGTGGCATTACTGAGAACAAGCTCGGTCATAGGGCTACATATCCTGTGGGACTCCTGATTCAACCGGGACATGTTCTGAATAGCATCCGTCAACCATTATCTTCATCTTACGTTGGGGCAGGAACTTTTTCAGACAGTGGTGGGTGTATTAATGCAATCGATGCACTTATACTTGGGGGGCGTCGTGCATCCGAGCTCATCGTTCAAGATTCGAATAACCTTCGTATAGTGTGAGCGCAGCAATCAGCGTTCAAAATTCGGCAGTATCTGAAGTTTGAAGAGAACACACCCCTAGATTATAAGTGGGATCGGTGCAATCGTCGCTGGGAGGAGGTAGCCTCGTGCAAACGACTGTTCGAGTGTCCGCAGTCTACATAATTATAACAACACTCAAACCAAGGAGCCCCCACCCCCCCCCCCCCCCCCCCCCCCGATGCTTTGATCTCTCTATATAGGAGGCAGTCGTCAGCGAAGATGCGAACCTTTGATTTAAAGATGTCAGGCGAGCCGTTGCTGTGACATAAGTATACAGTAGAGGACCTAGGACAGTACCCTGTGGAACTCCTGATTCAACCGGGACATTTTCTGAAATGTTTCCGCCAACGACTACTCTTATCTGACGTTGGGTCATGGAAGAGTGGATGCACTAATGCAAGTGATGCACTTATGCAATCTAGCGCACTAATAAAGACATGTACCCCCCCCCCCCCCCCCCTCCCCGCATATAGCGGCATTAATTGGTGTTTTTGAGTATCCCAGCATTCAACATTCTGCAATATCCATAGTTGGAAGAGAACACAACCGCAGGTCGTAAGTGGAATCGGTGTATTCATTGGAGGGGTAGCTTTCATTCAATCGACTGTCCGAGTGTCCGTAGTATACAAAATAATACATGCAACACTCAAACCCAGGCGGCGCCCTTCCGCATACATTGGTATTGATGAATATGTGTATTCCAGCTCAGCGCTCAACATTCGCCCAACATTCGCGTGAAGTAAATTCAGCGTTCAGCGTTCAACATTCGGCAAAAATCTGTGTTTGGCGAAAGAGAAAAGCCATATGTCGAATCTGTGCTTTCACCCGAGGTGGACTCTTCATGCGACGATCTGCTCATCGTCAGATGTAATAACACTTACATCTGGACGACCCCGTGTCGTATTGATGATAATTACTGCTCCAGTTCGGCGTTCAACATTCGACCAACATTCGTATTAAGTTAGCTCAGTGTTCAGCGTTCAACATTCGTCAACATTCGATCAGTGTGCCACATGCCGAATCTGTGCTTTCACCCGAGGTGTACCCTTCGTGCGACCGACTGCCAATCGTTTACATCTAACATCACTCATATCTGGGCGACCCTTCTCACCCGAGGTGATATTGATGACTTTTACTACTCCAGTTCAGCGTTCAGCATTCGACCAATATTCGTGTGAAGTTAGCTCAGCGTTCAGCATTCGTCAAAAGTCAGTGTGCCATATTCCGAATCTGTGCTTCCATCCAAGGTCGAGGTATACCTTACATGGGACCGGCTGGCCATCGTCTACTTCTAAGAACGCTCATATCTGGTCGACCCCCTCTCGCCTGAAGCAATGTTGGTGACTTTTAGTATTCCAGTTCAGAGTTCAACATTCGCATAACCTTCGTGTAGAGTGAGCGCAGCACTCAGCGTTTGGCATACGGCAGTATCTGGAGTTTGAAGAGGACACAACCATAGAGCATAAGTGGGATCGGTGCAATCATCGCCGAGAGTGGCAGCACTCATGCGAAAGACAGTCCGAGTATCCATGGCGCCCCCACCCCCTTAAATGCTTTGATCTCTCTAATTAGTAGGCAATCGTCAGCGAAGAGGCAAACCTTTGATTTATCGCTGCCATGCAGGTCGTTAATGTGGCATAAGAATAAGCTCGGTCCATGGACAGTATCCTGTGGCACTCCTGATTCAAACAGGAGATGTTCTGAATAGTCTCTGTCACCCATTACCCCCATCTTGCGTTGGGTCAGGAACTTTTTCAGCCAGTGGTGGCTGCATTAATGTAATCGATGCACTTATGCAATCGATGAACTGATAAATAGGCGACCCCTCCCGCATATAGCGCAGCATTAATTGGGGCGTTTTGCATCCGAGTTCAGCGTTCAACATTCGAATAACCTCCATGTAGTGAGAGCGCTACATTCAGAGTTCAAAATTCGCCAGTATCTAAAGTTTGAAGAGAACACATCCCTAGATCATAAGTGGGATCGGTGCAATCATCGCTGGGAGGAGGTAGCCCTCGTACAAACAACTGCTCGAGTGTCCGCAGTCTACATAATTATAACAACACTCAAACACAGGAGCCCCCCCCCCCCCCCACCCCCGCATGCTTTGATCTCTCTATATAGGAGGCAGTCGTCAGCAAAGATACGAACCTTTGATTTAAAGATGTCAGGCGGGCCGTTGTTGTGACATAAGTATAAAGTGGAGGTCCTAGGACAGTA